>OX387314.1:25646184-26031184 GCA_947562085.1 Eudonia lacustrata
TTAGCATTTGTGGAGTAGCAACGGCAACGGCAGTTTTGAAAAAACGGAAGAAAAAAGGAATCTTTTGAAAAGAAGAATTTGGATGCAATATATTAATTACCTATTTCAGAAGTGAATACAGTGAGTGTAAATTATCCAACGACATGTGTTAAATTAAGATTTTCGTACATATTTAAGAATATAACTTTTTAAACTATCATGGTCACTTACATTAGAGTTTTTGAGTATCCGATATTTCGGCACAGTTGGGTACATCCGTGATCATGGCGCATGCAACTGTGCCGAAATATCGGATACTCAAACACGACAATAAACATGGTAATAATCCCGTTAATAATATTTATTCTATATTTAAGAATGACAAGACAACATAAAATAATAACGAGATGTACGTTTTTCTAAAATATACCGTAACTGTGTTTCTTAAATGTACGATATCGACGTGATCGACGTGACAAAGTCACGATGATTTTTCTTGTGTAACTGGAACGACAGTCACGGTGATTGAAAAATAACGACTTTGCTCATTTCTACAGGACTAGCCACCCCCGAGCGAGTAGTGCGAGTAATCGCCCATCGCACAAGAACACTCGCTTATAGACCAGCGACAAAACTATCGGAAGTACAACTCGCTTGTCGCTGCTCGCCAACTCGCTTCTAGTTTCTAGCTCTCCTCGCTACTCGCTCATCGCCGGGGGTGGTACACCTGCCTTAACTACTTTATTTAGTGCATTTATATTAGTAGTTACGTAAAATAAGAGAATACTGGAAAAAGCTAGAGGCCTTAGTGTCGCAAAGCACGCCGACAGTGTAGTAATTAACTAGCATGTAGAAATTGTACTTATTTATTAAAGTTGGTAATAAAGACTAATAATAATAAAATTTCAAAATTCAAAATTCAAAATCATTTATTCAGTTTAGGCTACAAGTAGCTCTTGTGAATGTCATTATGCCATCGGTTCGTAAGTCTACTCTGGGCGGGAGATCTTGTACTGAGAAGAACCGGCAAGAAACTCAGCAAGTGTCCAGCTCTTTTCTCCCTTACAGCGTCAAAAATATTGGAAAATGCCCTATCATAGCAGGACACTTTCCATTACAAATAAACACAAAAAATATATATAAGACAACCACAACATGTAAAAAAACAAAATAAAAAATGTAAGTTAACAAATTTACATTAGATAATTATGTAAAAGTTTCAATTTCCACAATGTCATACAGCACCATTACAGTACTCTAGTAAAAGTCAAAAATTGGTTAGGTAAAACAAAGTCAAAATATAATTAATAATACTAAAAATAAGATAAGTATGCAAGAGCAGACCAGCCTCCACAGGCGGCACCCGTTCACGAGCATGACATATGAATCAGCCATCGCTTCGCTCAACCATATTTTAGGGAACGTAACGACCCGACACACACGCCACCACCGCAGAGACAATTAAAACTTACCTACTAATATAAAAAAAGTTGAGAGATTCATATCGAAAAATTGTCTCTTTAAACAGTGCCATCCATATTCGACTCAACGCAGAGATGAAAATGTTCTAAGCAGGCTGGCATATTTACGTCCTGTGTGGCACAAGTATGAGCGCAGAATGTCGGACCTGGAGAAAGTCTGGCTGCCTATATATTCAACAGCTATTTATTTAGTCGCCCACTGGATAAGATACTTTTAAGTATGTAGGTAAAAGTTTATTTAACAATAAACAATTCGCTGATTTGACTTTTACGGGTACAAAATTCGCCATCTACATTTAATATGGAACTACTTATTTACGCCACGAAGTAAGGGCAAGCTTAATCTCTCTTTTGCGATAGAACTGCGAATTGCAAAGAATTACCAAGATATGACTAAAAGCCAGAACGGCAGGGTCGCTGCTAACTTAGTTAATTACATGCGGCCGACGCGTAATCGCAGCTAATTAGGTCCAAGTAGCCGAGAGCGCACAATGCGCCGCCGCCGCGCCGCCACAATGCGGCCACTATTGTTCCCAGCTCATAAAGAATTAAAACTACCCCCCATTCACCAACTGAAACTACTCGTAATGGAAAGAAAGTTTGGAACTATTTCAGTTGCAAATTAATTTCTGCTTCAGTGCAAACATTGTGCCAACAAAAACAAAGTTAAATAAAGCAAATCTATAAAATTGTAGTTTAAACAATGAAAACAAGCTTTTTGATACACCGCGAACGTCAGTTCTATTGTTTTCAGGAGGTCGGACATTTCTTTAAAGATATATAATTATTATTGTTATCCATTTGTCGCAACTTCGCGTTAACTTGATAAGTAACATAATATTATCTTGTAAAATTGTTGAATACTTTTTAATATTTAATTAGAAAATCTCCCACAACAAAATTTTATGTGAAACTTTATGCCAACAAAACCAAAAACACAGTTCCGAAGTCAACAAAATAAGGTTAAAGTTTAACAATACAAAAGTTGAGAGTTTCGCCTATAGTATATGCATTATTATGCTCCAAGCAACCTGGTTTTATGATCTTAAGAATACATAATTAATGACACACACACATGCAACTTTATTCTTATACTAGCGGACCCGGCGGACTTCGTACCGCTTTGACAGTTTCCATCAAGTGATTAAATTCTCTTTGGTTTACATGACAACAAAACAAACAAATAATTTTGTATTGGAAAATTAAACTGTCGTTTTTAATATATATATATAGTGTAATTCCCGTGGGAATATCGGGATAAAAACTATCTAATCCAGGTTATAAGCTATCTGTATGCCGAATTTCATCCAAATCCATCCATCCGTTGCAGCGTGAAGAAGGAACAAATATACAGACATACATACACACAAACTTTCGCATTTATAATATTAGTGTGATAAACAGCCATCTGAATAAGTTTGTCGGTCGCCCGATTCACTTTTACCATGATACTAGTTGATTGCCAAAGTTAGACTTGTATGTAGGTACGTTGGAAACAGTACCAAGCAAGGTAAGGGCCTGGCCATGAAGCTGAGAATGAAGATTTTACATTGCGTCGAAACGCTCGCCGCACAGCAGTTAATTGGCCTGCCGACGCTCTGTTCCGTGGTCAGGCCGTTAGGGTGAGACTCTATTGAGGCGGAACCATTATTCCAAATTAGCCGCACAATGCACTCGACTGCATCACCGCACGAGCGCTCGGGTGGTTATACACACACACAATATACGAGACATTCACTTAGATGTATTTAACAACTAACTGCGCCAAGACTGACTAGGCTGAAGTAGGTACCTAATCAGTTTCAGATAAGAGTTAAACTTTTGTTACAGATATGTTTTAAGGGTCACGGAATGTGTGATTGAACGACAAAGTTAAACAATTAAATAAAACACGAACGTTCAGTTGAAATATTTAAATAATTAAGTTATTTCGAAGTTAATTAAATAAAAAACTTAAAAACCGATTTTCTATTGTAAAGTCACCTGGGTAGAAGAAATTGCTATTTAAAACGAAAAGACTGACTGACTATAACATTGCACACTTAACTAGGTAACAGATTTGATGATCGTACTATTCTACCTGAATATCTTAAAGTAACATAAAAATGTTACCGTCAACTAAAGATGTGGCTGATTTCTAAATGACATGCTTTAATACACTAATGAAGTAAATCCTTGGTTCAAACCTAATCTCTACAATACAACTTAAATAACTAATTGCAGAACAGATTCGATAGGATACTTAGTATGTAGTAGCGGGCGCTGCCAGCGGCCCGAGTCGTAAACCTGGAGCCAATCTCACAGCCAGAGCCAGGGTAATTAAACTTGCTAACCCTCGTTGCCAATTCTTACACGCTACACGCATACGGTGAATCCCATACGGTATGTATCCGGAAATGAAATATAATTTATTCACTTAGAGACATTAGGATGGAGTGTGATGGGTATAATAGTTCGTCTATCTTGCCAGCGCAGGGCATGTGAATGTGAAATGTAGGTGAAGTGAAATTAACATGCATGTGGGTGGGAAGACAACATAGTAAATAATAAAATGTTAACTATATTATGTGCGACGCCGTTGCTTGACGGTAGATACCTACAGGTATAGGTGTAGACATTAAAATTCAGGTTCTGTGCAGTAAAACGTCCCCTGGCTCGTTGCACGCTTCCCCGCATTATTGAGTTCGTATACACCACTTTCAACCTTCCCAACTTTATTAATAGAGCTGGCTAACGTTTTCTGCAAATGAGTTTTGTAAATAAACACCTCTCCCTGCTACCTGTCGTAGCCCATAACCCGCTCAACACGCCCCTGGCTATTGAGCACGCTTGCCGGACTCAGTTCAAATTACATTCATTAATTACAACTGAAACATGAAACACAATGCAAAACGTCTTCTTCCTTGGAAATCGATCAAGTAATTTAATATCAAAAAGGACATATTATTACGCCCTCTGGTGATGATATACGCAAAGTGGTTGGTAGAGGTTGGATGAGAATGGCCTAAGATCGGGCTCAGTGACATGCATTGGAAGAGGCCTATGTCCAGCAGTGGACTGATGTGGGCTGATTATGATGATGATGACTTATTATTGTACTCGGTATGGTTGCTCGGTACAATGTTCATTGCACGTTGTAGAACTTCTTTCGCGCCACACGTTCGGAGGCTTATACTACCAGCACAAGAGGTTAGATAGACTGTGCTACCAGCATGCTTATCGTAGCAACTACTACGACGCTACGAAGGATCGACATCAGGTACAATTACTGAAGAAACGTAACTCAATCACTGTACAGAAGTACGTACGTACTAAAAATTCATATAGAAAGAAAATATGAATTTTTAGTCCATGTAGTTATTGGTGCCTAGTCGATGTCGATAAGTTCGTAGCGTCGTAGTAGTTGCTACGACGAGAAACCTGCAGGGCTAAGATGAACGCCGCGACATAATTTTCTCATCGCATTATCTCGTGCAGAATAGATATGTATGTGTATGGGTGTTAACATGGCAGCCCACCAAACTCGACTCATTCTGTCAAATCGTGATTTGTATAGACTCTGTGTTGTTTTTGTCAACAGACTCTAAAGGTGGATTTATATATGTCTGACGTGACAACACGTATAGTGTTATGACATACATAGTATTTCATTTTAAACTGTCTGCGACATAAGTAAATTTTGTATTTGATTTTCTTTTTCATCTTGGCAGTGTCTTATTTTAATTATTTATTAACAGTGTATGAGGAAAGGGAGACAAGAAAATTACAACGCCGGAGAATAAGAGACTTGTGCGATCCATTTGACCTCAATGACGCCGAGTTCCAAGCTTTGTGGAGAGTTTTGAAGCCCATGGCTTTATAGAAAATAAAATATAAATACACACAAATGTTTAATTTGCATTTTAGTGCTTCGATTCCTGAATCATCGCAGAATATATAGAACAAGTGAAGTAGGTAACTGTTTAATCTTTGAGATTGAGATTATGTAGTGATCTTTACATTACACTTTACTTACATTTTCTTGGCACCTGATGTCGTAGGCGTTGTTGTATCCATGTTTAATATAACTAGGTATTAACTTACTCACTAGTTCAGTTTTAAGTTACTGACAACCATGGGATGTACTACAGCTTCATGCTGACAACAATCCGTAAATCGGCGTCAAATCTTCGTCAAATAGACAAGCGATGGCAGCGTTCTTAAAAAAGGTTGCGTTCATGAAGAAAAAAACGAATGGAAAGGAAAGAAAACCGTTTTAATGGATTTTAAAAAATGGTAGTTTTCTCTAAACGGCAACATTCGCTTTTCGTGTCGACAAGCCGAAGTCATGACGAGATACACTGGCCTGCAAAATTAAGTATCACACTTTTAAAATTGCAATAACTTTTTAAGTACACAAGATATACTTTCGAAACAAAAAGGAAAAATATTACTAATGTATAATTTACAGTAGTTTCAAAGAAAGCTGATAAAAATTGCTGCAAAATGTTTTTTATTTAAAAATCTCTAACTTCTATAGTTTAGAAAATAAATAAATATTAATTAATTAATTAATTATAAATATTCTTATACTACAAATAAAGGGTTTTTGCAATAAGAGGTGTTATTTAGATATTTAAAGAAAAATGCAATTTTTTAACATAAATGTTCGGGTGTTTATTTCATTATAAAGAGGAAGGTATGCCGTTAATAGTGGAAAATAACATCAGGCAAATGACCACCACGACCACGCTTACAGGACCATATCCTTTCCATGAAATTTTCTATAACCAAATCGCAAAGTGGCTGCCCCTCGATAGCCTCACGAATTCCATGTCTTGAATCGACGCTGGGCTGTTGGCGTAGACATTTTCTTTCACGTGGCCCCAAAGGAAGAAGTCGCAAGATGTTAAACCACAAGATCTCGGTGGCCAATTGTGATCACCTCTTCGAGAGATAACACGGTCCGGAAACTTTTCCCTTAAAAGATCAATGGTTTCGTTGCTTGTGGGGCACGTAGCGCCTTCTTGTTGAAAGTAAACGTTGTCCAGATCAATACCATCTAACTCCGGCCATAAAAATCATTAATCATCTCTCGATACTTGGTTATGGAAAATTTCATGAAAAGGATATGGTCCTGTAAGCGTGGTTGTGGTGGTCATTTGCCTGATGTTATTTTCCACTATTAACGGCATACCTTCCTCTTTGTAATGAAATAAACATCCGTTCATTTATATTAAAAAATGGCATTTTTCTTTGAATATCAAAATAACACCTCTTATTGAAAAACCCTTTACAATCAAATGGCATTACGTTTATTATGGCGACAGACTTATGATTGAATATAAGGTGATGGTTACTAGCCAGGTGGACTTATAAACCGCCCTACAGAGTGTCAAACTAACCTTCTGTGTCGTTAATATCAGGATTCTAATTTCATTCTTATTTTAAAGTTGCAATGACTGTGAGGACGTTCTAGTGGTGAAGTTGTCAGGCCCGCTGCACGCAATCAGCGCAGCCGCATGGCAGCGCGCTCGCTGGAGTTTGCAACTCCATCCACTCCCAAAAATGGACGTTAAATGAAGTCGTTGACAACTTTCCTAATAACAAGCCCGGCGGAACGCGAGCCGATGCTCGACATTTACGTACATTACTAATTTTAATCTGAAAAGTCTTGGTTATTTTGAACCTTTTTGTGCAGACAGAAAGCGGCCACAAAAATAATATGTTTGTTATATCGACCTATTGTCGAGATTTATAAACAAAATATTAACCAAATATCAAGTTATAAAGAACTCTTGTGTGTGTGTGTTATATTTATTTAATTGTTTTTAATAAATTTGCTTAAAAACGCAAAATCATAATTTATTCCATACGAATCCTTCCGTGTATTGGCTACCTACGTGATATTGGCGGAGTTGTGTTCGGCTATAGACACATAAATAAAAGAAAAAGAAGTATTTGGTTTACCAAATTATTTTGCAAATAACAATTTACAAATTTACAAACAGGCGACTTACAAATAATGAACATGAAGGCGTAGATAAAAGCAAATGAATTAGGTTGTGTTGTGTGTCAGGAACATATCTCCAGCAGACGTTGGATCGTTGGATCACAGCTCTTAAAACAGAACTCATTAAATATGTGACTTGGACTATTTTCCGTACTGGCCCCCTCATATACTGCAAATAGTACCCCGTAAAATGATATACTTTAAAAAACTTATTTTAGTTGTATGACTGTTTGGCGGGAATTTTATTTATATAATTAGTTATCTTAATGTTTTCGTAGATTTGGTGTCCATTACTATGATCCGTAAATACGAAATTGAAGATCAATGTTTAAAAAAGCATACAAAAACAACAGCTTAGTCGTATCGCATCTTTAAAATTACCTAACAATAAATTATTTTAAAATGTTACAAACCTGTTTTTTTTGTGTAAAACAACTTAACAATTGCATTGAACAACTCTCACATAGCCAAGAGGTATCAGTATCTACAAATTATGTACTAACGTACATAATTTTTATTAACATTTTGGCTTTCCCATCGCCATTTTGATAGACACGCTTTTACAGACAGCAGAAATATTCCAAGCTATTTAAAATATATTAAAATGATTTCCTATTTCCAGAAGCTACCTACTTGACTTGAAAGGACTCGTTTTTTTTCAAGTAAATCAATACCTTCATTGTGAGGGCTTGAAAGGCAGGGGAACAGAAAGAGCGAAGCCACTTAAAAACGTTTTGTAAAGAATCTGGGAATTTCACCCGCAAGTATTTTATGTAGTTGTAAGCCCCGACTGCGGGGCCGCGGGCGCGCGACACATTTCCAATATAATAATGAACAATCAAATACTCTATTTCTATGAAAAAATATTGCAGGAACGTTCTTTTGCAATAATAACTAATGCTTATAACCTTATATTTTGCAGTATCATGAGGCTATAGTCAAATATAATGTAGTTATAATACATTAAGCGTAACAGTTGCTATGATAAAACCTCTTTTCGACATCTCACTCAAAAATAATCGTATATGAAAGACACAGAAATAGCGGAGTGTCTCAAAGTTATGGTGCCCGGGGCTCGGCCGCATGTTTCTATTCTTGTTTTTTATTTCTGGTACAAATTAAAGGGAAATGGAGCATCATTCATATCCCAAACTTTATTGTTTAGAACTTTCCTGTTTATAAGGTACGCCTTTAATAAAAACGTTAAAGGATATCACAAAAATACAGAGCTATTTATGTGTTTTTAGAAAGAATCTCTAATATTAAGAAAAACATGTTTGTGTCCGTAAATGTTGAGTTGTTTGATAGAACTGGTTCATGACTTTTAATAACAGATATGTACTTGATCACTGTCTCTTCCGATTTAATCAAAAATTTCGTTATTATGAATAATTATGCTCATCGGAAGTGCATTTTTAACTCTAAAAGCCTACAGTTCTGTTGTATTTAACTCCTACTGATTCTCCTTCTCACCAACAGTGAACCTTTGTTTATTTTTTTCGTCGTACGTCGCGACGATTGCAGCCGTCAGCTGTGTTTTGATCAAATAATAAAAAACAATATAGTAATATACATAAGTACCATTTTTGAACTAAGTAAATATCTATGTGAATTACCAAAATTTAAAAGCCCTTTGAGCGTCACATCTAACAACTTACCACCATGCAAAGAGCAATGAAAATAGAAAAATTTGAAAAATTTCAGTTATTAAACAATGCAGCATTCATATAACATATTAACACGTATAGATCGATGTTGTTAAGTGATAGTAAGGCCAAAGATGGTAGCGCACTTCACACAGAAACCTCAATCACGAGGCTATGTTATCTCTAACTATGCTACGAACATTGATGTTATCGCGATATATTAAGATAAGATGGTGGTAGCTAGCCAGGCGGACATAAACCAAGCCCAACCCGAATCAAACATGTACCCTGTTCGCTGAGAATCGAATCATTGACCTTTGGGTCTGAGACAGGTGGCCAAGCACCTTCGCTTTATAAATTAACTCATTCACATTGTCTTCATGGGGACGGACCGTGTTCCGATCCTCCTTAGATTATTACCCCAGTGGCACAGCCTGATCGCGCGTGGCCAAAGCGACCGACCTTCCCTGCAGCCCACAAAGCTGTCACGCAGCACCCATGGCCACGATCTATTAATTCACTGCAAGGACTTAATAAACACACTCTGTAGACGCGCAATGACAGCGCCTAGATTTACTCTCTCTTAACAAAGCTCAAGATACATAGCTTAAAGGCCACATGCTTGTACTGTATACACTGGTGTTACTAACAGCGGGAACATCTCGGAATTACCTCCTAGCGTTCTTGCAGTTTTACTGCTCAAAATTCATCATCATCGACATTCGTGTCACACTGGCGGGCTGGGCTCAGTGCTTTCAACAGATGGACAAATGGAAGCCAAACAACTATTATAAAAATTATAGAAGTTTACTTATTTTGTAATGATGATTATTTCATGTTTTTTTTTCATATTACTATTATTATATTTGAGAAATTTGTGGTAGCAACTTTAATTGTTATTAATGTTAGGTGACTGACTTGTGTTTGTAATCTATATATTAATACGTGCAGCAAAAATCGAACGGAGGAGTATGAAATTTCACACACTTATAGTAGAAAGAGTACAGAATGTTAATATTTATCAATAAAACAAACATTACACACACTACCATGTATTTGACACACACTCATATATACTCTTTCAAAAAATTCAAATATGGAAGAGGAGTGGCTGAAATCTGTCAATGCCAATCTAAACTCACGTTCTATCTTTTTAATTTTTCATTGCTTAGGATACAATCCGTGCAGCTTTAATAAAATTACAATTTCGAACATTGTGGCTTACTTATATAATTACTTTATTTCTTTTAATATATTAAAATAATCCAATATTATAATAAAGATTATAGATCTGATGCTGAGACAAACATATATTATGTATTTATAATTTATGTAATGTAATATAATATGGTATACAAGTTATTTTCAAAGTCAAGGGTTGATATTAGTGATCTTTTGGAGGGTGTACGCCTCACGGTGTTCCATACAGACGTCGAAGTTCAATCTTTTACATGAATGAGCTAGAGCTAATGAAACTTCACAGAGGGTGCCACAATGTGAGTTTTTTTTCTAATATGTATTGGGTCAGTGAACCCAATACATATTTGAAAAAAAACTGTTCCCCTTAACATAAAAATGTTTAAGACATACGGTTTAAATATTTTGAGCCAAAGATCGGAAATCAGAATAGAGAGTTATTTTATTTACTAATGCTTTGTTTGTATAGGATGATACCTACCATAGAATGGGGACCGGCTTAATTATTTCCGAACTTCGGTATAATAAAGTTATCATAAAAAAATTGTATAAAATACTAAATACAATTTATTAAAGTGTATTTAGTATTTTATTCAATATTAATATTAGAACGTTATTACGTTATGACACAATTACCAGAATACATCTACCTATTCCAAATCGAATAGCCGAAAAACCCGGGTCTTATTGCTATGGATATGGATGGATATTTGAAGCCGGTTATTTCACAATTCTTAGAACTGGGAAAAATTTCGATTCCGATGCCCTAATTCTGTTCTATGCTAATAAATCATTTTAGTTAACTTTGTATTGTCTTTTTTAGCTAGCATTAGAATTAGCATGTATATTTGAAACACTAGTAATTAAACTTTTAAAAGTGTAGGTTTAAGGCTCCGTGAGGCGTCCTCTCTTTAAACTTGCATAAAACTTTCAATGTTAACACTTCAACGCAGCGGGCACGGCCGGTCGTTTGCTTAGTTGTTATTATTTATAAAAAAATTACTTAAAATTTCTAGCAGCCATTCCAAGCTGTCTGAAAATTTAAACAGTTTTCCAAAGAAGCCAGGGCGCGCGTCGTCGGGGCGGCTGACGGCGGCGCCGGCGTGCGCACCCATCTAATATTGAGGGCACGCTACGGGCGTGCTTATGCTCAGTATCGACCTTTTTGTTAATTCACATTGGGGCTCACCACGTAGAAGTATTGGTTCCGGTCTATTTTCATTAATAATTAATTCCCTTTGATTCTAAGTAAAAAGGTCGGATAGCCAAATATGATCGAATAGTTCGCCGAAAAACTGCCAGGCATTCGTTTTAATTTTCATTATTCCTAAAATATGACCTCACTCAGCATTAGTCAATCTCGTTGCAATCAAAATTGTTTCTATTAACTTTAAAATTACTTTTTGTACAAAATGAGTTTTGACAAAAAGTCACATTAAATATTCATAACAATATTTTCCAATTATACGCGTGGTGGCCCGGGCGTGCAGCCCGTCTGGCGCCCGCCCGCCGTCTCTGCGCCTGCGCCGATACCCTATTTACCGCTACTGATGTGTCAGGTACTGTAAGTGTTTTCAGAGCTGCCTACTGCTGCAATGGACCTAACTTGAACGGTGTCATTTAGACACGGGTAACTCAAAATTCCTTGTGTCCACTCAATAACTCTGGTGCAGTGCGCCGCCGGCTCATTGAATTAGCTCAAAATTGCGCCATGGCGGAACGCGCTAAATGAGCTGCGTAGCGCTCGCTGCAGGCAAAGCGTATACTGGACGCAGGCAACGCAGCTCCGCGCAGCGTAGTGCAGAGCAGATTTTGTAATGTATGGATGTGCGGATGTGTGTATGGAGCTGCGTATGCTGCGGCGCAGGCACGTGCGACGCAGGCATGTGTCTGCCCTGCCCTGCGCCTCGTTATGGCGCCGGCAGTGGCCAGCACAGATTTCTGCGCGACGCGTGCGGTACGTGTAAACATGTGTTTTTTTTCATTTTATTATAATTTTGTAACAAAGACAGAACAATTAATATAATTCTCTCGATAGTACAAATTATCCTTAGTAGAACGTTTTTTCAGATAATCACTTTTATTTTTCTCATTAATATCTATATTAATTTGCCATACTCCTCCGAAACGGCTCGATCGATTTTTATGAAATTTTATATGTATATTCGGTAAGTCTGACAATCGGTCGTAATCTATTTTTTATACTCTTAAGTGATATGGGTGGTCCACCCCAAATTTTTTTTTTTTTTAATATTTTTTTTTTCTAAAATATGTGGCATTAAAAAATCCAATTAACCCTAATTTTTTTACCTTTCTATCTCCAACTCCTATTTTTTATAGCCATCTGAGATGATGATGATGATGATGATGATATGTCTCCATGTCCATATGCCAGTTGTCTCCGCCAGGAGTCTACCGGTGTCACTTCTCACCCAGTAAACAGCACGGAGTAGGAATGACTATCAATAAATCCCAAGGCCAAACGTTGTCTGTTTGTAGCTTAGATTTGAGCCCACTATGTTTTTCACACGGAAAATTATACTCGGCATGCTCTCGAGTGGGCAAACCATCCAGTTTGTTTGTGTTAGCTAAGGTGTTAGCTAAAAATGGGCTAACAAAAAATATTGTACACATTGTAGCATTAATGGATTGATATTGTTTGTAGTGTTATTGTCGTAATTCATGATATTTATATATAGAAATAAATTACAATCATCATCAGCTCATTTTATGTGCCCACTGCTGGGGCACGAGCCTTCCCTATGGATGGATAAGGAGAACGGGCTTTTAAACCACCACGCGGGCCCAGTGCGGATTGGTGGTTGTTAACGACTGCTAATGCAACCGGGACCAACGACTTTACGTGCCTTCCGAAGCACGGAGGAGCTCGAGATGATACATTTTTGGTCGCCCATCCGATGACCGGCCTTTGCGAAAGTTGCTTAACCTCAGCACTCGCAGACCGGGCGCGTTAACCACTGCGCCAGCAAGCTCCTCAAATTATAATAATAAAATTATAATAAAGAAAAAAATAAATGTTTAGTGTTTTGTAATTTTTGTATTCAGTCATTGTTCACAGCGCTCCATGCCTCTTTCACTCATATACCACATCCTCACACACTTACAATAAGTTAGTTTTTTTTTCTACTTTACAAATTTTATAGAAATAATTGGCAAAACAGCGTTTGCTGGGTCAGCTAGTAACAATATATATTAAACTCATATTTCATTATCAGACTCTGAATTTGAACTCATTTTATTCATCAACTCCAAAATGTCAATCCTTTGTACTAGCTAGGAAGAGAATGAAGTGTCTGTGCTGTGTCACTCAGCCGCGTCGCAGCATGCGTTCGCAGCCTATATCTGTCCCTGTGCTGTGCTACGTCACCTGAGTGGTAGCATACGCTCAGCCTCACAGTCTCTGTGATTTTCGAACGAAAACGTATTCTGTAATTTTTTGATGTGTAACATCTTTCCGCTCGCTTTCTAGCAATTTGTGGGAGTGATTTCGTGAAATGGGACGGAAGTGTCCAACAGTGTAACAGGAAGTCGGGGAAGTGCGCAAGCGCGCGCTTTTTTGTTAATTCTGTAATCGATATTATGAACATGACATATTTTGTCATTTGATTATCAAAGGTCATTTTGATGTGTCATATGTCTTCTAATTAGTATTTACTGCATTCTCTTTATGATTTGTAAAAAATATACATCAATTTTAATTCTACATTCTATTTTCGATGGTAATATAGACTTTGTCATTATTTATTTTATAGTTATAAAATGATGGTAATACCTGACCCATTTTTTTCAGAATATAATGTTAAAATTCATTTCATTCATTCAATTCGTCATATGCGACTACTGTAAGACTTGCTCGCTTTTTTTTTCAATAATATGAAAATCTAAAATATGGATATAGGTATTATATTGTATAAAAGTCACGTTTATTTACATAATTATTATTTTTCCTGTACTCACTTATAATAATTATCACTACTTTCCTGATTCTACTTTATTTTATTCCTTTTTACTTACAAAAAAAGC
Source organism: Eudonia lacustrata (assembly GCA_947562085.1). NCBI lineage: Eukaryota > Metazoa > Arthropoda > Insecta > Lepidoptera > Crambidae > Eudonia > Eudonia lacustrata. Next base: position 25,660,524 of record OX387314.1, read on the forward strand.
CAGAGCTGTCAACTCAGATGTCTGTTAAAAAATTAAACCCAGCGCGGCTTTGCGCAGTGCACCATCACATTTTGAAAAAGTGAGTCAACACATCCGGCGCAGTGAAATGAGTTGGCGCAATTAAGCGGCGCAGCGCAGTGTTACACATGTCTAGTGACATTAAAAGAACCCCATTTCTGAAGATGATACGGGACTGAGGTTTCTGGCTTCACTGACTACTAGATGAGTAAATCCCTTATTTGAATCGCGAAATAAGACAACATGGTACACCGTTTAGTAGCCAAACTTGCCGTGCCATTCCGTATGAAATGGCATCTTAGGTACTATTGCATCCAAATGAGTCGCCGAATCTCAACTAATTAGGCATACCTACCTAATGAATTGAGATTCGGCGACTCATTTGGATGCGAGATTGCTATGTTTGCAACTCGTGAAGTTGCTTATTTGAATGCCGATTCTGGGAGTATAATTATAAATAAGGATATTTGTGTAATATACGATTAAAAATAATTAAATAGAACGAGTACATAATCTTTATATTTTTTCCGAATAAATATTACAGTTCACGAGCAATTTATATTTTGGTAACTCAATCAGGTCAACTCAATCAGTCGTAATCGCGTCAGAAGCAGAGGTGACTCCTGCAGGATGACCTTCTCGAGACCTTGCTTCTTACAATATTTGATGAGTCTATAAAATATTTGATATTTATGCTATGGTATATCTGTCTTACCTACTACATTGTACATAGTAGTTGGCAAAAAGTGAAATTCCATTTTCCCCTATTTTTGATAGAAGTTTTCATGGATAATCGGCGTGTTTGTGTAGTATGCACGTCGCCACAACAGGCCAAACAAAATGATAGTCTCAAAGTTTTCCCCTTGAATGTTTCCTCACAAGTTTTGAATATTAACAAACTACTCGTAGGCACGTGCCTAATGTATGCGGACAATCGAATATATTGCCAACTGACTGAAAACTTGGGAAGGGGCTTGTCTCCGGCGCCGCAAAGCTCCGGGCTGCCGACTTGCACACTCATTACGATGGGATCGTATATCGAAAGTTCGCAAGTGCCGTTGATTTTTATTGTACGTATACGCTTTTACTTTCTAAATACCTTTGTTACCATGTAAGTAAGTATTATCATTAGGAAGAGGCAATTTTTAGAGGCTTGCACACGCACAAGCATTTTGTAATCAGAAGAAAAGTTATTGATTTATATTATATTTTTAAACAGGGTTATGTTATATACAAAGAATTTGAATACCTACTGCGGATATAGTTAGTCAACTCATCGGCTGGTGAGCTACACTGCTATGTAAGTCTACAACGTTAACTGTACGTTCTTAATTAGAGAACCTTTGAATCATTGAGCTCTAAATTACAATCTCTCCGCTAAGCCACTCCCAGCTGCGCCTTGGAAAACACATATGACCCAATTAGCATCTTCACTCGATTTCATACAAAACGGTAGTATTATGAGATGAAACTTAAATTATACTCAAATAGATTGCTTTAATATTTTCAGATACTATGTATAAAAATAGACTTCTTGTAACTAAATGTTTCGACGGACACTCCACAAAATAGTAAATGCAATTAAACTCGTTTGTTATTTACATTACATTCTAAATATTAATTATGTTTTAAGTAGAAAAAAAAAAGCTCTTCACGAGCGAAGTGTCGAGCATTCGCTTCATTGTACTAACAAGGAGCTGATTCAAGTATGATCGCTTTAATCAGCTCTTTGCTCGTGGCTGTGACCTACGTGTGACTTGCGTAAAACAAAATATGATTTCATATCAAACCGTTCGATCCAAAACTATCTTCAAATCACTTTTGTCATGTATTGTGGGGATCGATGTGACTCATCTGAAATTCGGAGAACGGTGTTCGTAACTCGTTTACGACTGTAACAAAAAGGTTGTACTTACACGCGCGGAGGCTTGCGGCTTCCGTGACTGCTTTACTTATGTGGATTCCTATCCTGCTAATAGTATCGTATAGTTTAGACGTGAGACTTGTAGACATGGTGGGGAGGGCTGAAGTGATCACTACTCAGTGCTTTCGAGCTTTTTTTACTTTCAATACGTTTGGTATTAGAGTTTATTGATGATTATGACAATATATTGTATAATGACCAAGTGGATTTTTACTACTTCAAATATTTATTTATTTATGTTGAAAGATACAAACCAAAATCAATACACAATTTAAAGGAGCTTGGTAGTTATTGATTGAAACAGCGTTCAGGATGGAATGCTTTTATTGTCAACAGAGCGTGTATTTATACAAAAGTTACCAAATCCAATTACCAATAGCAAAGCGTTAAAATAAATAAAATAAATTATAAAATATCATAAGGTACTTTGATAAACATTAGTATTTTGTCGCGGGTATACTACGCGCGCAGCACCTCGCTAGCGCTGCCGCGCTCGCCGCATATAAAAGGCGATTTCGCTCGGCGCACGACCTTTTCCTCGGCGGCGGCTGTGAATGACGGACGGTGCAGCTATGCAAGTGGAGCTCGTCGCGTTAGCATCGTCGGCGTCATCGGTAGCTGCTACTATAACAGCTCTTTTCAGGGCTCCATCTTGTTTCAGCGGCAACGTCATAAACAGCTCTTTTCAGGGCTTTGTCTTGTTTCACCGGCAATGGCTGCAATAGGCTACAACAATAACATCTTCTAACTGTATCGTTAACACTCTGTCAGACGGCGGCGTTAAATAAATAAAAATAATAAGAATCTTAACGATTACTGATTTGAGGTTTTGACTGAAGTTATAGAATAAGATGAAGGTTCTTTTATTATCCTTGAATAATTGGTTCCTGGAAGACCTCGGCGCAATGCTCGGTGACCTCAACAGAGTCTCTCAACAAGTGGGTCCTAAAATGAACATGAAGAAGACGAAAGTTATGTCGAATTCAAATGTCGTACCCACTCCTCTGAAGGTTGGGGACTCTGCCCTTGAAGTTGTGGACGATAATGTTTACCTGGGACAAACGGTCCAGCTAGGTAGGTCCAACTTCAGCAAAGAGGTCAATCGTCCAATCCAATTAGGCTGGGCAGCGTTCGATAAGCTACGAAATATCTTCTCGTTCGATATACAGCAGTGTCTCAAGACGAAAGTCTTTGACCAGTGTGTGTTGCTAGTGATGACATACGGGACTGAGACGTGGTCGCTCACTATGGGCCTCATAAGAAGGGTCAAGGTCACTCAAAGAGCAATGGAGAGGGCTATGCTCGGGGTTTTTCTGCGTGATCAAATCAGAAATGAGGAGATCCGCAGAAGTACAAGGTAACCGACATAGCCCGAAGAGTTGCTAAGCTCAGGACTAATGGCCGCTGGGGCGGGATAGTCCTGAAGTGGCAACCGCATACCGTAAAGCGCAGTGTGAGCAGGCCTCCAACAAGGTGGACCGACGATCTGGTGAAGGCAGCGGGAAGCCGCTGGATGCGAGCAGCACAAGACCGGTCGTTGTGGAGATCCTTGATGGAGGCCTTTGTCCAGCAGTGGACGTCTTTTGGCTGAGATGATGATGATGATGATGATGATGATGATGATGATGAATTGGTTTCACATTTAATTTCTGAAAAGTATTGCATAAAGCGTGATAATAACTGTAATTCAACTGGTTATAAACAAAACTGTCGAAGTATTTGTCTATAGGCCTGAACGTGCCAAGGCTGGGACGACGGCCGCTCACCGCCTAAAAGCCTCTTCTCAATCGCAGGAATCTAATTAATTAAATTTGCCTTACCTTTGGCGTTCAGACACGTTTTGCTCTCTGTAATGGACACTGCCAAAGTTGGCTCAATTGGACTACTTCCGTTGCACTATACTTACCTACTACCAATGGAAAAGGCTGAGCAGATTTTCTGGCATTCACTGCCAACTGCTATTGACAATTTGGCAGAAAAAGGGATATTATATACGTTGGATCAATTTGGCAGCTGAATGCAGCCGCTGCGATACTATTTAGTTGAGCGTTGTAGGTTACGAACTTATGTTGCTTTATGGGGCGGGCAAATTTTATGTCATTGATATTATTATGCTTGATGTAACGGCGTGTAAATAGCCGATTACATGCGGGATTGCAATTGCAATATGTAAAGTTAATGATTAATTAAACATTCCAGGCTAGACCCACCTTACAAACTAAACTGTGGTTACAAAATAAATGGATTTCTACGTCAATAAATACTGATTGTCTCACTAACAGAGATCAGCTCAGAAACGCAAACCTCCACTGTTCTCAGTCCGACATTACTTTCAGCACTAATGCGCACAGGATTATAACCAAAACTCAATGTTCAAAAATCAGAGCACGCGAGCGGCGCGGGCTCAAACAGCCTCGGCGACAAATATGAAAACCATTTGGAAGAATTTGTTTAAAATATTTAATTATGCACAGGTATAATAATTAAAGAATGTCCTCGTAATAAGTTTTAATAACGATAAAATAAATATTAAAATTAATATGGGTACCTACCTACTGAATGTGCCCAACCAATGCTTTAAAATATTTGAACTCAAGTAATTCAAAATGACAAATTTGTGCGTCTTCTATTAACTAATGAATATTTAACGATTAGCGTTGTCAAAGCGAGCACTAATCCGTAAAGTGGCTTAAAAAGAACAAGAAGAAGCGTTGGCCTTTCAATCAGGCTAGGCTTTTAAGCACACTTTAAAATATTAAGGTGATTTATGTTATATAAAATGCTGGTTGGATTATTTCAATTACTTTTGCTAAAATATAAATGATATTAACACTACAAACCACAGTCAGTCATTTATCTATTCCGTGCTACAAACAGCTCAAAGTCAGCTCATTTACAATTACTGTAAAATAAAAAATATATATTTAATTAAATGGCGGTAAGCTTACATACTACTAACCTTGGATAAATATTTTCACCTCCAGAAGCAATCTAAGAAGCTTTGGTTAAGTAAACGTAGTACCGTGCAGGTGCCGGCCGCCTCGTTACGCCGCCCACTTAGCGCCGGCGCCGCGGCGGTAATGGCCGGCGCTCGCCACACAATAACCCCGCCACTCGCAACACATGCAAATTCCAAGCTCATTCAATCAGACGGGACGAGTTAAGATAACAAAAAAGTGGTGTGCAATCTACAGAACGAGCTCAAAGTTAATTAAAACAACCTCGTGTCTTGAGAATAAACAACGAAAACATGTTGTAATCTAATATTTTCTCTTCAAAAAGTCTCACTCGGTCATTGACTTGTCACTGACAAGATTCACTTTTATAAAAAGCATTTTCATAAATAGTGACTAACAATTTAAAAACAATTGTGTTAAATTAAATTCCACGAGCAAGATTCCTAGAACCGAACCCAAGCGACTAACGAATTATTCTCAAACAGGCATTATCTCAATTGTTCTCAATGCACAGTTTGAACAACATTTTCTTTTTTTAAATATTTTTTAAGGTTCCGTACCTCAAAAGGAAAAAAACGGAACCCTTATAGGATCACTTTGTTGTCCGTCTGTCTGTCAGTCTGTCTGTTTGTCAAGACCCTTTATCTCGGAAACGCGTGAAGGTATATATAAAACCATATACAAAAGTCTGCAGTCCCTTGAAGCTGTGAAAAAATCATACTTCTAAGTTAACGAAAAAAAAGATACGGCTGTTTATGTCGTAAAAACGTATATTTCGACACTCTCAAGGGAATCAAAATTCATAGGGTACTTGCCGTAGACCTAGAACTATGAAGTTTGGCCAGTAATATCGTCTTATACTACAAGTACAGGGAAAAGTCTGAAAATTATACATATTTAATTAAATCACAAAAAACAGGGTCTTTATGCAAGGAACGGGGGTCCAAACTTTGAAGTAAGTTAACCGTGTCATGTGGGGTATCGTATGAAAGGGCTTCATTTGCACAAGCTTTAACAGATGTTTAATTATTTTTATGATGTAAAGTTTTCGATTTATGACGAAGAATGAAAAAAGAAATACCTTTTTCCTCTTTTATAAGTATAGGTAGTAGGTACCTAATAACTTTGGTGTATGTAGTACCTAACAATTTACACTGTTATGCATACCTACTTAGTCCTTTTTTAATTTTGTAATTTTGTACGGAACCCTCGGTGGGCGAGTCCGACTCGCACTTGACCGGTTTTTTAATATATCGCAGTCGAAATACGACCCATCTAATGGAAAGCGGCCATTGCAACGCTTTAGTTTTCATACCTGGCCTTTCTGGCATATTGGCATATCCTACTAATATTATAAACGCGAAAGTTTGTAAGAATGGATGGATGTTTGTTACTCTTTCACGTAAAAATTACTGAATGGATTTGAATAAAATTCGGCATACAGATAGTTTATAACCTGGATTGACACATAAAATACTTTTTATCCCGATATTCCCACGGGAACGGGAACCACGCGGGTAAAATCGCGAGCGGCCGCTAGTAACTTCATAAGATCTTTATTTTGTATTACGATGGCCGCTATTTAGTAGAGTTCTAAACACAAACTTTCAGTCTGTTTTTCCAACATCGAGCGGCAACCAATCATTGTTTTATTGCCTTTATCAAATAGGACGCACTGCAAGAAACATCGTAGCGGCTGTTTGTAGACTCAACAATATAGTGCGGGCCGTAGCAAGGCGCGTAGCAAGGCGCGTAGCAAGGCACGTAGCGGGGCATCGTAGCCGCGGCGTCACCTGGCCAACCGTCTTGTTAGGTTAACATAACATATTAATCATTATTTAACAAAATGAGAAGAACTACCATGCGTTTCACAATTACTTAAGATTAATGTAAGTTGTAAGTTCCATCGTGGCACATTATAGAAACTGGTACTTTAGCGCTGCGTAAATAACTGGGTATGGTGCCTGGGGGGCTCATTCCATCACTCTTAGTTACAGTTGTGCTTATGTGGGAATCCTTAACGATCCCAAAAGCAGAGCTGAAACTCTTACCCGTCGTTTTCGTACGCCGGCGCCGCGCCGCCAACAAAAATAGGTGATTACAAAAGCTCTCCTTCTCAGCAAAAGTATCTTAAGTTACTTAGTATGATTTTAAAATTTTGTAAGATTAATTGTCGTAAGTTGTTTATAACTAGTATTTGGAATTTTGCTTTAGCATGCTAACATATTCAAGTTAACAAAGAAAGGTTTTATAGATATTGACGTGGTTTCTGAACAATATATCTTTCTATTTGATACAAGGATTATATACGAAAACATAAACTAAACAACACACCAGAGCACTCCATACAAGATTAACAGCTACTCCCGCGTTCGCTTGTAACCCTGTTTATTCCTGATTATGTTTGGAAATAATCGGCCAGGATAAGGCTGTGCACATAAACAGCGACACTCGCGAGTTTATCGCCTCAATCATGTTTATCGCTCGCGTTACTATCGCGCGCGCCGTAAAATTGCGAGGTGAGCATGCATTCGCATATAATATGTAGGACATAAAGAAAATATCGTAAAAACTTTATAACAAACTTAAACTGATAAGAAATAGGCAAGTGTAAGATAGTAGTAACAACAGAAATTTTGAATTTGTGGGTAAAAAATATAGTCTAAATACTAGAAAAATATGATCTATAAGTCAGTACGGTTGCGGTCGCTCTTGTTTAGGTACTTAATCGGGGCGGTTTATTAAAATATAGCGGTTTATAAACTTAAATAAGAAAAAAGTCCATTCTTTTATGCATTCAAAGCGATTCAGCCATGTGCGGCTCATGCATAGATTGAGTTACATTGTATATAAAAATGTCAAAGATTAATTTATAAATTTTAGTAGTTCTTGTGGGCTACTCGTTGTTTTAGCTACTAGTATTTTGGTCACGTGGTTTATGGTCACCCTGCGGAGGTAATACGGCGGATCCAATCGACAGACGGATCACGTGAGATCCGCTGATCCAAGGATTCGCTCGTGAACGTTAAATTTTCATTTATGCACATTAAAATCGTTCGTGTCTATTTCAAACGCTTTTACCAACATACTCTCTTTAGATTATTTACAATTCACTCATGGTCAAACCGTTTTAATCTTTATATATATGATTATTCAATGGGTTACTGGTTATGTCAATATACTCCTCTTAAACTGTCTGTGCGCAGCTCTCGGCCAGTCAACAGCTCCTGAGGATGCCCCGTGGAGAGGCGGAACACGTGTCGGGTATCGGTGTCGGTGTGCATGTTCGCTTGCATCCATTGTTGCTTCTGCATGTGCATATTTTTTGCGGGCGGGAGGGCGGTGCATGCGTACTGCATCGAAGCTGGATAAACGAGTGATTTATCGGAATTTTAACACTACATATTATTTCAATTACATTTTTTTCCTCTTAAACAGTTAGACAGATTTTGATGATTTTTTTTGTATGTGTTAAAGCAGGTCCTTGGATGGTTTCCGGTAGATGGCGCTGCAATGCGGGTCCATCATGGAACACGGGTGGTCTCAAGCGGACGAAGCTGCGAGCGGGCCACTAGTTTTACATGTTTATTTATTTGTTCAATTACATGCTGACTTACAAAGCCTTACGTAAGGTATTACTAAGAATAGTTTGTGATTGGCTTGTGTTTAGAAGTACAATAATATAAGTAAATTATTGTTGCCAGGTTGTTCCCCCATATCCGGTCGTTGTGGAGATCCTTGGGGGAGGCCTTTGTCCAGCAGTGGACGTCTTTTGGCTGAGATGATGATGATGATAATTGTTGCCAGGTGTGCATTAAGAAAAACTGATATAAAAGCGTGATTTTCAAAACTTCCTTTTCTCCATATTGTTGACAATGGCTAGTGGTCTAACCCATCACATATAGTTGTTATTTCCCTTGAATTGGCATAGGTATAACTAAAAGCATTCCGGTCTTTCCGCACCACACGATCTAAATTAATTTCAAAATCATAAATCAAAATCAAATATCTTTAAATATTTATAAAATACAGTGAAAAAATTAAACGCCTACCCGACCCAGCCAGGAATCGAACCTGGATCTACCGCAAACCGGGCGGCTGCACTGACCGCTATGCTACCGGGAAGGCTGACGTAAGCGCTGAATTTTGTCACTGCTTTTTGAATTTTTTGAGTGCTAATAGCGGCACATTGCGTCATCTATCCAACGGTCATTGCTGGCTATGCAGATTCAACTTTGCAGATGAAATACCACAAATTTGATAGCACAACGCTAAGTAAATTTTTACTTTTTATTTTCAAGTGCTAATTGCTGCACTGAAGCTAAATTAAATATTCATAAAACACAGTGAAAAAATTAAACGCCTACCAGACCCAGCCAGGAATCGAACCTGGGTCTTTTATAAATATTTAATTTAGCTTCAGTGCAGCAATTAGCACTTGAAAATAAAAAGTAAAAATTCAAATATCTTCATTAGCGAGAATACAGGTTACAGGTACAGTTGTTGGGTTATTTTACTTCGAGCCAATGCATTCTACCAGTTTACTGGTGTGCAAATATTCATTTCAATTTAATTCATGACAATACTAATTATTATTACAAATCGTCCCTTTAAGACATATACTAGGCAAAAATTATAAAAACACAACAAACAAAATAGTACATAAATATTAAAAAAATACAAAAAAAATCTGTCACAATCACAATAATATTGAAATAGTCATAGTCATAGTCATAGTCATAGTCATAGTCATAGTCATAGTCATAGTCATAGTCATAGTCATAGTCCTAGTCATAGTCATAGTCATAGTCATAGTCATATAGTCATAGGTATTTATTGCAACAATAAACATAATTAATTATTTAATAAATTTAAACTTAATCTTAATTAACACGAATTCTTGAGATCGTAATATATATATATATAGTCAATTACACAATAATTTATTATCCATGTCCATTTAACCAATGTTATGTTTATAATTATTAAATTCATTCATGGCTATAAAAACAGTTTTCTAGAAGCCAATTGGATAATTTATTTTTAAAAGTGACAAGGGGTAAGTTTTTAAATGTATTTGGAATCTTATTATAAACATGAAAAGCCATTAAGTAAGCATTTCTCACAACGGGCACACAGTTTCACAGTGCTTGGCATTCAAGATGGAAGCACACTTGATCAGGAATTCTTAACTACTCAGGAACTGGCTATCTTATCTCAAACCGTTGAGCACACAACAAATGTTATGGCGATATATTTATTTATTGTGGAACTCAAGCAGCAATGTTTTTATTTGAAAAGAAAAATAATAAGCCTCAAAAATTATTTAGACCAATTATTGTTCCATCCGACAATGCAGGAAGAATGAATTGAAAGTAACGAGAACTGTCCGCTTTCGGAATATACCTACGAGTACAACAGCTTTCAAAGTTCTTTCGATTTAAAAGGATACAATAACGAATATTAATTTCAAAGCAATTCGAGCGAACCGAATGGATCTGTTATATATATGTATAGTATATAATAATGCCACCATCATCACCTCCCGGTGTATTTCCCTTCATCAGCATTATATCGTAATAGCAGGCTCATTGCTAGGCGCCAGCCAGTTCGATTCCATCATCCGCCGGTGACACTTGCCCTTTCGTTAAATCGTGAAAATTATATTAACTCATTTTATTATTAAATACAGTATTTACAGATAAAGTAAAAAGTGTTTTTTTAAAAAGGGGTTTTGATTAATCCCCATAACAATTTGGTGGCAGCGTTAAAGGGATATTTTAAATGTCCTCGGTTCGTCTCCAGTGAAAAAGTGAAAGTGAAAAAAAAATAAAATAATAAAATAAATAAATAATAAGAACAATTTCATAAAATCCGCAAGTGCGCCGTGCTTTATAAACTTTGTTATTAATCCAAAATCGAACTCCATCCGTTAGTAATTTAATCTCGTTCCTGAAGTATCGCCTCGTTCCTGAAATAAAACAATTTCTCTCTGGACTGAGAAATTCAACGTCTGGTGTGGCTGAGCTCATCTTCTCGTCATCTTCTGCGAAGTGCTGCGTGACTGGTATATCACAGTATACCTGCCTGCCGCTATGTTCTGTGTTGTGTGTTATGTATTTATACTTCGGCGTGATCCTGTAAATGATATCATTTCATTTATCCAAACTTTTGTGAAAGTGTAAAGCCTTTATTTAATAAATAACCAAGTGTGTTACAAGTGTGTTATAAAAAGTACATTTTAACATCGTTTAAAAACTCTAAACATATTCAGTGTGATCAAGATTAATTATAATTATTATGTTTTGACTAAGTCGATTCTAAGAAGTAGCCCGTCGTCGCGCCGCTCGTCCTGTCCGAGCTTATCAGTGCCACACATATCGCACAGTATAAGGTGTATATAGAAAGTCTGAAGCTATTCGTACTTGTTTGGCCGCCTATTACACCGTATCAATTTTAATTCATATTATAATTTTATTTTCCGTGTCATTTTGTGTATTGTTTCTTAACGATGGCAACCAAAGATGTAACAATATAAGGTGAAAAAGGAGAGTCTATCCAAATTGGTACTTTATTTAAATTTATTAAATCTTTTGATGGTTCTCGGGAAAAATTTAATTCTTTTATAACGAATTGCGATAACGCTATAAACCTAGCCTCAGATGCTCAAAAGCATATTTTATTTAAATTTATATTATCTCAATTAGAAGGAAAAGCTGAATCAGCTTGTGCAATCAAAGAATTCGAATCATGGGACCAACTTTGCGACTTTTTGAAAACACAATTCGGAGAAAGAAAACATTATGCTCATTTATTAGCTGAATTACAAGAATGTCACCAGTTACCCAGTGAAGCTGTAAATCAGTTCGCATTAAGGGTTGAAACTTCTCTATCTAAGTTATTAACCGAAATCACATTGTCAAATAGAAAGAAATCCGAGTTAGTAGGCCGAACCGCAGCTATGGAGGACCTTGCTCTCCACACATTCTTATTGGGTCTTAAACCAAATATTTCAAATTTAGTCCGTGGGAAAAATCCTTCAAACTTAAATGTAGCCGTTAATTTAGCAATATCAGAAGAGAAAATTCAAAAGCTGCTGTATAAACGTAACTTGCCAACATCCAATCAGGCCTCAATGGCACCACGTCCTATTCAAAAGCCAAATTATTCATTTAGACCTGTTGTTCATAATGTAAATTCAAGACCACAAGTATTTAATCAAAATACATCAAATATTCCATTCTGTCGCTACTGCAAGTCTCCAGGTCACACTCTAGAAACCTGTAAAAGACGTGAATATAATAACAACCGATTTAAAGAGACACAATCCGCTCCGCAAAACTCATATCGTCCTATCAATAATCAACATAACAATTTTAATCAAAGGTTTTCAAAACCGCAACCGTCTCGTATCCATTGCGTTGATAACAACAACTATTATTATCCTGATACTCAACCTGGTGACACTACCCAACAATATGATGATATTATTCAGCAACCTCGTGATCTGAGTAACAACGATGATCATTTAAACGAATAATGGGTTCACAACGGTGTCTCGTGAAACCCAAGTCTCTGCTCAAAGCGCAACCGTTGCATTTTAATGGCACCAGTTCTAAATCCATGCAGGCTACACAACAGGGTAACCAGCCCCAAACAGGAAGTCGTGCTATTTCTAAATCCATGCAGGCTACACAGCAGGGTAACCAGCTCCAAACAGGAAGTCGTGCTATTTCTAAATCCATGCAGGCTACACAGCAGGGTAACCAGCCCCAAACAGGAAGTCGTGCTATTTCTAAATCCATGCAGGCTACACAGCAGGGTAACCAGCCCCAAACAGGAAGTCATGCTATTTCTAAATCCTCACAGACCACACAACAGGGTAGCCAGCCCCAAATCGGAGGTCTTGATAATTCAAAATCCAATAACCATAACAGTTCTTCTTTATTAAAAAAAAAGAAACATAAAAATAAAACTTACCACAAAGATGCTTGTAATGACTCCATACCTAAAGATAATGCTGTATTAGAAATATTATGTGATCCTACAAAGAAATCCTTACCTCATATCCTAGTTGCAACATCCATTTCTGATAAACCACTTACCTTACTCGTCGATACTGGCTCTTCTATCTGCCTCATAAAGAAATCTGCTATCCAGTCGTATCCAAATCTGAAACTTAATAAGAATACATTAAAATTAAAAGGTATAGATAATAACAAAGATGCTGTACCTACCCTTGGTAATTTTGATTTGAACCTTATATTTGGAAAAGAATCTATTCCTTTCAACTTCCATGTTGTAGATAAAATAAACTTAACCTATGATGGTATAATCGGAAATAATTTACTTACCCATTACCAATGTCACATTGATTATAATCGCAACATACTTGGCCTTAGTAAAAATAATATAAAGCTTAACTTCATTGAACCAGTTTATAAAGTACCTCCTCGTTCTGAGATTACTATTGAATGCTCAGTTAAAAATCCTAAAATTAAAGAAGGTCTCATTATTGATCAACATATTAACGGTACTCTATTAATAGCCAATTGTTTAGTCAGAGTTAAAGATAATAATAGAATAAATATTACAGTGTTAAATACGTCTGAAAATCCTGTTACCTTAAATTCTAACCTCAACCTTACCTTATATCCGCTCGATTATGAACCTTTCCCTGTGTCTCATTCCAATCAGTCATGTTTAAATAGAACTGAAGAAGTTCTTAAGCTCCTTCGCGTATCACACTTAAATCCTGAAGAATCTGAAGCATTATTTGATACCTGTTCTAAATACTCTGACATATTCCACTTACCTCATGATCAATTATCTTCCACTGATGCTATCCAATATGAGATCTGAACTACTTCTGATCAGATCGTTAATGTAAAATCCTATCGTTTTCCTGAAGTTCATAAGCAAGAAGTGCAATCTCAAGTACAAAAGATGTTAGAACAAAACATCATACAACCTTCTCTGTCTCCCTGGTCTTCTCCTATATGGATAGTCCCGAAGAAAATCGACGCATCAGGCCAAAGGAAATGGCGCATCGTCATTGATTATAGAAAACTGAATGATATAACCATTGGCGAAACTTACCCGATTCCTAATATCACCGAAATACTTGACCAATTAGGAAACTCAAAGTATTTCTCTACTTTAGACCTTGCTTCTGGTTTTCATCAAATTAAAATGTCTCCTCGCGATTCCTGCAAAACTGCCTTCAGTGTTCCTCAAGGGCACTTTGAATTTACAAGGATGCCATTCGGTTTGAAGAATGCACCTTCAACCTTTCAACGTTTGATGAATAATATCCTTACCGGTCTCCAAGGAGAGAGATGTTTCGTATATCTTGATGACGTAGTCATTTACTCTTATGATCTCCAATCACATATTGAAAATTTAACTTCAGTTTTCCAAAAACTTCGATTTTTTAACCTTAAACTTCAACCCGACAAGTGTGAGTTTTAAGGAAGGAAGTTGGTTACTTAGGTCATGTCATAACCGAAAACGGGGTGAAACCTGACCCTAACAAAATAAAGTCTGTAAAAGAATTTCCTATACCTAAATGTCCTAAAGACATAAAATCCTTTTTAGGGCTCATATCGTATTATAGACGATTCATTCCTGATTTTTCTAAATTATCAAAACCTCTTACGTCTTTACTCAAAAAAGACATTACTTTTAATTGGTCTAACGAACAGCAACTCTCATTTGAAACCTTAAAAAGTAAGCTTATTACCGCTCCTGTCCTTATATACCCAGATTTCACAAAACCATTTACACTTACCTGTGATGCATCCAATTTCGCCATATCAGCCATTCTTTCCCAAGGTCCAGTTGGTAAAGATCATCCTATAGCCTACGCGTCTAGAACCCTAAATAAAGCAGAAATCAATTACAGCGTTACTGAAAAGGAATTGCTAGCTATCATATATGGCTGTAAAACTTTTAGACCTTATCTTTTTGGTCGTAAATTCGTAATAGTTACAGACCACCGTCCTTTAAAATGGCTTTTCAACCATACCGATCCTAGTAGTAAAATGCAACGTTGGCGACTTCAGCTCGAAGAATATGAATATGACATAGTATATCAAAAAGGAAAATTAAATTCAGCAGCTGATGCTCTCTCGCGATATCCTGTCCATCTTATTATACCTGAAAATCCAAACAGTGATTTAAATGCAGAAAATCAACCTATTCAAAATCCTATACAAGAAAACCTTTTACCTTCTCCTATTGGTAATGAGAACAACGTTTTATCACCTCAATTTAGTCCATTAACTTTAGACGATTTAGATATTGCAATGCCTACTACTCCTGATTATGACAGTAATGATCTACCATGTATAGATCTTCTAGAAAATGATATAGCTGTTTCTTATAGTCCATCAAATAACACATCAAACCCTATTCAACCTACTGTCACTACTAACCAAAATCCTTATGAGCCCATTGAACCTCAACCTTCCACAAGTCAAAACCCTCCACCTTCGCCTAGTTCAAACGCTGAACTAAGAAGCGAGCAACCACTAGCACCAGATCCAAATGACTCTTATACCAAATTCTTGAAATCTTCTACAACAACATCCTATACAACGCCTATTGTTGAACACAGTGATAGCCTACTGAAAAGCCCACATAAAATCCTTATAATTCCGGTATCCCTTGACTTCGATGAATCTATTCCTTATGTTGAAGAAATCCTTTCAAATTACTCAGAATCTCAATCATTTCTGCAGTCTGATAGAACTGTACATTCATTTAAATCCTTAACCTATAATGACAAAATATATTACTTTCTATTCACCAAAGTACATCACTTTGATGATTGTAGCTATAGCGATATATTCGAGTCTATCAAAAATCTCAGAAACCATTTAATATCTAGTACTGAACCCTTAGAAAAAATAGGTATAACTGATTTTAGAAACCCTTTTGACCGCCATTCATACGTAAATATATACAACATTTTGACCCACTTATTTAATAACACTGGAATAGAAGTTCACATCTATCGTAACAAAATTTATTATCCTAGTCTTAGCGAAACCCAAAAGATCCTAAAGGAGAACCACGACATCCCTATTGCAGGACATCTTGGTTCTAACCGAATGTTCAATAAAATTAGAGAACAATATTATTGGAAAAATATGCGAAGTGACATCGAAAAATATGTAAAAGAATGTTCATCTTGCCGGACAAACAAAGCCCTTCGCAAAATAAACCGAGCACCAATGCAAATAACCAGTACTTCCACTATTCCTTTTGAAAGACTATCTCTGGACATTGTTGGTCCTCTTCCTGAATCCGGCCCAGCTAAATTAAAGTACATCCTCACACTACAGGATGACTTAACTAAGTTTTCGATAGCTTATCCTATAAGAAATACTACAGCTGAAGAAACTAGTGAGTGCCTCATACATTTCATTTCACTATTTGGCATACCCAAAAAGATACTCACTGATCAAGGCACCAATTTTACAGCTGAATTATTCAAAAAGACATGTACCTTCCTAAAAATTAAGCAGTTGTGGTCTTCTCCATATCATCCTCAGACTCAAGGCGCATTAGAACGCAGCCACTCCACATTCAAAGAATATTTAAAATCATATATATGCGAAAATCAAGATAACTGGCCTAGATATGTATATACAGCAATGTTAGCCTATAATACAGCAACACATTCAACTACAAATTATTCACCCTTTGAATTGATATTTGGTCATAAGCCTTACATTCCTAATTCTGTATTCGAAACCGCACTAGATGTTACTTACCCCGATTATGTTAAAATGCTTCAGCATCGCCTAAAGTATACAAGAGGCAAAGCTTTTGAAAACATACAAAAATCTAATGAATCTTCTAAAGTTTATTACGACTCTCATAGTCGTCCCGTTAAATATCAAGTTGGTGACTTTGTTTTTCTTAAGAACCATCTTAGACTACGTAAAGCCTTATCACCAATTTGGAAAGGTCCCTATAAAGTAATTAAAATAAATGGTAGAAATAGCCTTACCTTGTTAATTAACAGGCGTCATGTAGTTCATCATTACGATGAAATAAAACTCGCACGACGTTGCGATCAATAGTAATGTAATTTTAATACTTTATATAAAAAATGTATCACGTAATAGTTAAGTCCAAGTATAACTTTAATTAAAAAATAAAGTTATAGTTATAGATAATGTACTAGAGTAAAGTTTTGTATTAAATATTTAGCTTATTAAGTATTAAGTTTAATAATGTATATTTTATTTTTATTTTATATTTTATTACAGTGGCTTGTCCTTGGCACAGGACAACTTCATCCAGCCTACATTACATAGTCCTGGTATTTACTTTGATCCTATTGGATCCTTAAAAATAGTAGACGGACATCTCAGTGTCGTAATTCCACTCGAAACATCATTTATTAAACCGCATATTGACAATCTTAATAGTATTATAGGAACAGCCAAGTACTTTTGTAAACAAAGTAACGTTTTTATTGACACCGAGTGTCATAATATGATACAGCCTCTATCAATCAGGTATTATGACATTATTAGTAATTTTGAATCTATTTCTCATCTTATAGAAAATCGCTCTAAAAGATCAGCTTGGTTTGGCGGAGTTGGCACTGTCTTTAAACATTTATTTGGCACTATGAATGAAGACGATGCTATAAGATACAGTGCAGCTATTGAAACTGTTGAAACTGATCAAACTCAATTGTCTAAATTATTTAAAGATAATATTTTAGTAACAACCACAACATTAAATTCTTTTAAAAATGTAATTAATAAAATCAATATAAATGAACAACAATTAAATATAGCAATAGACAATTTGGCCTCAAGTTTAAAAAATCTAACGGTGTTATCAGATAGCTTATTACTAAAATCTAAAATGATTGAAATGTTAAATATATTAGAAAGTAGTTTATTAACATTATCTTTTAAATTAGAAGACATTGTCAACGGAATTATGTTTAGTAAATCAAATATTTTGTATCCAACTGTTATTACACCAAAACAACTGTTTAATGAACTAGTAGAAAACTATCGGTTTTTAGCTGATTTTCACCAATTTCCTGTAAGCCTATCTTTAAGAAATATTTATTTGTTACTAAATATATCTGAAATTGCAAGTTATTATCATAACAATAAAATTGTTTTTGTCATAAAAATGCCATTAGTTACTTCTAAAGAATATAGTTTATATCATTCTGTTCCATTTCCGGTTATTGTTCAAAGAAATAGTACATATTCCGCTATTATACCTTCTGCTAAGTACATAGGTTTAACTAGAGATAAGTCATTTTATTGTAAGTTAGAAGATTTAAATAACTGTAAAACTTTATACAACTTTTATTTTATTTGTGAAATGTTAGATATATATTCAAGTACTGCAGCTCCTATTTGTGAGTCAGAAATAGTTTCAAAAGCACTAACTTCTGTTCCAAATCAATGTGAAATTAAATATTTTCAAGGTCATCTTGAAATTTGGCATAGATTATGTAATAATAAGTGGATATATGTAATTACTGAAAAAACAAAATTATCTGTAGATTGTAACAAAATTGGAAATTCCGAACTAAACGTTATTGGCACGGGCATACTTAGTTTACCCATTGATTGTATAGCTTATTATAAAGACTCAAGGTTAATACCTAAGTACATAAAAAACATTGAAGTACAACCTATTAATTTTAATTATGATTTAATAAATATTACAGACAATAAATTAAAACAAAACATTCAACATCTTCCTTTTCTTAAATTAAAAAATAATAACCTTGACTCTATTATGAATGAACATAACAAAGCCATAAATAATATTGTCAATAGTCTCGATAGCGTCCTAGATAAGCCACATATAGTATTGTATGGAGAATATTATTCATATGCTACTATAATTATATCTATTTTAGTTTTAATTTTTATATGTTTCATTATTTACAAATATTGTAAATTGGGCACTTGTCACGGCTTATTAATAAAATCCTTTAAAGATAAAATTCAAATTGAAAAAATAGAAGAACTTTCAAATTCAGACATAGAATCCCATCCGGTATCTGCACCTAAAACTAGTGTATCTTTTACGTAAACTTCACCATTTTGGTGTAAGTTTAGTCTTAACCCAGGGAGCTGTTATATATATGTATAGTATATAATAATGCCACCATCATCACCTCCCGGTGTATTTCCCTTCATCAGCATTATATCGTAATAGCAGGCTCATTGCTAGGCGCCAGCCAGTTCGATTCCATCATCCGCCGGTGACACTTGCCCTTTCGTTAAATCGTGAAAATTATATTAACTCATTTTATTATTAAATACAGTATTTACAGATAAAGTAAAAAGTGTTTTTTTAAAAAGGGGTTTTGATTAATCCCCATAACAGATCGCTGCATCCACCGGCAGCGCCGGCACCGGTCGGCGAGCTGCGAATCATCAAACATTAAAATTAATGATCGTCATTGATTAAAACTGTTCCGCCTCGTTTATCATTGGCACTGTGTGGATGAATGTTATTGCATTCGTAAGTAGGTACTTTTCATTTGGATGAATATGTAGTGCCTTGAAGCACTATCTACATTGTCAATAACTTTCAATGACTTCCGTTACTGAAAAAATATTCATTGTAATGGTAAACATTTTTAAAAGAAATGATGAGGTTTTTTATCTTACGAGTATTTAAACTATGTTGTTATAATGTTACCATGTTATAATAAACACAAAAAGTAATTCTTATAAATAAAACTAGTTCGCTTCAGAACACAGACATGAGAACTGTGTGTAGATTAACTTCGTTACATGCATAAAACGTGATTCACTCACGTTCTAACTAAGCATAAAGACAACAGCGCGCCATCGCCGCCCGCGCCTCGCCGCGCGTAATGGCGGCTCGGATCGTCACAGGGATGTGCATGTTTCAGGCGAGACGCGCCCAGCACGCCGCCAGCAGCAAGCTAAGCATATATTTAAAACGTTTTTATTCTTTGACTTTTTTTAATTTAACTAGTAGTTTCGGAGATATAGCCATTTCAATTTTGTATAAAAAGTCATGACTTTTTAGTTTAGCAATCCATGATAAAAGATAGCGAAGTATTCCAAATAAATTGATTTGAAAATAATTTATACTAAACTGAATGAAGCATCACAATACCTACTTATAAAAGTTCTTTAAAAAAATTAAATTAATGTTCGACATTTTCCACCACCCTATGTCACGTCATTTGTTTTAAAACTCATTTCCGGGAATCAAGTGATAAGAGCGCGCAGCGTAACAACAAGTTATGACGTGTCGTAACGTGATTAGTGCATCGACAGTGTACAGAATGTACGGTTGCATTCGAACCTACTTCAGTGTTCAGTGTACTTCAGTGTTCAGGGTAATAACCCACTATAAGAGACACACTACCCCTACATACAATTATTCATTATTTATTTGTTCACGTTTTTGTAAAAATGTTTCAAGATTTAGTGACAAACATTGATCTCTTCGTTCCTCTAAAAATCAGTGGCAGTGGTAGTATTAAAAATAGTGATTGATTATACAGCGAGATAAAGTCCAAACTTTTCGTCGATTTAAGTGATGAATATGAAAAGACCTTAAAATCGTTTTGTGCAAAATTTTGTTATAATTTAAAAAGAATATGGCAAAACGCTCATAGGAAAGAAAATGTATTCAAAACTAAAAATAGCGAATGGTTACAAGCAAACATCATATGGCCAGACTTTATTAAATGTTTAATAGGCAGTAATGAAGATCACCCAATACCCAGTACATCAACTTCAAATCAAGCCAAACAAGCAAAAAATTCAAACAGACGACAACTTGATGATTCAAGCATATTCATGGGAAGCTTAGTACCAATAAAATTAGTTTGCGACGAAGAAGTTATCTGGCAAAATTATTCACCAAATTCATCATACTGTTGTCGTCCAAACTTTTTCGAAGTTGTGAAAGAACACAAAATAACAATATTGCGGGAAAAAAGAGCTATTCAGGAAGATTTTGCCAATTTAATGGAAACAGAAGTTGTAGAAATAAAGATTTCACACTATTTATTAATGACAATGATAGACGGAAAAGCAACATCAATTTTATGTGACACTACATCTCAGAGATGCGACATTTGTAAAGCCACTCCAACTGAGATGAATAATTTACCCTTAATTGCGTCAAAACCGATTGATCCAGATCTCTGTAGATACGGATTGTCATCATTGCACATCTGGATACGAATAATGGAATGCATTCCGCATATAGCTTACAGATTAATGATACAGACATGGACTGTAAAAGGATACACCAAGTGTATTATGGACATACAAGACGCTTTTAAAAATAGAATAGGACTTTTGATTGATGTTGTCAAACAAGGTCACGGCTCCACCAATGACGGAAATACCGCTAGAAGATTTTTTGCTGAGATAACTGGTGTCAGTGAGGACTTAATTAGGCGGTTTGCAATCATTTTATAGGCAATGTCGTCGGGCCGTACCACATTGACGCAGTCAAACTTCACGAATATACTCAAGCCACCATGCAACTGTATTTGGACTTATATAGCTGGTATTATATGCCTTCAAGTGTTCATTAAGTTCTTATGCATGGTGCAGCTATTATTGAAAGTTTTGTTCTAATACCAATTGGACGGATAAAGACTTTCGTAGGTACCGCCAACACCATTCCAGAAAATGCAGCAGAAAAGCTACAAATGAAGATATTTTGAACAGTTTATTGACCAACTCTGATCCACTCATTTCAACGAAACGCCACAAACTTCGCAGAAAACATAAAGCTTTGTCAGGAAAAGCACAAAGTTTATTAATTATTGAACAGGCAGGAACATTTGATGATGACGAACAGGAAAATTTTGCATTCGTTAATATGGATACCCTTGACATCGATTAATTTGAAACTAGCAAGCAGTGATTGTGATTTGTACTTATTTTATTAGACCTTAGTGGATTAGGCCTAAAGGGGACACCACTATAAAAAAAAACTCACCTAGATCTTAACCTCTAGGGTGGTGTGGAATAGAGAACAAAAGTTGAAATTGCGACAAAATCGCAGAAAATCGCACACCGAGAATAGGCGTTAAAATAGGACAAATATACGTATCATGCACACGTAGAGTCAATTCTTTGAGAAGATTTGAGAATTTCCAGTTTTTTACTTTTTTTTGTTTAGCTTCATACAAAAATAACTTTAGAAATGAATAGCTCCGAAATTACTAAGTTATCTGAAAGACCTCGATAGTATTAGTTTCTTATAATTGATAGGTAAATCCAACACAATATTTAAAATTTCAAAAAATAAAACGTTTTTTTTTTAAGTGTTAAGTCCTTCACCGGCCCGTTTCAGCCCACTGTGCGCTCGCCCGCCCGCCCGCCGCCCGCCGCCGACCGGCGACCGTCGATAAATAGTGATGTGCTAGAAACTGTCGACACAAACCGATGTTTTATGCTCGATCAAATACAGCAGGCGAGTCTTTACAAGATTGTCGACAGTTTACGCCGGCGATAAGTATCGGGTTGATATTGAAGTTTTATGCTTTATTTATAGCTCAGTAAAAGAGCAAACAATAAAATGTAAAGATTCAATGTAAGTATTGAACGTCATAAGCTGTTGGAACGTTTTAAAGATGGCACTCAATAATTTTCATAGATTTATTTGCACGTATTTAAAGTTTATAAAAATAAAACATTAGCTAAAAGAAATAAAAAAAATAACTTGATTACAAAAACCACATTCATATAAAAGTGCCTGTAGGCAGAACATTTTTGGTGAAAAGGTACTCCTAATATCGATATATAAGGAGCAGACGGGTCGCGCGGCGGCGGCGGCGGCGGCGGCGGCGGCGGCGGCGGAGCACGGCGGCAGACGGCCGAGCCGATTAAATTTGCATTCATAATCACGACGTCTGATTAGTCTCCGTTATACGTAGCTTTAACACCACTTTTATTAAGAATATAATGAACGATCTCATCAACAGCTCGGGGACATACGGCCATGGTGCCACCATTCACCAGGTCGTATTTTTCCATTTCAGTAAAACGCTTCTCGCGGTTCAACACTTTTTATTTCATGTCAACGCGTTCTGCTTGCGTATGCTTGCTAGTGACTCTTTCATAAATACAAAATTTGAGAACGCAAATCAATTAAATTATTCGTTTCACAAATAAAAGACTGGAAAGCTTGAATAACTTTCAGTACCTAATATACAAAAATAAGTCAAAACAAAATACACTGCGATAAAAAGAATTGGATCGAGTTTTTTCTTATTACCGTTTTCTAATATGAGACAAAAGAAATCGCCGATTAAAAAGTTAGCGGTCGGCGAGTAATTTGCTGTCTTGTCGTTTTATTATTTTTTGGTGAGCTCACACAGTACAAACGTGTACTTCAGAATCAGAATAATAAATAATTCTTATTTCGAGATTTACATTTCTCTTGTCTCATATTTGAAAATGGTAATAAGACAAAACTTGATTCAATTCTGTATGTAGGTTAGCATTTCAATGATGAAAATTGATGAATTTGTTAGTTTCACTACATTTTCACCTTAGATAAGTTTAGAAGAAATTGTTAATCTAAGGTATTTCAATTAACAAATTATGTACAATCAATACAATATTCCTGTAAGAAGTTGTAAAGGTATATTTCTGTAGCATTATATTGTAAGCTGTTCCTACCTGTTTCATTGATACAGTAACTTACTTAGTAAGTAATTTTAACAAACACCCAAGTTGTTGTTTTATAAAGGAAAAGAAATGAAATAATGGGAATATTTGTGACAAACTTATCTTTCTCTTGTTAACGAGCTCACCGTCAGCTACATTCGTTGAATTGCTTCATTCGACAAAAAGTTGGGAAGATCCTCATTGTTCGTCACATTCATTGTCATCTTAGTACATAATAGTGCTGTCAGTATTTTAATATCTATACTCTATACTATATTATTACTAATATATATATATATATATAAAAAAAAAATATTATAAATCTGTAGGCTCTGTTTTATGCAATTTTTCTGACAAATTTTGTGATAAATATTCGTTTTATGACTCACTGACACCAATTCTACGATTTTTGACATTTTTGTCTGTCTGTCTGTATGTATGTTCTCTTATAACTCAAGAACGGCTTAACCGATTTTAATGAAAATTTGTATGTAGTAAGAACATGCGATTGTGCAAATGAAAATAAAAATATAGTATCAATAAAATTAATAAATTATAAGACGGTTATTACCGTCTTATAATATATTAATTTTGTGTGTTGTGTGATTATTCTCAGAAGTTTATGATGACACAATGAACCAAGGTATTAGTAAATTAATTAATTATGCAGTCTTCGGCAGCTTTGGTTTTGATGTAAGTCTTTAAACATACGAGTGTTACGAATAAAACATGTTTTTCTCATAAGTAACATATTATTTGTAACACTCACCACCTACAGAATATTTTCCTTGGCATTATTGATAAAGTTCGGAACATCAGAAGCGTAATAATAAATAATTTATTAAAGGAAAAGTGGTCGTATTCCGCAATAAACAGAATTATGACAACGTTTATAGGCCGCTGCGACGCAAACACCGCGCCGCGCCGTGCCGCGCCGCCGCCGCCGCCGCCGCCGCCGCCGCCGCCGCCGCCGCCGCCGCCGCCGCCGCCGCCGCCGCCGCCGAGCTCCGAACCGCTCCGCGCGCGACGCGCCGTAAAACGATTACTACTCACCAACAAGCTTCTGCTGACACTCTGACAGTCAAAGATTTATTGTTTTTTTATATCGGAAGCGTAGGCAGCTGTTGTCTTATTCTTATAACATCGACGTTATCTTTCAGAAGGGGGGTGAATGTGAAGAAGACTAAAAGTCTTGTAGATTTCTTAGACGTGACACCAACATTGTAAACCACACAATTGAATGCGGATCCGTCAATTCATTTTACTACAGTAGACTAGACTAGACTGGAAGAGCTTGATGTTATTGAAACACGAAATGGATGGCCATAAAAAGGGGAAACAATATTGATATTTGGTGACTACTTCACAGACCGCAGTCGCGGAGTATTCCTCTCACGCTCCTACAACTTTTTGCGGGTTCTCCAGCTGTGTGTTATTGTGTATCGGTCTACAGCTCGTGTAACTGTAGTGTTGCACCTAGTACGAATATCCACAGATAGGAAGTAAGATGACTTTAATGAATTAATAATAAATCACCTCTTGTTGTATACACAAACAAGAGATCCTCCTTACATCTTATATATCTCATGACCAGAAAAAACTCTGTATTATTTCACCGACCAATTGTGACGAGAACTACGAGTAGTAACGATCAATTAAGAGTCAAAAATGTATGAAGCGATTTAATTAAGCGTCAAAGAGTTTGAATTCCGCCTATTAACTAAATTCCACGTAGTTTTGTATTGACCAAAATACACCCTGTTCGGTTAAGACATACTAACGATATATGCCTTGAAATGGTTAATTTAGGCAAAATGTATGCAGTGTTTTAAAAGAACATTGCGAGTTTCATAATATTATAGAATAAAGTATCCGGTTTTATAAGCCACTAAACTTATTTGTTTGCCAAACTAAATATTTTTCTTTTCCCGATGCTGACAGTCAGAGAGCTTTCAAGTAACATTGCACCTCTAACGAAAGCTTTTTGCAACGCAAACAAAACTTGCTGGTTTATAGTGCCTACTGCATCAATAATTTGAATTTGCATCGGCCGCCCAATCTCGACATTGCTGTTCACACAATAAAGCTTATTATTGCTTCGCGTGGGTACAAGGTATGTTCAATTTGCCGTTATTTTTCATAGTTCTCAGCAAAGTGCCATTAGAAATAGATAGTTCAAAGGGATGTGCTGCGTATCTATCGATACTCGACCTTTTTTTAAATGCGAAAAATGCATAAAGGTGAGCAGGCTATTGATCAACGCTGGGAAATATTAACTAATTAAAACGTTACGAGCAATTTGTTACGTTGCTAGATATCTCGCACACAATATTGAGAGTCATAGTGCCACAATAGTAAGCTAGGCGATACTGTATGTTTTGTCATGCATGCCTTGCATTAAAGGTCAAAGCTGACATGAATAATGATAGGTACGCAACAATTGCTAAACATTAAAATCAATCAAGTCGGTACCTAGATTGGTCCGAAAGCGATTGAAAATACGAAATACAGAATTTTCGTGTCTGGAATCTAGAGTAGGTATATTAGTTTACCTAAGCAAAAACTACAAAAGAACAAAAGTGCAGTTTCGCGTTCTGATATCTATGAGTGTAGTGTGTTGATTGATACGAGAGTCGAACGAAAAAACATCTAAAGAAGAAGGAAGATCGTTTTGCATTTTCGTAATATAATTTTCACCCGCAGTAACTTTAATACATTTATGATAATTGAATGCACATGAAACTGTGTCGTAATTTCGGATATTCAAAAACAACAAAAAACCCGTTTATAAGTTAATTAATAAATTATTCCCCATCATTTTACAGCTTTGATGGCTTACTTTTATTTTGCTAAGAAATAATATTGAAGAGTGATGATCGTGTGGCTGCATCGACAGCCGCGACGCAGCCCTGGCGTTCGTGCTGTATCTCTGAATTGGAACGTCCGCGTCGACATGTTTATACGCAATTAGCAGCGCACTTATTGCGAGCTATTATGTTTCTATTTCAGGCGAGCGAGCTTTAAGAGAGTTCTTCGCCGTCTTCAAGTATATTCATAAGTGTTTACAGTGTAATGTACGCTGAGTCTTTACCTGTTCAATATAACATTTTACTGGTATTGCCAGCATGAGATGGAGAATTCTTATTGTGATTATAGTTTAATAGTAGCAAAACTTACGAATTGGAATTAGTGACAAAGTTTTTTATGAATCTACTCGCGATAAGTCTTCATGCGAACACGGACCCTGAATAAGATTATAGAAACATCACAATAAATGTGTTGAATGCGCGCTGAGCGTGCACCTACTGAATGTAGTCGCGTCACAGGATCACTCATTTAGAAGAAGAAGAAAAAAAAACATTAATTGGCACACGCTAAGTACAACAAAAACTAATTACATGTAAAAAATATTGAAAAAACGTAAAGAAAAAGTAGCTCAACTGTCTATGTATTTCGACTAAGTTTTCAGAAAAAAAATCATTAAAAATAACTGGAGCTATAAAACTCTAATAAATTGTTCGTAAGAGTTTACGAACTAATTCCAGCTAAACACATTTCTTTGATTTTCAATCAGCAGAAACCGCGTTCAATATGACAAACCGACGGGGCGGCTAATCTCGCTCGCACACGGCCAGGGACGGAAACCGCGCGAAATTGTGTATGTTTGTTTGTCCTCTCTTCTCGTCAGCGTGCAGCCTGTGCTTCCGCTCTAATGAAGCCTTTTGTGCAGAGATAGTTAATGGACCTGAGAGTGCCACAGACTTACTTTTGTCGCGGTCACAAGAGGATCCACGATATAGTGAAAAACCGAATTTCATGCCAGTGAAGCCGCGGGCGAAAGCTAGTACCTACATTTTATATCCTCTAATTTTTTGTAAAAAACGATTTTGTTTTAAACGTAAAGTAGTTGTTATCTTCGGATTATAAATGTCAATATTTTTTTTGCCTCAATTGGATTGGATTGAGTTATTTATCCCTTCTAAGCTATAGGTTGAGTAATGTCTGCCATCTATGGTAGTAAATACAACTTTACCTATAAAATACAAATACATACCTATATAATATATGTAACCTATGAGTTACAGTAGCAAATCTTTCACTTTCATTATTATTACCATTACAACGTGTTCATATTCATGAGGCCCCGCTAGCGGCGCGTGGGCCGGCCATCAATCACAGCAGCGCGCCGCCGCCGCCGCCGTTGCCGCCGCCGCCGCCGCCGCTCCGCCGCAACGCAATCACCCGGCCCGCCCGCCCGCGCCCGCCGGCAGCTGCGGCCCGCACCGGCACATCGGTCATATCGATTATGAAGAGCTCTCGCGAATGTAATAAGGCGAGGGTTTCCAAAAAAACGGTGTTTTTAAATGATTTTTATTCAAAACTAGCGACTCGCCCCGGCTTCGCACGGGTGCAATGCTGATACACGCAACCGCTATATCCCTGCATTTTAAATCTGTAATGTCTTCGAAAATATTAATTAAAATTACTTGCTGTAAAGGGCCATATTGATCTATATTAAATGCACAATGTATTTGAGGTACTTAATTGGATAAGGATTAATACTGTATTGCTAAAAATCGCTTCGTAAATAAGCCATTATTTCTCGTAAAAAGTAAAGAACAAAAAATGATTATTGTGGGTTATCCCTAAGAAATAGACATACACTATCATGGACTTTTTTGTAGACCTTTTTAAGGTGTACAATACTGTAGTACATTATTTTGATCTATCTCGTAGGGTTCAGCCAGCGTTTGCAATGTAAGCGCAAAAAAATGTGAAACCTCCAAAATTATCAGTGTTTCCCTACTATATTATGCATGTATTTATACATAATAAACCTTCCTGTTGAATAACTCTATTTATTAAATAAAACTGCATCAAAATCCGTTGCGTAGTTTTAAAGATCTAAGCATACATACATACATAGGGACAGCGGGAAGCGACTATGTTTTAAACTATGTAGTGATGTATAAGGATTTTAAATCCAAAAAAAAATGAAGTTATTCATTGGCCTTTAATCTAGTAATTTCGGCTGGTATTTTCACGATATTTTAGAATTTTCTGCATCGAATATAATATCACACATACGACTTAATAATAAACTAAATATCATTTTATTCAGGCTATACACCGTTTCAGACAAAGAACAATATACCAAACCAATTGTCTTTGAATATGTAATAGTTGTCGGCCATTATAATTTTAATAATAAGTAAACGTTCAATAAAATCCACATTATTGCCTAATTCGACGCTCGCGCCATCGAGCGGAACGCCTTGGAAAATCTCACAGTCGGAAACGCTCGCCTTAATAAGCTACCTAAAGCTTATTATCATGTTTTAATGTAAAGTGTTACATCGTCATTATCTCATCCAAAGGACGTCCACTGCTGGACAAAGGTTTCCCCCAAGCATCTCCTCAACGACCGGTTGTTCGTCGGTCCACCTTGTTGAAGGCCTAAATAGTAAAGTAAAGTAAGTATTTTTGAAGTGTTCAAAATATATTTATTGAAGTAGGTACCCGTGCCCGGGCCGCGTCATGACGCGTGGCGCGAGGAAACGAACGAACGAACTGCCACGAACTTCAACAAGCTTTTACAAAGTGTTTAATAAGATGTTGCCAATCTACAGTACGCAATACAAGTGTACTATTAAGGATAAACAAAAACTTAAAGGTTTTGAAGTAACCCAAACTCGAGTACTTCAGACATTTAATGCCGTCTGAATAAAAACCAACTTCTGCAACTCACATTCTAAGACGAGAAACAATATTAAAAGGGACCGTAAAGAAGGGATACCCTGCGTAACAAGAGTAACAAGGAAAAAATGACTAGTAATATTGTTTATTGATACACAATAGCCAAATGGTGAACTAATTTCATTTCCGTCTCGTGAAAGATTTTTCAAATCGTGAGACCACATCATAAGTTATATTAGAAACACAGTTAACTTTATTTTTTTTCTATGTGAATCATACTCACAATATTGTAACGTAGTAAAATAAACAAGTGAATATAAACTGTCATCAAAAAACACTCTAAACTCTTCAATAGGTAAAATTTCCTGCAATTCTTCAAATTTTTAATTTGTGCTATTGGAAATGCAAAATTTCATACGTTCTTAAATTGTTTATACACAATTAGATGCGAGCTAAAGTGTCTTAATTCAACGTGTAGGTAACATAATTATGTTTAACTTTGAAAACAGCGGTCGACTCTTTTGTTGTTAAAATAGGATACCAAAACACTTAAGAATAGGAGACCGGTTATTAAACGGCTATGGAACTCAACGTCGACGAGCGGACGGCACCGAGCGAGAGCGGGCGGCCGGACAATAGGACCTGGAATTAATACTCAGTGCGACGGCCGACCGACGCACGGCCGCGGATTCCGATCGCTTTATTAAATTCAACCCTCCGCAGCGCGTGACCGCAGCATACACCTTTGCGGTCTTAATACCGTCTCCGGTCATATCTTAGGGTATATTTTTATGCTTCTTTGTCGCACTTCCAAAAGATGGAATAGTCTACCAGCACACGTTTTCCCTCCTTCCTATGACATGAGGTCCTTCAAACGAAGCGTGAAGAAGCACCTTATGGGCCGGCAGGGTGAGGGTGACTGGTGTTGCGTTGTTTTCGCGCTGCACCAGTTGCCCTCGCGTCTGGACTCCGTTTCCTCTTAACATCAGGTGGAGTGGAGTCATTTGCCCAGCTAGGTATAAAATAATAATAAATGCTAATCATCCAGTATTTAAACGATTCATCATCATTATCATCATCTCCTATTATTGTTTTCTAAAGTTTACGCAAACACTACACATTGAAATGAAACTTTTACGGATCTACTCGCGTTTATTTTACACATTACTTAATGTTTATCCTGACGTTTCGAACCCTTTGCAGGGTCCGTGGTCACAGGGAGACTGAGGTGTTGGTTGTCATAATTAGTTGGTAGCTTTATATATACTGCCAAACGAGCAACAACGAACATTCCCTAGAGGGGCTCAACCATTACATCAGATTTGATAAACCACAAATACTCGCTAGAGAACAACGATTCATCCCTAGGATGATACGCGAGGCTATTGAAATTAAAAAAACATCCTAATTTTAATAGAGAAGATGGTTGGAATCTACCACCAGCCTGGGATCCCACCATACAAAGTATTAAATCCCAGCCCCGACACCATACTGCCAGACTAAAAGATACTGTAAGCTCTTTCTGCGTAAAACGGAACGCACCTGATTAAATTTAAATGAAGGTATACAAGCTACCAACTAATTATGAGACGACCAACACCTCAGTCTCCCTGTGACCACGGACCCTGCAAAGGGTTCGAAACGTCAGGATAAACATTAAATAAATAATGTGTAAAATAAACGCGAGTAGATCCGTAAAAGTTGTTTCATTTCAATCATCATCTCAGCCAAAAGACATCCACTGCTGGCCTCCCCCAAGGATCTCCACAACGACCGGTTTTATGCTGCTCGCATCCAGCGGCTTCCCGCGACCTTCACCAGATCGTCAGTCCACCTTGTTGGAGCCCTGCCCACACAAAAGCATTGCAGCAGCAGAAAACTATTGTAAGACAAAATTAGCTTTTAATACAGTGATATTACAAATTAATTCTTAATTTCTCGCGTACCATTATAAGCTAAGGTATTAGGTCATTAACGGATTTAACGCTCTCTCGTAACTCGGTCAAACCGTGGGTAAAAAAAAGTTATGCATATGATACTACTAAGTACCACGTCAAACACTTATAACCGATATATAAGTTTTATGAAAAATACACAAAAAATACATACATAAGACAAGCGAGGTCGCTGGCAGAGCTACGTTCGTAGTCTAAATTTGCTACGCCGGCCGTAGTCTACTACGAAAGCTTCGTTTTATAAAAGTGGAATAACAATGGTCTAATTTTAGGAAGAACGTTTTGTAAGACATCATTCTACTTTAATTATATAGCCGGACCAGAAAAATTAAAAACCTGGTCTAGGGACGCCCCAATTGCTTTTTAATTGTAAGTAACACTAAGTATAGTCGTACCGATGTGAATTGGCAAGCGTTAAAAAAATCTGTATTCTGCACAGACCTAGTTGTATTCTAGAAATAAGAGTAGGTCTTTTTTTGGCTTATTATTATCGAGGCGAATGAAAAATTAATGGGGTATTACCTATTGGCATCTACAAAAATAACTGGGCAATGTTTAAATAATTTGGCTTTAATTATATTGGATAACCTGCAATTGTAATGGTATTATAAAAACTAAATAACGGCTGCGACTTCATGGAAGTAATTTTTTTACATAGGGCGATTGAAATTCTAGGTGGAGTACTAAAAATAATGACATGGCGACTAATATTATCAGTGGGATAACAAATAATATATAATGGCTATTGTAGGCTTCCATCTAAAAAACCTCTTTCTGGCTCTGATTTACGAGCAGCTGTAAATATTAAAACGAATACTATAAATAAATATTAGGGAATATTTTTTTTTAGTTTTGGAAATCATAATATAATGAAAACGGCGGCAGGCGCACCCGCAGGATAAAAGCGGAGCGCGGGTCGTGGCGCGGGGGGGCGAAGCGCGCCGGGTGCCCCTTTTTTCGCATAACATTTTCTGTCCTAATATCGAATAGCATAAAATGTTTTGCATAATAGTCACTTCGCATAATGGTTTTTGGCATAATAGTCTTTACGCATAATGTATTCTTTGGCATAATTATCAATTGCCTTATTTGTGTTAACCATAACTTTGTTATCCATAAATTTTAAAGTCATAATATGTTAACGCATAAACTACAGAAGTAGTAGGTAATTATTATACCGAGATGAGCAATGAAACTAATACGATAAATCAAAGTGTGTAATGTCATTGTCGCATTTCGAAATTATGAATTTTAATTTTATGCGGCCCATTATATATTTTTTTATTAGACAACAGAAATACTAGCTGCCCCGTAGGTCACGTGATAATTGTGTTTAAGTAAAAAAAACATTTGACAATTCAGAACTTTTTATTGGCTTGACCAGTTGAAACAAAAGTATGGCTTGGCAAATCGAAACAAAATTGGGACTTGACTAATTATTACTTTTGCATTGCATTGCTTTAAAATTTAAGGAGTTTTACTTGTGAACGTTCCGTAGATATAAGTATAACTTCGTAACAATTACGTAACAGTAAACAAATAAATAAAGAATGATTTGATGAGTGTTATGCCTTTTAATTGTTCGCCCTTATAAGAAAAAAAGAAGTCAAGAAATAAAACTATCAATATTTGAATTGCATGCCATTTTTTACTTTATTTGCAGCTCACATGTCTCACCATATATTATGTTAATCAGATCTCTATCCTATTAAATATTACCTAAAATAATTTTAATTGAAATCTCTATTTTACAATTTATGAATGCCTATTTTGTACTTTTTAGTTGCTTCCAAGTTTCCGCTCAACAATAAATTCAATAGCCAAAAGAAAAACTCGATGCCAGTTTAAATTAAACTAAAGCTTATAATGGATTTTATTGCTGCTAGTTTTTACTTAATACTGTACTCCACCATTACCTCGTCCAGTTCAATGCCAAAAAGACACAGGTCTGCGCTGTCACTGCCAAAAAGTCCGCATTTCTCCCCCAGCCCTCCTTCCAGAGCAACCTATTACCCATCCAGACTGGTCTCAGTCTCTTAAGTATGGACATACACAGCGACCTCAACCCGAAGAGCTATATTGAGAGCATCATAACCACAGCCTCACGTAAACTCGGAATCCTGAACAAAGTGAAGCGGTTCTTCACGCCTGAGCAACGTTGTCTTTTGTATAAGACTCAGGTGCGCTCCTGCGTGGAGTATTGCTCTCATCTTTGGGACGGATCCGCCAAGTACTTGCTCGAAGCTCTTGACAGGTTGCAGAGACGTGCTGTCCGTATTATCGGTAACGATGACGTTACAACCAGTCTGGAGCCGTTACAGCTACGTAGGGACATTGCTTCCCTTAGTGCTTTCTACTGCCTTTACCACGGTGAATGCTCTGAGGAGCTCTTTAACCTCATTCCTCCCTCTCCATTCCTTTCCAGATCGACGCGTGCAGGTCTGAGAAGCCACCCTCATACCGTGCTGACCATCAAGACACGTACCAAAAAGTTTGGACAATCGTTCCTTTGCCTAACTGCCCGTATGTGGAATGCGCTTCCCGCACACGTGTTTCCCTCCTCTTTCTCTCCCGGGTTATTTAAGCGGGGCGTGAAAAAGCAGCAGAAAAAGCAGGCCGCTATAGTGTGAGCGTTCGGCATAGTGTGGTAGCGCTGTGATGAACGCTTTCACTTCTTGGGCTTCACTGGCTGCTTTTCATCAGGCAGGGTGAAGCCATTATGGCGTGTCACAATAAAAAAAAATAAAAAAAAAACTGCCAACCTATTATATTTGCTATCCACTTTAATTATTTTATAAACCTTAGATCAGTTTTATTAGTCGCTGCGTTAAATACATGCCCTTTTTTTATCCGATAAGACATAGTATTATTAATTGATATATATGGTGTCATTGGAAATTCAAGCAAGACATTTCTGATTCTGAACTGATTCAACTAAGCCATTTTTTTAACCTAGTAGTTTGTTTTAAATGTACCTAATCTAACGTAGTACTCCTGTAGGTACAGATTGCAGCCTGTTAATATAAATAAATAAATAAAAAAGTGGCGATTTGTGGAGACGACTTGCGTACGGTAAAATTCAATCCAGTGATTTGTGTCTCTTTCAAGTTTCTGCAATCGCTGATTTATTAGACTGCCTGTCCTTTACAGCTTCGATATGTTCTTTGCCCCGCTCATGTATAGTCCGCTTTGTTGGGCCTATGTAGGAACTACCACAGCTGCAGTCTATTATGTATACGCCTGCAGGGCTAAGATGTACGCCGCGACATATGTCGTGGACGAGACGAGAAAATTTGTCGACGTCGAAACATTAGTCGTCGGGGAACGCCGCAACATAATTTGTCATCGCATTATCTCGTATATCTCAGAATACTGCCGCGCAATTTAAGAACGCAGTAAATAACATGTGAACAGTTTCGAGAAAATAGATCGTAAAGTCAGCATCTCAAATATCACAATCATAAACACAGTAAGTGGTACTTACTGCGTTCTTAATTGTGCGGCAGAATAGAGATATGTCTATATGTCTATGGATGTTACCATGGCAGCCCACCAAACTTAACTCGTTCTGTCAAATCGTGATTCGTAGTGATTGTTGTTGTTTTTGTCGACAGACTCTAACATGAGCGCCATAATTTTGTCGAATTCTGACACTTAAAATCGACATGTTTATCGCCATAGTATCTCACTGAAGACTGTCCGCGACAAAGTAAATTTTTATTTTTATTTTCATTTTCATCATGACAGTGCCTTGTTTTAATTATTTATTAACGGTATATCCTTATATTTTTGTTTGTATTTTTCTTACAACACCGGAGGATAATAAGAGCTTCGATTCCTGAATCGTCGCAGAATATATATAAAATAAGAATCTGTTGAGGGGAGCTCGATGGCGCAGTGGTTAACTCGCCCGGTCTGCGAGTGCTAAGGTTAAGCAACTTTCGCAAAGGCCGGTCATTGGATGGGTGACCAAAAATGTATCATCTCGAGCTCCTCCGTGCTTCGGAAAGCACGTAAAGCCATTGGGCCCTAGCTGCATTAGCAGTCGTTAACAACCACCAATCCGCACTGAGCCCGCGTGGTGGTTTGTGGCCCGTTCTCCCTATCCATTCATAGGGAAGGTTCGTGCCCCAGCAGTGGGGTCATAAATGAGCTGATAATGAAGAATCTGTTTAATCTTTGAGATTGAGAATATGTAGTGACCTTTACATTACACTTTACTTACATTTTCTTGGCACCCGATGTCGTAGGCGTTGTTTGTTGTATTCATATTTAATCTAAAACTCACTAGTTAAATTTTTTTAAAAATTTCAAAGTAACTGACAACAATCGGCATCAAATAGACTAGCTATGGCAGCGTCCATAAAAAAAGGTTGCGCTCATGAAGAAAAGAACGAATGGAAAGCTATGGAAAGGAATGAAAACCGTTTTAATGGAGTAAAAAAATGGTAGTTTTCTCTAAACGGCAACATTGGTTTATCGAATCGACAAGCCGATATGTCATGACGAGATCTTTCTCTGTCGTGGTGTACATGTTAGGGTAAACAACAAATGAATCGACGTCGACAAAATTTCTGCCGCACAATTTATGAACGCAGTAAGTACCACTTACTGTGTTTATGATTGTGACATTTGAGGTGCTGACATTACGATCTATTTCTCGAAACTTTTCACATGTTCTTTACTGCGTTCATAAATTGCTGTTTTCTCGTCTCGTCCACGACATATGTCGCGGCGTTCATCTTAGCCCTGCTGGTGTTTGTATGATACCTTTTTACTATTTAGTTTGCGTTAATCCCCGTTTAAATTTTTTGTTTAACTAATGGAACGCGAAAGTTTAAAGTGTATATCATTCTTCAAAATTAGAATCTAAATATTCAACTAAGTCATACGACATTTCATGTTCATTATTATCAGATTGCACCAATGGTTGGATTTCAGATACATATTTACACACAGATTTCAGATTTCAGATATCAGACACGTTGTCACTTTTATCGCTTGATGAATCACTTTCACCGCCACCAACGTTAATAATAAATTGTTCGATTTCTATTTCAATTACGGGCCCTCTGTTTCTGTAATATTCTTCTATTTTGTTAGTGTGTTTGCAGCAGTTATTACTTATTTACTCCCTGCCACCAATCAAATTGATATGTTCTTTGAGAGCTGCTATTAACCGCTTCAAACTCGGCACTTCTTTACAAACTGCATAAAACTCATGAACTTTATGCCTAATTGCCACGAAATCAAAATAATCTGTTTTTTTATTATTTTGGCTTATTTTTCTTAGGCGTAGAACATATAACCGACGTTCTGTCTTTCTCTTCGTATTTTTCGTAGATTTCCGCATCATGGCGAGGTTTTCTATTTTTCTGGCCAGGCTTGACATTAAAAATATGTCGTAAAGTAGGTTCTACTGGTACGTTTACATGCAGTTTACATACTATGCAATAACCTGAGCAAGCGTTCGTTTTCATCCTCCTTTTAAAAAAACATACGTTCATGCGCGGTGTCACGTATATACCGCGGTAAGCGCCGTAGTAACCTGGACCTTTTTGCCATCAAATATGTAGTCCACGATGAATGCCTATCTACGTTATTTTGATAAGATTCCCCGCCATTTACCCCCATCATTCGAGACAGAACATTCAAGGTTGCGTAAATAAATAAAAACAGAAAACAAGGCCTCTGTACAATTAGGGATACATTATGTTGACGTTGATGGTAAGAAAATCGTCTCATTACAACTTCGAAACCAATCAAAAGGTTCGACTTCCAATCGCGAAGATTAATTAAAGCATGTCGAAATTGCTCAGCCTGGCTAATTAGCTGTCAAACACAGCTCGCGACGTACTTTCTTTAACTGTTCGTTATTCTAAGTTCCAAAAATATATTCGATCCATGACATATATATATTTTTTTATTTTTCTTTTTATTCTTTTATGTAATATTATGTTTATTTTTGTTGTGTATAACATTAAAAGTTTGCATAATATTAAATATTCATGATATTCATAATAACACAATGTATTCTTCAAATAAAAGGCACAAACTGCGGCTATTTATCACTATTTTCATTCATCGACCAATAATTGTGACGCGTGGCTTATTATATGTAATTGTCTGCAGCTTGTGTAAAGTGGTGAAGTAGAAGTAGTTGAGAAAGGAAAGGATTTAAGAAATGTAATTAACAGAAAAACACTTTATTTACTTTAATTTCTTTTCAAAAATTGTATTCTATAAATATACAATCTCAGAGCTAGATAAAAAATTTATTTATAACATGGTGTTACATTATTACTAGTTGAACGTTTTTACAACACATAACTATAAACCTTAAAAAAAATATATAATTTATTAATTAAAATATATTATTAAAAGAAGTCCCTTTAGGTAAGGTTCCGAAAATACTGGCAGCGTTCCCCCTTTGAATAGCTAGACTAATTCTTTGTCCGAGGTAGCTGCCAGCTCTTCGGTCTCCTGTGATGTCGACTAACCTTTTTGCTATTTCCTTAAAAAGCCTTAAAGCGCTAGGACCCCACGGACCAAGGGTCTCGACACCGAATGGGACAAAATCATATTCGGAGCCTAGACCCCTGTATTTGCATGCTTTAGCTTTTTCAGATAATGTATGTCATTATGATATTTTTTAGAGCACGATTGCAATTAATATAGTACAAAGTAAACATTATTCGTTCACGGTACAATATCATAGCAGCGAGATTCATATTCAGCAGCCACACTGCAGCGGCGTCACGAAGGAATCGTCGTCTTGGGGTCAACTATTGTAGAATTTTATGTTTTTATATTAGGTAGATATACCTAAAATAAAAACTTAAAATTCTACAAAAGAACGTATTTTTGTACCTCTTCAATCTTTACAAAGTAAACTTAGAAGAAGTTATGAACACTTAACACATTGAAAGGCTCAAAATATTATTTGTTACATCATATTTTGAGCTTTCAATGTGTAAAAACTTTGTTCAACAACAACTCGGGCGCTGTGCCATAAGGGACTCTTAGTTACCAAATAATGAATCCCAAAAATTGGTTGTCAAGTGAGTGTTGGCAAAGTTTATAACGAGACAACTCCGAAGGCTGCCGCGACGTATGGATCAGCAGGTCCGCTCGCGGTAATTAAAAAGTTTTGTCTAAAATAAAATGGGTAATTGTTTTATGTAACTTTAGCAAACTAATTTATTTATTCACTTAATAGAGAGAGGCTACATATTACAATTTAAAACATTTTAGTACAAATTTTTAGATATATGTTATTAATCTTATATACATCTACTATATTAATATATTAATGTGTACTATTTTACTATATTAATATGTTTATTAATAATATCTAATTATTTAGAGTATATTTTGTTAAACGGTCGAATTTCGTCTGCTGAGCGACTATAATTGTGTATTCATAAGTATGTAATTTTACTGTAGCTTTGTTATAACTTGTAAAAATATGTATTGTTCTCGCTTCGTTTTTTTTGTGCTGTACAGTTGCGCTCCCCTTCACACGAATGTGTTCGCGGAGGACCAGCAACAGGTTGTCCTATAATAATTTAGGAGGCCTGACATCATGCTGAGCAGGCACCTTTTAGTGTTAT
The DNA here is from genome assembly GCA_947562085.1 of Eudonia lacustrata. Taxonomy (NCBI): domain Eukaryota; kingdom Metazoa; phylum Arthropoda; class Insecta; order Lepidoptera; family Crambidae; genus Eudonia; species Eudonia lacustrata. The sequence continues at coordinate 25,699,368 of OX387314.1, forward strand.
ATTTGTGTCAAAATATATATATTTGTGTGATAATAAACGTTATTTTATATTCTAATATCATTAACCTACATTATTCAAATGTTGCAGCCTTCATTGACTACCACGGGTCATGTCACATTAGTTGCCTACTTTGCGATAACTCTACAGATATTCAAAGAGCTTGCAAAAGCAAGTTTCCTCTAAGTTGAACCTCTGACTTTTGAGCTGAGTTGAGGGACGTGGCCGGCTCGAGCGGGGAGTGTAAGGAGTCGACGGCGGCACGGGGGGGGGGGCTGCCTCATATCTAAATATATCTATATGTTTCATTGTTTGAAGACTTTTATAGACGTGGGTTGGTGATCTCAGGAATAATTACACAGCCAGAAGGTGGGGTACTTGATTAGATTAAAACTAACTACAAATGAATAGAAGCAATCTTTTTCTATATTAATTAGATTAACTTAAGGATAAACGTTGAAAACGTGCATTTGAGTCGAGTAGCGAGGGAGTTAACAATAAATAGACAACAAAAGAGGATTCCCTCGTCTGACTATCATAAAGTTTACTATTTACGTTCAGCCCGTTCATTAAAAAAGCAACTAGCTTAGAGTGCACTTCACTCCGGTATCAACTAAAGCCCGACCCCAGATTTTATCTCCGTACAAAGTTCCCGCCACAAATAAACACGAGTCTGGGAGCCATTTGTACAGTCTCGATTGTCAAATATTAAGATACGGGGAGTGGAAGCGGCGGAGAACAAAACAAAAGCAGCGCGCGGCTCGTGGAGCGACGGCCGGCCGGTCGCACCGACGACGACGCCTCCGGCGCTTCACCGGTCAGAGATTAAGTGACCAAGATATTTATTTATTAAAAAGACGTAATTTGTTTCGTAGAATTGAACCGAACTAGCTCAGAATAGAGACAGGTAGAAGAAGAGACGGGAAGTCTGCCCTGCAGTGGGAAAATAATTGCCAACAATAATAAGAATATAATACATTGTTATTAAAATAACTTATTATTATTTGTTATATTATAATAAATAATAATAAGTTATTTTGCTCAAAAATGTCAAAAAAATTCACATGAGTGCGGACGCAAATCGCTGTGTGATTGGCCAATAAATATAAAGAAAAAAATTAAAAAAAAAATTACGGGGCTGTTTCCAGCATCTGCCACAAGTTTAACGCCCAACTACCTACCGTATCATAAGCGAGGGCCACTTCTTAGGTCTTCATTAATATAACGCACTTAATTTATTCAAAGTCGTAATTATTTGAGTTGGAATGTTATGAAATATTTTGTAATGGTCCACGTCCACGCAAATCTAAGTAAGTACTCCCTAAATACACAGTTATTTAAAATAATGTAAATATATTCTAAATAATACGGATAGTTTTAGTCCCTGCCGAGGTTTATGTAAATTGGTGGAAAAATGCAAACACTAGCGCACGCGGCGGTGCAGCGAACAGGAGCAAAAAGCTTGCGGCCGCGGAGCTACAGGGCTGCTCACCGCTGCATAAGCGACGAAACAAGCAGCGCTGTACAACTCCTCAAATAATCATAACTAGGTTTAAGAGTCGAAAATTTTGACTTAATATGAAAAAATAATTTGAATGAAACAAATAAGTATCACTTAGATTTCTTATTACTAGAGGTCGCCCAGTGGTCGAAATTCGACCGTAATTTTATTAAGGCTGCACGGATTGTATCCTAAGCAATGAGAAATTAAAAAAGATAGAATGTGAGTTTGGATCAAAGATTTGGATTGGCTGTTAGTAGTATACCACCAGCCGACTATTGGGTTTTGGCGGGGCCCACAGCGCCTACCGTCAGCTGACAATTTGGTATCTCCGTCTAGTCAGGCGTTCCGCCGATCTAGACTTTTTCAAGTAGACGTTTCCTTAGCGGGCCACTCCTCAGAGCGGCTAAAAGGAAATCTCAATCTGACATCTCAAACGACAGTGAAGTGACATCCAAGTATTGATGTCAGTTCAATCAGTTGCCATTTTAGTTTTAATTTACGGCACCGCGAAACTGACCATTTGGCCATACAGCCTAACAGTCTATTCCGAACATTGGCATTGACAGATTTCGGCCGCTCCTCTTCCATTTTAATTTTTTTTGTAAAAACTACCTATATATTATATGAGTGTGTGTCAAATACATGGTAGTGTGTGTAATGTTTGTTATATTGATTTAATGTATTTTTTTAAGCATAATTTTTAAAAAATGTTAGCATTCTGCGCTCCTTCTATAAATAAACTTTAAGTGTGCGAAATTTCATACTCCTCCTTCCACGCAATTTTCGTAAAAAGGTGTACAAAGTTTTTGCTTCACGTATTAATATATAGATAATTAAAACGGTGTTTTTAATTAACAATGGGCTCTACGTATAGCGGAAGTATAAAACTCATTTTAAATTCAATATATTTTTTGCGTAAGCCTCAATTTTTTTAGAAAATTATTCGTAATAATGTGTTATTAGACATTAACGCCACGGTGGCCAAATGGCTGAGCGCTATAATATTGTACCGTTCACTAAAAATTGAACCCGGAATCTCTGATTCTTAGACCGATGATGGTTTAACTACACACCACAAGCACCAGAAACTTAAAATTAAAGAGCATGTCATGTAAATTACCTTCTTTACTTTTGGTAAATTGTAAATTACATGTTAATTAATTTTCATGATTATCAGGAAAAGCGCGGCGCGTTGAAAGTAATTAAGGCAGACAAAACACTACCGCATCCAGGACAGTTTAAATTGAAAGCGCCGCAACAATACGCCTGTCGCTGCAGACCGCGCCCGCGCCGCCTCCTAGAACCACTATAATGTGAACGGGACACACAACTTTGTTAACATTGTGGACCTTTAGTCCGCCGGTCAGAAACAGGTTGACGCATTGCCGGCCCTGAGGCATAATGTTATTAGGTATATGCCTCTATTCCATGTAATTTATCAGATTGCTTACCCTTTAAACAGGAACACTGGAACAGTTGGTGAGGATATTTGCCTTTTGCGTCGATTTATAAAAACTGCTCACTTATACCAAAGACCGATGACACTGCAATTCTGAATTTATTTTATTTATTTATTTATTTAAACTTTAGCAACATAAATATTACATGGCGGACTTAATGCCTGAGGCATTCTCTACCAGTCAACCATAGGGTAGTGCTGAGATAACATTGGTAGGTGCAATCAAGATATATTATACCTAAATAATTTAAATGTAAGTATATAATAAATGCATAAATATTATATAAATAGATAAACTTATACTATGTGTATTGTAAATACGTAAACTACAATAAATAAACATACATAAAATACATAATTCTAATAGGACGTTATTGAGATGATTCTGCCATGATTCTATCAAACAAGAGCTCGCGGACTTTAATTCTATTAGCCTTATCCATCCATCTTCAATTTTCTCGTGGTGAAGTTCGAAAAGTACTCTGGGCTGGGTTGGATTGAATACCCGCTCCGTTTGTTGTTGGTTGTTACAAAGCGATCTCCTTGCCTTTAACGGTTATCTATATAGATATAATGCTGTCTGTTTGTCGGGCTAAAACTCGAGAATGGGTGGACCGATTTGGCTAATTTTGATTTTGAAATATTTGTGGAAGTTCAGGGAAGGTTTAAGCGGTAAGAAACATAAATAATAAGTAACGGAAAATACTGAAAACGACAATTAAATTTTCCAATACAAAAATATTTGTTTGTTTCGTTGTCATGGAAACTGTCAAAGCGGTACGTACAAACAAAATGTTCCTAGCTGTGAAACATTTGATGTCTTTTGTCACTTGGTTCATAAATATTTATAGGTGTGTATGTTTCATAGCTGTAGTATGAGATCCGATATCTTTGGTCTGTTTTGTTGAAATACAAAACAGTTCTGTTTCATATATAAAAGTTGGTTGTCGTAAACAGAAAATAAATAAATAAATTTCAAGACGATTATTAATATCTATCATCAGTTGTCAGTGCGCGAGAACTTTATTTTCTGGTATAGATAGGCTTAGAATGGAACGAGATCGGACACACCAAACACAAAAACACCGAGCACAACACAATGAAAAAGAGCGATTCCGCAGACGCAGTGTTCCTGTAAACCTGGAACGGAGTAGCATTCCACTACGAACCGGGAATAGGTTATTGTGCCGTAACAATTGGGGAAATGACAACCATTTGTCAATATTGTAAAACGTTGAAATACAGCGGTGAATCTATTGGATTATGTTGTGCTGGTGGTAAAGTAAAATGGCCACAATTGGTCCCACCACGAGATCCATTACGCTCATTAGTTTCTGGGGTGGGAAATTAATAATTTATCAAAAAAAATAATGTGAAATTTTCCTGTACAATATACGTTGCGCCAAACGACGTCATTTGAAAGCAATTGTTATATTTTTGCATATTGGCCAAGAAATGTTTAGAGTAATTTCCCACCCCAGCCGAAATTGTTTAAGTTTTGATTTTCACAAATACATGTAGGTGATACGAAGTTCACCGGGTCATCTAGTATTTAATAATTTTTTTGGAAACCGGAGTTTTCCCGTCGACCTGGAAGGAAGGATTGAAGACAGATAATATTGATATGTGATCAATATTATCTGTATTTGCCAAAATATTTGAATCCTTTTTGTATCCTCTTTTATCATGGCTTATTAAACATTTAATTGCACCTCAATAGACTGGTTTCATCCTGTCATCGCGTTCCACAACCACCAATGTCTAAATCATTTTTATCCGATTTACTTGACACACTAAAATTAGTAGATACAATCTATCCAGATATCAGTACAGTCGGCTGCAGATCAACCTACCCAAATCTGTCAAATTTCTCCAATGAATATTGATACTTATAACCAAACAGTAAAGTTCACAATTGATTGTAGAAATTTGACAGTTTTGGGTAGGTTGATCTGCCGCCGTGTGTACATATCTTTTGACACTGTAAATCATGACATTTTACATTACAAACTTTCATCGTTTAGTATAACCGGTAAATTATTTAAATGGTTTTCATCCTATCTTAGACAGCGGAGCTCAAGAAGTGGTTTTTGGCTTTGTTTCCTTTATGCAGACGACATGTAAATCTCCATGCAGATCAGTGATCATAGTGATACGCTGTTACTGCAGGAGGAATTGGACAACTTGCTCAATGGTGTACTGATAAAAAATTGTTTCTGAATATTGTGATAATACTTCTGTGGTATCATACAACATCGATGGGCATACCTTGGAGGAGGTGGATCCAATACGTGACTTGGGAGGGATACTGGACAAAGAGTTAATATATCACAAGCATATAGATCAAAAAGGGGTTCCAAATGTTGGGGTTTGTATTGCACAATACCAAGAATTTAAAAAAAACCAGCTGCTAAGATTCTGTTATATTCATCACTGGTCCGCTCTGGTCTCGAATACTGTAGTCAAGTTTAGTCCCCGCAATATGATGTTCACGTTAAACGCATAGAGCACATCCAAAAAAATTTTTAATGACATCTCTCATATCAAACGCCTAAGGCGAGAGAACTGCCTTTGTACGAAGAATGTCTCCGATCCGATCCGAACCCTTCGGAGAATCTAGTAGGGCACGGGGACGCGCACTCTTAAGTATGTGATGCCGTTCCCTCAAGAAAACCTCTGAAGGTGATTCGTTTCATACGGCTTGAGGAACTCTTAGAAATTAAATAGAATGATTATTGTATGGGATTGACATAAACGTCATGTATCCCGTACAATAATCATTCTATTTGATTTCTATTATATTCGCGTTTGTTGGTTGTCCTAATAAAAAAAGCAAAATAAATGAATAAAATGTTCCCATGAGCCCACAGCTCGAAGTAATTTATTATTTATAGATCTTATTTTGTCTTTAATTAAGTTATGTTTCTTTTGTTTTTTTTAATGGAGTAATATATATATATATCTTTAAGTTTGTTAATCATTTAATAATAAAAATAAACACAGCTATGTAGAAAACTGGTGTTCGATGGCAGAAATAGGTATGAATGGTATAATATTCTTTGAGTTACATGTAACGTTATTGCTATCTTTTGTGGTGTGTTGTAAGCGAGCTGGCAGCGCCGCGCGTGCTCGCGGCAGACTTGCGCGCACAATGGGCCTTTGTGGCGCCGGACGCGGGCACGAGCTGAAACGTAACAATGTTATTCATTTTTTACATATTTATTTAACACACATAAGCACTGTACCTACCTAAAAAGTTCCCTTAATTTTGGTAGCCCCTAAGCCATGTAAGGCCACGACGGTTTTCCTCATAATTACCCTCACATAGGGTACCCAAAACTAAGAGGTCGTTGATAAGAAGAAGCTTAAGAAATTCAATTTTTTTTGGCAGTGATGCGACAAAGAGCTTTCTTCTATTCTGAAGACATGTATAAATAAATCTAGAAAACTAAACAACGAAGTGCAGCTTCTAAATAGTAATTTTTTTTGTCTAACGACATGGAATCTGATTAAATCGTATGATCAACCAGAATTGAATAATAATTACATAAACAAAATAAGATACAACAATGTTAATATTTCTTTTAAGTTCTTATATTTCAAATCAATCATCTAATACCATTAAAACATCTGATAATAATATTCAACATTTGGACACTAGCATCTTTATATACCCAACTACACCAGACGAAATATTTAAAGTTGTACGATCTCTCAATAACACAACATCGGTGGGCTACAATGAACTACCCACAAAGATTCTAAATTAATGCGTATTAATCCTCTGTAACATATTAAGCTACTTAGTTAACCTTTCAATGAATGAAGGCACGTTTCTCGACGCCCTTGAATTATTATCAATCATAAAGCTGATACATAAAAAAGGTGAAACGAATACAATGGGTAATTACAGAGCCATTGCCTTAATACCAGTACCGGCTAAAGTCTTTGAAAAGGTTATGCACAAAAGGATCTGTAAAAATTCAAAATACTGATCAAAGAACAAAATGGTTTTCGGAAAGTTAAATCAACCATGTGGTTAAAACCTGCTAATGTTAGCAGCTTTTAACTTAACAAAAATTTTGACAAAGTATGACTATACTAACAAAAATTTTTTGTTAGTATAGTCATACTTCAGCGATATTCTTCGATATGAGCAAAGCTTTTGACTTTGTCTCACATGACATCATCATCATCATTATTATCAGCTTATGCTAGTCCACTGCTGGATATAGGTCTCTCCAAGTGCACGCCACCTAGCACGAAAACATGACATGAAATATTTTTGTCCAAATGCGAGAAATATGGTTTGAGAGGGAATGCGCTGGATTAGTTAAATACTTACCTTCGAAATCGTACGCAATATGTTGGTCTTAAATACGTTGATAAAAATAAGGAGGATATATCCTCAAAATCTTTAGTTGTCGAAAATAATTTAGGTCCCAAGATCGTTCCTTGCGGGACCACAAGGAACGATCTTGGGACCACTATTATTCAGTGACTTCTCATCAGTTCGATTTATTCGCCGACGATATATCTGTGGTTATACCTAAGAATCCGGGCGTGAACTTTAATGAAGATATAAATAATACTATAAATAATTTTTAATTCATAAGTTTTATACCTACCACTATTTAATTTGTACCTTTATGTATATATCCATTATTATACACACACACTCTTTCTCTCACACATCCACGTACACATTCACTCAATACAAAGAGAGGTTCACATTAACACACACCAGTTCTTTTATTTAAGTTTTTTTATGATTATTAAGCTATGTTGGCTACTACTGTTGTTGTTAAGATCGTGGGAGGTTGCGCCGGTTGCTGAAATACGGGTCTACAAACCTAGCTCAGCAGCGGATGCTTTTTTTAAATTTATATAATCAAACAGCCTAGTGTAGTTTATTATTAAGATTCCATGTAAACTTATATTTTGAAATAAATTTATTATTATTATAATATTGCAAAATGGCTGACAGCGAATAATTTAAATGTCAATATAAATGGCGAGCCAACATACTGGCCAACAGATCAAAATAAAATACCAGATTTGCTAGACTTTTACATAACAAAAAACCTCGGACATAACTATCTTAAGATTAAAAAATGTGAGGACTTGTCGTCGGATCACACACCAGTCATCTTGAACTTGTTCAAACAAATTGTTCCTCTAGAGCCATCAGTCTATACATATAACAAATATACAAACTGGGACCTCTACAGGGAAATTATTTCTAATAATCTTAACATAAGTGTCGGATTGAAAACTATCGCTGACATTGAAAACAGCATTGAAAAACTTAACAGCACAATACACTCGGCCGCCACTGCTTCTACACCTAAAAATAATAAATAGCAAAGCCAAAAAATATTGTCGAGACGGTTAAAGAATGAAGGAAACTAAGAAAGGAATGGCACAGAACAAGGTATCCTACTGATAAAACTAGTTTTAATAGAGCAACAGAAGAGCTGAAGGATATCATAAAGGAGTATGAAAACTTTTGCCTGCAAGGCCACTTGTCTCGCTTCACCGCCGCAGACAAGGATACCAACTACTCTCTGTGGCGTGCTACCAGGAACCTTAAGCGACGTAAAAACCATATGCCACCCTTAAGAAGACAGGGCAAAACTAGGGCTAGATCTGACAGCGAAAAAGCATATGCCTTTGCGGAACATCTTCATGGCGTCATAAGAAAAAAGGGCACAACTAACATTTTTTTTTAAATTTGAGTTAGATACACATTTGGAATCAGGAGAAAAAGGCCTATCTTTTCAAACCCGTTTTTCTTCTGATTTGCAAAATGTTAGATGTGCCTTTTTTAATTATGAGGGCAGAGATACAGACAGTAGTTTGACAACATAGCAGCTAAATGTCTACGACAGATTGCTGTGTTGTGCAGGATATATAATAAAAAATAAAAATAAATATAAATATAAATGTTTATATAATTTTTAACGCAAATTTTGTTGCGAACAAAACATTATATAAATTATATAAACATTTATAAATAGCTTGCCTACTTCTTAACTGATCTTTAGTATTTGTAAAAATATTATGATCGGATGTTAATGACGGTAGTTGTTAACATTGAATGGGCGCCTTTGGCTTTCAAAGTAAAAAAAAGTAAATAGTGTTGAATAATTTCGGCGGGCTGGTTAGAACCACGATAGCTCAATTGGAAGAGCACCTGACCCGGTATGTCAGAAGGGTGCAGGTTCAAACCCTGCTCGTGGAAATTTTTTCAACATTTGTGTTTTTGAAATATAAATATATGTATAAATACCTACGATTTTATAATAGAGAACTTAAAATTAATGATCTTAATATGCTTCTTAATAATGAAGCAGTTTTCTTAGGCATAGTTATTGACAGACAGTGTTCATGGAAAAATCATATTAAGAAAGTATGTTCTAAAATAAATAGATTTGCTTACGCGTTTTGTTGTGGTGCCTAACGACGCAAATAAATCAAAAAACCTCTTTGTTTGCCTATCGTGAATACGTGGCATCAAATCTTAGATACGGCTTAATTCTGTGGGGAAATTCAACAAACTTGAATAGAGCTTTCATATCATAGATTGCTGATTGCCTCAGACGGCAGGGTTCGCATCGGATGACAAAAACAATGCGTACGCGCCGTAAGTAACGTGGAACCAATGACGAGATGTAAGCAATTGTTCCCTTACCTTAATTTACTAACTCTCCCTTCACTTTACTTAATGGAGTGTTGCATTTTCGTAAAGAACCATCCCTATTTATTTATTGTTAAAGGTATAAACTCTAACAGGGTGCCAAGTGCGAGTTTCATTCGCTATTCGATCACGTTAACCAAAACGAGAGTTTGTATGGCAAAATGTTAACTCCTCTCGTATGCCGCCAGGAGGCGCTGCTTCAATGCCATACTAATTTTCGTTTTCGTAAACGTAATCGAATGAATACGGATAGTAAACAAATCTCCCACTAGGCACCCAGAAGTATAAGATGTCCTGGAAAGCTGTTGTTACCTAAAATGCACACGGACTTCTATGAGAGAAATTGTTATCCCAGTTCCGTTAAAATATATAATAAGTTACCACACTCATTACCTGAGCTTAATTTTATTACATTTAAGAGAAAGTTGTTTGACTGGCTTAAAATTAAATGTTTCTATTCAGTTAAGGAATATCTAAATTGTAAAGTTGATATAATATAAATGAAATGAAAATGAAATGAAAATACACTTTATTGTACACCATACAAAATACAAAAAGAGGACAATACAAGAAAAAGTACAAATGGCGGCCTTATCGCTAAAAAGCAATTTCTTCCAGGCAACCATGTGTTGAACTGGACAAAAAAAACTAAGAAGTGGGTGGTTTATGGTGCTTTCCAAATTATAAGTTTATTTACAGACAATATAAATATACTTAATTATCATACATACAATGAATATTTCTACATACATAATACTACTATATAAATTGAATACATACACATAAACTAAATATATATGACATGGACAAAGTAATTAATTATAATAACATTATAGCGACAAAGATAGATAGTGCTCTTTAACTCGTTGCTAAAAAGGATCCGAGGATTTTGCACACTTAACTTTTTCAGGCAATACATTCCACAGACGGACAGCGTGAACCGAAAAGGATTTGTCAAGGAATTTTGTGGAATGCACTGGTATCGCCAAGTTCAGGCTCTCCGATGACCTCAAAACTCGAGAGTGCGTCTCATGAAGGAATTGGAAACGTTCCTTAAGATAAGGCGGTGAGAGAGGATGAAACAAAATATTGTAAAGAAGGGAAACAATGTGTGCATTCCGGCGAAGGCGAATAGGCAACCACTTGATTTTAGCACGGAATTCAGATACGCGATCATATTTACGTAATCCAAATATAAATCTTATACTAAAATTTTGAAGACGCTCAAGTTTATTCAGTTGCTCCTCAGTAAGATCTAGATAGCTGACATCGGCATAGTCCAGGATGGGCAGCAGAAGGGATTGAGCCAGCGCAGTCTTAGTGGCAATAGGAAGGAAATTGCGTAACCTTTTCATGGATCCGGCTGCAGCAAACATTTTCCGACTCACTTGTTGTAGTTGAGGCCCCCAATTGAGATTTTTATCAAAAAGCACGCCCAAATTTTTCACCGTTTCACTGGGAGTCAAGGCAACACCATCAAACGAAATAGCAGGTAAATGGGACCAGTCAATTCTATTTGTAAACGTAGAGCTGCCGATGACGATGAGTTGAGTCTTGGAAGGATTAACTATTAGACCATATGACCCGCTCCAATGGCTAATCATTGCTAAGTCAGTGTTTATGATATTGACAGCTTGAGAAAGTTGGTCAACAGGCGCTTGAGTATATATTTGCAAGTCATCTGCATAAAGGTGGTAGGATGAAATTAAATGAGAGGAAATGGAATTTATAAAAATAGCGAAAAGCAAAGGAGATAAGACGCCACCCTGCGGCACCCCAGCAGTTATTTCGCCCCAAGTGGAAAAAGTATCATCAACGCGAATCCGCTGCCGGCGCCCAGACAGGTAACTACGAAACCAGTCAATCACTGCTGGAGATATGTTAATAGAGCGGAGTATGCCAAGTAGGATATCAAAGTCGATGGTGTTAAATGCATTGCTAAAATCTAACAAGGTGAGAAGCGTTACTTTACCGTGTTCCATTCCTGACCTGATGTCATCTGTAACATTCACTAATGCTGTGGTGGTACTGTGCCCCGTACGAAACCCGGATTGGAAAGAATTTAGGAGCCGGTTCTTTAGAAGGAAGGTGGACAATTGAGTATGGACAAGACGTTCCAGAACTTTAGAAAGGAAAGGTAAAATTGATATAGGCCTAAAGTCTGAGAAGGATGACGGTTTGGAGTTTTTGGGCAAAGGAGTAACTTGAGCATCCTTCCAGGTTGATGGAAAAACACCAGTATGAATGGAGTGATTCAAAATGTGTGAGATGATGGGAAGGATTTCGTCAAGTATCAGAACGATCATCTTACGGCTAATACAGTCGTCACCAACAGCATTAGAAGGAATCGACATAATGCTCTTCTTAACATCACAGTCGGTGAATTGACGAAGAGAAAAAGACGAGTAATCAGGGCATGGAAGCGATGAAAGAGTATTCAATGTATCAAGCTTACTCGTTGAATCGAAGCTGTGCGAAGTGGTGAAGTGCTTATTCAGTAGATTTATATCTATATCTTTCAAAGAAAAAGTTTGTCGTTGCTTTCCAATGCCCAAAGATCTAAGAAATTTCCAAACTTTAGTTAGATCTTCATTTTCAACTGACTTATGAATATATTGGCGCTGCGCATTCCTACACACCTTATTGCATTGATTGCGGGCTTTAACGTACTTCTCCCAATTAAACGGAGTAGGACGACACTTATACCTACATTTAGCGATGTTTTTGCACTCAGATACTCGCTTGATTTCTTCAGTGAGCCATGGTGATGGACGATGCTTCATCTTGACAGAGCGGACAGGAGCATGAATGTCATACAACTTGATGAGGGTTGACGCGAAATGTTGCAGTTTTCCATCTATCAAGTCGCAATTTAAAAGCTGGGACCAATCGGTGTTAATGGCATCCTCCCGGAGACTTTCAAGATTAATACCACTAAAATTGCGCTGCAACAAAACCTTAGGCTTAGCCTTCGGTAGACGTGATTTATATGAGACATAGACTAAGTCATGGTAGGAGAAAGCATCAGCCGAGAATTGACCATGCTTAGCAATATGTTGGGGCGAAGAGACAATAATAAGGTCAAGAAGGGAGGGTGAACAATTTGGAAAAAAAAGGGTGGCATTTAATGGCGGTAGGAATAAATTAGAAGACTGTAGGACAGAACGAAGATTTGCCGAGCGGGAGTCGTTTTTGAAGAGGCAAGTGTTAAAATCTCCCATTAAAATAGCATGACTGTAAGAAGGACAGAGAAGTTCTAATATATTTTCAAGGGAAGAAAAGAAATTTATACGTAAGGACGGACAGTAATATACACCAAGAAGTATTTTAGAATGACACAGGCTAACCTCCAAGAAGAGATGTTCGCCAGCATTTGGCGACGGTGGTTGCGATGACATATCTACCACAGTGAACGGGTTATGTGCACGGAGATAAATGGCTACCCCACCTCCACCGCCCACCGCGCGATCATTTCTTATCAGGTTAAAGCCTGGCAAAGAATAAGAAGAGGAAGGGAGACATGGCTTAAGCCATGACTCGGAGACAAGGATAGCATGAATATTCTTACAGTCGAAACTCGTCAGCATATCTGAGAAATGAGCCGGAATGCTTTGAGCATTAATATGAACTACGTTAAAGTTTTTCGAAACATCGGAGAAACATGAGCCTAGAGAATCAGACAACGAAGGAATACTAACAAAACTATCGTTGACACTGTTACTACTTGCAGAAATGAAACTATCAGAGTCACTAACATCATCCAGAAAAGACATTTACATAAATAAATAAAACACCTAACTATATAAAATAATTACACAATATATATATATATAATACACAAGAAATCTGCAATAAACAATAAATAAAATAAAAATAAAACACCATTTTAACCACCCGCTAGTGCTACAAACAAATTAATAATATACAAGTTTGTACAGTAGAAAAGAAACAGAGACAGGCAAATAACATGTAGGCACACTTTATTGCTCTAAGAGGCACACGTACGCATTATGTACGTACACAACAAAAACCTGACAGATGTAAACATGATAGAATAAAAAAAAAAAAAAAAAAATGGAACACAGCATTGATAAACGAGTTTGACAGAATTGTGTTCTATGTTTGACAGTGACATGAGGACAAGAATATTAATACAAGTTACCTCTAGTTACATTTAACAAATTGAGTACCCTATAAACTTGTTTTAGTACCTACCTAACAAGATCCTCCTTGTGGTACACGTCGACTTGGACTCACATAGCCGTGTCTACGTCTGCGTCTACCGATCCCATAATGGCGACATGGAGACAACTCGACTTTTGGACCATCTTAGTCGGGTAGCAGATGATGCGCAAGAGCGGTTTCCATCGGCGGAATTGGTGTTTTTGGGGGACTTCAATGCTCACCACGAGTTGTGGTTAAGTTCCTCCAAAACTGACCATGCTGGTAGAACTGCCCATGCTTTCGCTCTCACGCACGACCTGACTCAACTGGTGAACCAGCCCACCAGGATCCCAGACGTAGTCGGTCACGCGCCCTCTTTGTTGGACCTTCTGCTGACGAGTCGCCCAGCTGGCTACCGAGTGGAGGTTCGAGCTCCTTTGGGATCTTCGGATCACTGCTTGGTATCCAGTAAAGTGCCTCTTGCTCCGCTACCGCCTTCAGCGGTATCGAAACGCCAGATTTGGCACTACTCGTCGGCAGATTGGGATGGTATGCGGGACTATTTCGCATCCGTTCCTTGGGGGCAGCGCTGCTTCAGTGGGAAGGACCCGACAGCTAGTGCGATTGCAGTTGCTGATGAGATAGTTTTAGGGATGGAATACTATATTCCGCACTCCTATCTCATCAGCAAAGGCAGGCGCAACCGTTGGTTCAACCGCGAGTGTGCCAACGCTGCTGATAACAAGCAGGCGGCATACCGCGCTTGGATCAGGGGTAAAGCTCTTGGGGATCCCGAAACCCGCTCGCTGAAAGCAGCCTATAATAATGCCACCAAGTCCTGCAAAAGAGCTTACATTAGAGCGGATGCCCAGCGCGTTGCACGAGTCGGCCAAGAACTACTGACGCATCCTACGGGCAGCCGTAGCTACTGGCGTCTGGCCAAAGCCGTGCAATCGAACTTCTGCCCACCCTCGCTGCCACCATTGAGATGTCCTGATGGAACTTTAGCTCACAAGCCGCAGGAGAAAGTCGATCTCCTGGCCAAACTCTTTGCGGCTAACTCCCGAGTCGATGACTGCAATGCACAGCCACCTACAATTTCTCACTGTGGCCACACAATGCCCGATTTTAAAATCAGGCAGCGTGACGTCCGTGCGGAGCTGCAGTCAATCGATGTCCGGAAAGCTAATGGTCCTGATGGCATCCCTCCAATAGTCCTAAAAATGTGTGCAGCGGAGTTGTCCCCCGTGTTAACGCGCCTTTACCGTCTCTCGCTCTCTTCAGGTTGTGTGCCGGAATCTTGGAGAGAAGCTAATGTGCAACCGGTCCCCAAAAAAGGAGATCGGTCAGATCCATCGAATTACCGCCCCATAGCCGTAACTTCAGTTTTGTGCAAAGTAATGGAGCGCATTTTAAATAAACAACTTGTCCACTACCTAGAAGAACACTCCATAATTCACGATCGCCAATACGGGTTTCGGCCGAAACGGTCAACGGGTGATCTTCTAGCGTACGTTGCACATCTTTGGGGTGAGGCTATTGACAAGCGTGGTGAGTCGGTGGCTGTTAGCCTTGACATAGCCAAGGCTTTTGATCGGGTCTGGCACAAAGCTCTTCTCTCCAAGCTCCCGGCATACGGTCTGCCTGCTCAGTTCTGCAACTGGGTCGCTGGCTTCCTGCATGAGCGCAGAATCCGTGTTATATCTGATGGATGCGCTTCGCGGCTCATGTCAGTGAACGCTGGTGTCCCTCAGGGGTCCGTTCTATCCCCCACGCTGTTCCTTCTGCATATCAATGATATGCTTCCACTTGGAAATATTCATTGCTATGCAGATGATAGTACGGTCCATGGAGGATATAACGGTCACCCAGCGGCTGGGCGGGTCGAAACCGAAGTGAATCGAGTTAATCTTGTCATTGAGCTCAATCGGGTATTGGACCTCATATCTAATTGGGGCACCAATAATCTGGTTGAGTTCAATGCCAAGAAAACACAGGTGTGCGCGTTCACGGCAAAAAAGTCACCATTCCTTCCCCTTCCATCTCTTCAGGGTACATCTCTACGCCTGCAGAGCAGTATCAACATGCTCGGTATGACGATACGCTGCGATCTGAACCAAAGGGACTACATCGAAGCCGTGATCAAAACAGCCTCACGAAAACTCGGAATTCTGAACAGAGTGCGGCGATTCTTTACGCCGGACCAGTTGTGCCTTTTGTACAAGACACAGGTACGGTCTTGCGTGGAGTATTGCTCGCACATCTGGGACGGTTCCGCTAAGTACCTTCTCGATGCCTTGGACAGATTGCAGCGTCGCGCTGAACGCATTATCGGCAATGCAGAAGTGGTAAATACTCTCGAATCTCTGCAATTGCGTAGAGACGTTGCGTCACTCAGCGTGTTTTACCGCTTATACCATGGCGAGTGCTCTGAAGAGCTCTTTGACCTCATCCCACCTTCTCCCTTTCTTCATAGGAGTACACGTGCTGCTCTTCGGAGTCACCGATTCACTGTCTCAAGTATCCCATCACGCACAAAGAAATTTAGTGACTCGTTTCTTTGTCGCACCTCCAAAAGATGGAATAGTCTACCAGCACACGTTTTCCCTCCTTCCTATGATATGGGGTCCTTCAAGAGAGGCGTGAAGAAGCACCTTGTGGGCCGGCAGAGTGAAGTTAACTGATGCTACGTTTGTTTCCACGCTGCACCAGTTGTCTTCGCGTCTGGAGTTCATTTCCACTTAACATCAGGTGGGATGGAGTCATTTGCCGAGCAAAGTATAAAAAAAAAAAAAAAAAAAAAAGATGGTTTAAAAAAGAGATAGAACCTCAGTAAAACTCAGAAAACTAACATACGGACTACGCTAATCTGATGGTTCAGTCATTGCTTCTGTGCAGCCGCTGCCCGCCGTGTCTTCGGAGCAGCCCTTGCAACCGCGGCAGCAGGCTTTGCCGACACGAGCTCCTATAAATGTTATACTATTATAATAATTATTGACATAAAAAATTGTATTAGTGTATAAATTGTATTGATGATGTAAATGAACGTATAATTAAATAAATTCTTTAGTTTGTGTCCCGTTATCCACATTCACATGCTCTGCGTTGCTAAAATAGACGAACATTAGATTTAAAGTACCATCATTGTACCTACTATACTATTTTCAGTGAATAAATAATTTGATTTGATTTGATTTGATGTCATAAGATATAAGAAATAAAATAACCATTTAATGAAACTACTCGAAACGATCAAATCTTCGCATTACAACTGTTTTATTTTGCCTAATTACTTATTTCCAAGATTTTATAGCAAAAAGTGTATGCGGACAATGAATGGAAGACCCGCGCGCTCCACTGGTTGAGTTATTGCTTTGTCGCCGTCAGGGCGCAGGTGCGGGCCCTGATTACTCATCCTATGGGCATTCTTATGATTACGGTCCTATTGAAATCGGTCCCCGATGATTTCTTTGTCGACACGACACACGACGTGGGTGTCTCACACAATATTTTCAGGAGTCACTTTATCGTACATGTCAGGTTTCAGTGCCGCCACCGTGCAGTCAAGATTATCAATAAGTGATAGTGTAAACGTAACACTACCTACTATAGTAAGATTTAACGCAGTTGGTTAATATATCGTTAAAACCGTGTCAACTTTAAAAAGTGTTAAAAAATTACATAAATGACTTATTGCTTTTAAATAAGTTGGTCCAATAAATTTCTAATTCACCACGCAAATAGTAATAAAAGTGAAATGCTATATTGTACAAACAATAAATACTAGGGATGGGCCGAATGTGGTTTGAACCGAATACGAACTTCGGCCGAACATTCGGTAAAAATGAAAAATTCGCCGAACTTCGGTTCAATTTCGCCGCGCTTTTTCGTGTTGTGACTTGTTTACGCACTGCACTTACTGCAAATATTGCTAGATGTGCCCCGCCCGCACTCGCACTACGTTAGATAGAAGTATTCTTTTTTTCTAATTCAATTTACGAATGAACCTTATTAAGATGTGTGTCAGAAGAATGCAAAGTTTATTTAATTTTTGTTACAGATCTTGTAAAGATTTTTTTAGACCAACTATTAAGGAGACCAAGATAATTTAGTATTTTTATTAAGTTAAGTACCTACCTATGCAAAGATTTCTAAAACTCATTATTAAGATCTTCCAGTTTCATTGTGACTAGGTAAGAGAGATTTCTAATGGTTGGTTATTATTGTTAAGAAAAGTAGTTTAATTTTTGTTTTTTGATTAAGTAAGAGATATTTCTAAGACTTGTTGAGAAGAGCAGTAAAATTTTGTTTTTTGATTAAGTAAGAAAGATTTCTAAGGCTGGTTTGGTTAGTAAGAAGAGCGGTTTAATTTTGTGTTTTGTTTGATTAAGTAACCAAAGATTTTTGAGATTGGTAGTTAAAAAGACCAATTTAAGTTTTTTGTTTATCACGTATGATTACTTTTTCTAATTCAAATAAATGACTATGAGTATATCTGACTTATTTTATTTCACTGTTACTACAGATATGTTTTTTTCATTAATTTCTATTATGATAGTGCAAGTATATTTAGTGCAGAATGTTCGGCATTTTAACCGAAATTCGGCCGAATGACGAAGTTCGGTTCAAGCTGCCGAAGTTCGGTTAATCCGAATGTATAACGAATTTCGGCCCCTCCCTAATAAATACATGTTGCCTGGCAGGTACCTACCTTCCTCAAGGCGACTACATGGCTAATGTGTATACCCGAGGAACGAAGCGACGACATGTAACGAATATAATGCGTACCGCCACGGATTACATGTTTTGTTAAATTCATTCTTCCGGGAACCGGTTTACTCTTCTTTTCCGTGAGTATTATTTTACGCGAAGAACGATCAAGACCATTATTATTCTCCTCTTACGAGCACAAATATTGCCAGCAATATGATATCCTATTACGCCGCCGCGGTGGCAGATAGCTCGCACAAAATAAACATGCTATTGACTACCCCATGCCGAAATTAAAGGAAACGATCATAGCTTTATTACGAAGGATCAGTTCCAAAGGCGCACTCGATGCGCGAATGTATGTCGAGTTGCCTCGGCAACAGCGCCGAGTTTAGACTCATAACGATCATGTTTTCTCACTGAATTCGCAATATATTTATTGGCTAAGGCGTCAGCCTGTCAACCTATTCTGAAAATGCTATCTGTTTTGCGTCTACCGACGTCGCAGTATGGACAAGCTCGCTCAGCTTTGGCTTATTTATGGCATCCGTCCTCGATGAATGGAAACAACAACAGTTGTCGCCTGCATGATTGATGGCGGCGCGCGCGACTCAGCGCAAACGGCGCTTTGTGCGAACAAAACGCTTTCCGCTGTTTTCCGCTCCATCAAGCGACGCTCGTTGCTGTCGAACCCGTCGGAGGGAGTTCAAGGCTGTGGCCGCGGCAGAGGTTGCAAGTCGTTATAGTCTCCTTTATACCACTGGATGTCATTTGTATGTAAATAATTTTTATAGTGTATAATGTCAGCACTGGTAATAAATAAACAAACAATAATGATTAATATCAAGTACAGATAATGGAAATTAAACAACTTTTACGAATCTACTCGCGTTTTTTTTACACATTACGTTTAATGTTTATCCTGACGTTTCGAACCCTTTGCAGGGTCCGTGGTCACAGGGAGAGAGGGAGAGAACACATTAAACGTAATGTGTAAAATAAACGCGAATAGATCCGTAAAAGTTGTTTCATTTCAATGTGTAGTGTTCGCGTAAACTTTAGAAAACAATATGTATAGATAGTTCAAATTCAAATTCATAGTTAAGCATAGATAAGCAAAGCATTATTAAAAAAGCTGTTACGGCGGCAGATTTAAGCAAGATGGCGCTAGCTAGGCGGACTCATTATTATCCTGCCACCAATAAAAAACCGGATTCAAAATAAATTACACTACACATTCATATGAGTTACTCGTATACTATAAAATATCTCGATAGTAGTCACTGACTGGATTAATTAAAAAAAATCTAACTTCATATAGTTTCTAGTAACTAAAAACCATAATATTGTTTTCCTTATCATTTTACATTAAATTTTGCTTAAATGGACCATTAAGCTCTGCGGGCAGGAAGGACGTATTTCAATTAAATTTCGAAATACGTTTTGGGGTAAGATGTTTTCTTGAAACTTTCAATTTCTTCTTTGAGATCTTAAATTGTTTTGGGGTAATTGGCATAGGTATACCTGCATTTTTTTAATGTGTTTTACTAACAACTACTTAGGGCATACTGAAAGTTTCTAGATCTGACCACTTACAATAAAAGAATGAAAAAACAATTATACTTTTTATTTTGCGAGTACGTAAAAGACGTGTTTTCAAACTGTAACGCGAAAGTCTGACTACTATGATATTTTGACTACTGCAAAATATAGCTAACTTAACAACAGCAAAGTAGGAACTTGGTCGACCTAAAATAAAAATTTAAAATTTAATCAGAAATCAAAGCAATGGCATGAAGCGATCAAGCAATGGCGGGTGAACGACCTTCGGGCTGCGGGTCACAGGCAGGGCAGCGCCGGAGTTCGAGCCATCGTGGGCTTTGCAATACCTTTATAAGTAACATAAAGTGGCAGCAGAAGTTATCCTTATAATACTGGGCCAGGAAAGCAGCATACTGCCAGCCTCAGCAGCCTCATCCAAAGCGGCCACCACCAGGTCATAGGCGCATGCAACACCAAGGGTTTACAGGTGGTACAGGTTTTATGTTTCCATAAAAGCATAGGGCATACCCTGTAATGTCACTAGATATAGTTTTTTCATATAGAGTAAATAGAACTGCTAGTCACTTGACTAGCTACTTAGCTAAGCACACACATTTTTAGCCTAAAAATAAAAACATTTAAAGTTGTAAACCAAAGTGTCAGTGCGCAACCAAAGTGTCAGTGCGCGTCAGTGCGCGTGAGCAAACATAATACTTTTACCGCGACTTTGTTAGTTGCCTCACCCTTTCTGAATAATTAAAACGTCTATTTCGTAATGTGTTTCGTTGTTGTCTAGTCTTAAATAAAATCAATTCGAATCAGAATCAGATTTCTCGATCACACCGGGGCTATAGTAATAACCGTTTGTATGTAGGTGTTAGTGGAATTTTCCAATAAGCTCTGGAAATAAAATTTCAGGCAAGGGAAAAATTCATAAGCGCGTATTGTGAAGTTTGCGACAGAGCTCTGCAGGCGCCTTTCCTTTATTGCAGTGCGGGCGCTGTAATACTAAATCTCCATTTCTTCTTTTCACCAGAATATAATACAAAGGTGACTTCAGGTTTCCGGAAAAGCTTAAGTTGCACACGTCAGATGGAAACAACAAAGTAAAATTGGACGCCTCCATAGTAGACTGGCAAAGCGCTCATTTGGAAAGTCTACCGATATGCAATACACACCTATTAGAGCCTTGGTTTCAATAAAATTAAATAAAACTTAGTATTCAAACAGTTACAAAATAAACTTTCCATAAGACTGTAAATAGTACCAGTACTGCATCTAACTGAAGACGAAACCAACACCTTAAACAATGGACCGGGAACTTCACGGATAAGGGTCACGCCAGTATAGGTAAACAATATGAAGATAGGTTGTCAATGATCCTTTCCAACAACGACTTAATACGAAAGGAAAGGATTTTTGACAAAAAATATAGAATACATATAGGTTCAAGAGAGGACTGGAGCGTAGAAACTGATGGCATCATTTGCTATACAGACGGCTCCAGAAAGGAGTCGACAAAGCTCTCTGGATCTGGCGTGCACATTAAATGTGCAGACGGGACGGAGATAGACAAGTCGATACCGTTAGGAAGATTCGCTAGTGTCTTCCAGGCGGAAATATACGCAATAATGGCATGCGCTGAGACACGCTGAACACCTCACTATTACAGGAAAGATGGCTATCTACAGCGACAGCCAAGCGGCGCTGAAGGCACTAGGCAAAGAAGAGACGACATCAGCAATTGTCAGAGAATGCAAGGAATCATTAAAAAGGCTGGCCGAGAGAACGGACCTGACGATAGCGTGGGTTCCCGGACACGAGGGAAACACGGGAAACGAACAGGCTGACGAACTAGCCAGAAAGGGAGCAGAGGAAAACTTGGTGGGGCCGGAACCTCGGCTGCCAATAGCGCACAACATCACCAAGGGAGTAATCAGTCACAGTATTACATCAGAAACCAACAGAAGATGGAGGTCCTCGAATGGTATGAGACAATCGAAGATCTTCATCAAGGGAATGGATAAGAAAAAGACTAGCAAACTAATGGGACTCTCCAGAGAGAACATGAGGCTAGTCATTGAAGTCATAACAGGACACTGTCGACTGAACAGACATATGACAGTGATAGGAGTGAAAACCGACCCCATATGCCCGGAGTGCATGGAAAGCGAGGAGACCAGCCTCCACCTACTAGCCGAGTGCCTGTATGTAATGCCTGTAATGTATTCGCTGGCAAGATGGGAGCTCTGGGGGTCGGATAGACTACACATAGAGGACCTAAAGGATCTGAAGGTGGAACAGATAGCAAGATTCACTAAAGAGACCAAAAGATTCGACGGGGCGCCGTGAAAGCTGGATGAACCTTAACTCCCTTAAAAGGGAGAACAGGGAAAAGGATGAAGTGGCCCGCAACAACGCGGGTGGATCGTCCGTTCGGCTGGCGACGTCCCCATAAGAAATAATAATAATAACACCTTCAACAACAATGAAAAGCTCAAAAAGAAAATAAGTTATCAAAAAAAAATTGTCAATTAACTGTATAGCATAAAGTTTATCTAATGTACTCAATAACGCCGCTGCTTGTTGGCTGTAGCCGCGGTCACTGTGTGAGTTTATGAGGCGGTACTCTATAACTCATCTAAGGCTTTTATTATGCCCTGAAATGGGTCAGCCGCGCCGGTGACAAGGCCGCGGAGGTGCGGGGCCCCGCCGTTTGTGCCACGCGCCTCGAGGAACTGCGGCCTCGCGGACACGCTGCGAGACCAGCTTGTTTATATCTATTTAAATACATATAATGGATTGTCCTGACTGATTCATCATCGCCGAGCCTAAACCGCTGAAGTTTAGATGAAATTTGGAATGTAGGTTAATTGAGTGACGTAACCAGCCAAAGAAAGGATTATACGAAAATCACACCTTAGGGAGGTCGAATAGGGGGTTTAAGATTGTATGAAAGTCTGTCAGTTTTGAAATAAAATACATGAAAATTGGTATTTGGTTTATTGAAAAGAAATAAAGAATAACTTGTCTTAGGAATTTTGTTTATTTTCTTTTAAAGGAGTAAAAAAGGGAAGAAGGTTTTATTTGGGGGAATCGTTATTTTTAAAGTACCTAATAACTATCAAAATGAATAATTTAATCGATCTATAAATTTTTCAATAATAATAAAGAATGATGTGTTTTAGCATTTTTCGAAATTCCTCCCCTAGTGGGGTGAAATAAGGGTGGAAAGTTGTATCGAAATCTGACATTTTTAAAGTTTAACCCACGGACTGATAACATAAACGTACCTTTAATAAGTTTGGCTTTTATCACAAACAATCACACGTCGTGTAGCCTACGAGAGCGAGGCCGCGAGCAAAAGCTAGTAGCTCATAGGGCGTGTATTTAAGATAAACGGTAAATATACTTGCGTACATTATGACTTCTCCTTACTTCTAAAGTGCAGCTACACTTTGTAAATAAATATAATCTCAATTGCGGCCGATTATAATAATGTGTATGTACTCAGTATGTTGTATGTTGAGTGGATGTGCATACATTTTGTCATGGGCCTTTTACCATGAATCGATATCTACCAAATATATCCATTGCGTTTGGCACAAGTTGTTAGAACGATCGAAAATCTTTTTGATCACACACGGCAAAACAGCCTATTTACGGCGCCAAAAATATACATTAAATTATTTAAAATGTATTTTTTATAGGTAAATTTTTTTATTAAATACAAGTCACAAAAGCATAAAAATATTTAATCAGAATCGCTTTCATCGTCATCATCAAGATCATCTTCATTAGTACTTTCAGGAAAAATATTAAAAAAATATTCTAAATATTGAGGTATTGTTATCATTGCCCTCACTTCATCATTGAAACCATTATTCTTATTCTTTGATTATTCTTGTCTAGTAACATTTAACGGCTTCATAGTATCACTTCGACTACTAGAGTCAACTTGAGTGAACATGTAGAAACCTGTTCGTTCGTCCTGGCGTAATCTATTCATTGTTTCGTATATGAGGGATATTAAACAAATTGAAATTGTTTGTATTATTTTATTGAGTTCAATATTTTTATTTTTGGCGTGTAATTAGGCTGTTTTGCCGGGTGTGCGCCCGTCCGTCGGGAAAACAAAATACTCGAATAATATACGCCTTTAAATTTTCCTATGGCCTAAAAGTGTTTTCGTAGAATGTTAAAAATAAATATTAAAAACAAACCTTAAATTATTCCATCCTATTTTTAAAACATTGAATTAAGCCAATTAGCAGTAGGTACTAATTGATTAAATAAAGAAGAATGTTTTTGTAAATATCTACTGATATAATATAGGATCAGTAGATATTTATACTTATAATCTAATAATATAATATTTAAGTTTTTGCGTTGGAAATCAAAGGTTTTGTCGCGTAAACGGTCAATTCCTTATATGATTCAATCTTACTTATTTTTTTTCAACATATGTGTGTGCCATGAAAATCTTGTTTTACAACGATATGCTTCCCAACGTCTGATTTTTAACTTTATCAGCGTCTATTTTATTCCGGTATGATTTATGTTTCAGATAGTGTATTCGCGGGCATAGAAGGCGCCGAAATCATTCCGCAATAGCCGCAGCGCTCCCCCGCGGCAGATAGCGCGTGACGGACGGCCGCGGACCCGCCGCCCACAACATAACGACACCCAGAAGGAAAGCTTTAGAGGAAACACTAAGGTCGACTCAATTGAAAAATATGTATGAGAAGTAGACAAAATCAACGTTTCGTAGTCCCCTGATTTCTCCTCCAAAACTGGACCGATTTAATTAAAGGCTTTGGCTGTGTCCCTATATTTCCTTTTTTTTCATAAATTAATTATTAAAAAAGATATGAACCTTTAAAAACCTTGAAAATTGGCCAGATTTTCCGTTGTGTTTCCTAAATTTGACGAGATTATATAAAAAAAAGCAAAACATAGGGACACAGCCAAAGCCTTTCTTTAATTTTTAATAAAAAAAGTTATTAAATCGGTCCAGTTTTGGAGGAGAAATCAGGGGACTACGAAACGTTGATTTTGTCTACTTTTCATACATATTTTTCAATTGAGACGGACCTTAGTATTTCCTCTTAACATACGCCGCGTTCGATAAACCGTCTCACGGACACGGAATCTCGGACCGTCTCAAACCACTCCGAGCGCAGCTGTTGCGATTTCCGTATCCGTGCGAGGTTGTCTACTCTAATTGCTCGATCCTCTAATTGCCACTACACATTTACAGTATAAACTAAACATGCACACTAGTTTAAGCCCAACACACCATACTCGTAGAACAAGGGCACGACGAGCCGGTTCACACGCGCGACATACCAGGCACAGACATGTACTTAGGCGCTTCTCTCCACCACCACGGCCCGGTCTACCCGAGCCGAAGTTCGAGCCTTTAGAGGCGCCCTCGGGTTGTTCCGCTCACCGATCCGATCCGAACCCTTCGGAGAATCTAGTAGGGAACGGGGACTCGCACTTAAGTGTGTGATGCCGTTCCCTCTAGAAAACCTCTAAAGGTGATTCGTTTCACACGGCTTGAGGAACCCTTTAAGTTTCTCGCCGCCACCAAAAAGGCCCGGTGAAGCTGAAAATGCCGTTTGATGCAATCCAAATTAAAAGCGTTCGTATATGAAGCTTGCCTTTTGCAGTGTCCTTAGTGGCCGGGCCACCGCCGGGCTGACGCCGCGCCGCCGCCGCCGTCGTCCCTTCGCCGAGTGCTATTCCACTGAATCAGTGCGGTCGGTGTAACGAGTGCGTTACGAGCGCGATGCCGTGATAATGGCGGGCTGCCCAGTAACGGGGCGGCGATCAAACGGAGCGTTGCGTAGCTTACTGAACATTCATTTAATGACGTGCTACAAAACGAAAAGGCTGGATTTACTTTGATAACATGATACTTACGTGGAAGCAAAATGTTGCATTTGCAGTCCATACATAAAGTCTAGAACAATGTACTTACACAAACACGGAAGAATGTCTTCATTGTTATACCAAAACGATAAGTTTTATATAAAAAAACGAAAGATAGGAGGTTTCCATTGTTTGATCCGAAACATCAAAAATGCGTCGCCGGGAGCCCGGGACAGACGCACGGAGCGACTTCCAGCTGTAACCGAGCGCTCGGCGAGTGAGCGGTTCAGCAAACACGCGCGACAACAGGCCCCTAGTACTCCAGCCAACAAATCAGAGCTCCCGGGGCTATACACATAGATGATAGATTTTCAAATTGTTCTTTTGTATCCACAATGCTATATTCATATCGAAACTGAAAACAGCACTCGAAATAAAGGACTAGTCCTCTTGCGAATCCCGCCTGAGGCTAGTCCTCTTTTTTCTAAAGGCTATTTTCATTTTAGGGGCTCTAAGTATCTACTTGTTCCCCGGACGCTCAATAGCAGTATAGAGTTTCTATAACTTATTTGATTTTTTTTTAATGGACGCCGTTGGACGTTGATTCTTGTATTTTTTTAAAAAGATAATAAAGTAATTTGTTATTTCTCTTAGAAAAGGACGATGTTAAATATCAGACCTGTTTGAGTGAATCTAAAAATTAATTAGTATGAATTTATAATGATGATGTTAGCTTCTCATCGTGTTCACGAGTGGGCGGTGCCGTAGTACTTGCTACGTGCGTACGTACTAACATTGGAAGTTATTTGCGAATCCACGACTCGCTGGAAATATAACTACTGGATTATCATCGCAATCGGTGTATTGAGATGTTAGAACGTAATTAGTTAATGTTTCCTCAATACTATCGAAGTTACAAAAGTATATCATAACATATAAGATAATGATTACATATAATTTTACGCAAATATTGTTGCGAACAAACCACAATTAGAAAAAGACAAAGTGTTGAAAAATACCACCACCATAGAGCCACGATAGTACATTGGTAGTGTACCTGATCCGGCATGGCATGGGGTGCGGGTTCGAATCCCGCTCGTGGAATTTAAACAACACTTTTTTTATTTTTTATTATAACAATAAGAATTTAATTTATTCGACGACGTATAATGTATTTGATGTATGTTAACATACAATCTTATCTGACAATTATACATTGTATTTTTGGTGTTTATTCGTATTCATTGTTGCTCTGAATGTAAGTTTCGGAGAATTCCATAGCTATTGTGGCATACACAACGACGGTGCCAGCATGTCTGTCTTCATACAGTATACTCGTATGACACTCACTTTCATAAATATTGTGGTGTCAGCGTAAATAGCAAAACTTAAAAAAAGCATATTTTCTTCAATTTCAGCATGCAAATAGCAAACATAACGGTTTAACTACTGTTACTAACGAAAATTTAACTAAAATGATTAACTTAATAACTGATCGAAGCTTAGTGATGATATGCAATGTCTTTGCATCCTTTTTTTTTTAATATGTAACTTCGGTTATACATAATACTATAGTTCTAAGATATAGTTTAGTTATACTTACTATATATCATTATTAGTTGAACATTTGCTCACCCTTTTAAATGAGGAGGAGCCTATAAATAGCCATTCATTAAACAAATTAGAAATTAACTCAGAAACTCGTGTACACCAGACACCTCTATAAGGTCGTAACTCATGCGTATTATGTATGGTAAGGGTTTTGATATATGACAAATAAACTATATATAACCTATCAAAACATTTTCAAACGGTTCCAATTAATAAATAGCCGTTCTAGTTATTTTCAAAGATTTGTAAATTCGTTCCATGCATTGGTATAATAAATTTGGTTTGTTGTGTAGTTCAATATGTCCATACAAAAATCTAATTCAATGTCTTCTTGTCATACTGAAACCCTTTTAAACACTAAATTATTTTCTCTTAAGAGTACTCTTTACTTTTGCGATATATCTATCCGTTTGTTAGCTACGATAAAATAGGAGAGAGAGAGACAGAAAGATTCTCATACAGCAATACAATACGCGGCAAAGCTTCGTACTTGTAACACCCCTCTTACTGCGTCGGGCATTAAAAATAGGGCAAAAGGCTCTCTCCTTCTTTGGCGCTATACACATTATTTTGCAATTTTACCTTCACAACCAAAAGTAGCTTCCACCAAAATCCTGTTTTGAGTTAGCGATTCGCGGCTGGCTCTCTCCGTTAAAAGTGCTTCTCTCCATTAAGTTAAATTGCCGCTTAAGCCTTTACGTTGATACCTCAATTTTGCAAGACAAACATTTTAACTGGTTCGAGAGCGCGCATTGCGTTGACTGCGCGCCGTGATACCTAGCTGCCGCCGGGCGCGCCCGAGCACGGTCGGGGCGTCTCGGGCAAGTGAGAACCGTTTCCTTTATAACTCTTCGTTTCAGTAATCTTGGCATAGTTTATAACAAGCAAGTAATGTGTCAGGGATAAAGGTGTCGTATTTGCTTTAGAGTTACTAACTGTCTCGGATGATTAGCAGCAAAGGTTGTGGAAAGAATAGGGTAAGAAGGTTAAACTGAAATGTACATTTAGGTAGCAGAATCCATTCTTCTACATACATAGTTGTAATTATTTACTTTGTATTTATGTCACCACATGGTTTGAAGAAGACCTCCCCAAGCCCACCAGGTGTGCGCTCGCCAGGATCACTACTCCCAAGTTTTAATGACCGGAATACTTTGTTGCCAGTCTTACGAGCAATCACTCCGTGACGACAACCATTGAAAACGTTTAGCCGCCCTCACTGAAACAGGAGAGAATCGTAAACCAAAAAATTTATCTATGTAGTATTCTGAGATATACAATACATATCTCAGAATTGATGACGTAGTTGTCGACATTAAATAGGGCTCCTTTGGCTTATAAAGTAAAAGTAGATAGTGTTGATTAATTTCGGCGAGTTGGATTGAGTCACGATAGCATAGTTGGCAGTGCACCTGACCCGGCATGTCATGGGGTGTATATTTATTATCTTCGAAGAAAGGTAAACTGGACTTGTCTTAAAAGCGTTCTTGACACTTTTGCAATTATGAAAGTCACAGTTGGCATTCCACCACCACACCACAATCGAACACTTTTCTCTCGAGAATGTCTCATAATAAAAAAGGGCCAGCTCGTCGGCGTGCCGCAATACCGGCAGACAATGCGTCTGCTTACTCAGCAATACCCCGGGTGTGTGGGGATGTGTGGACATACCACACGGAACTTTGGAATTCAATTTAGTTTTTTTATGCAACTTTGCAGACAGGTGTCAGTAAATCTGGTTCAATGTAGCAATAATTTCTTTTATTTAACAAAATTTATTCTCTGCAAATAATAATTTGATTTAATTTTTTTTTTATTTGCGCGCTTCTCTCAAAAATCTCCTCAGAGAAAGCCAATAACATGCCCTACATTACACTTACTAGAAAAATAAAGAGCAGCAGACAGGCAGCGTCCTACCCACACGCGAAGCCACTATGTAGAGAATAGTGTTTCCTAATTATGTCGAATTAGCATCAATAATCAAAGAAACATTTCGAATTATCGTTATAAGCTTTTGAAACTCTATTATTATGAGACTATATGAAACAGTATATCGCACAGGGGATCGCATACACTTGCGGTTTAGAGGTAGGTATGTATGAGGGACGATTTAACATAATCATACTCGTAGTTTTAAAGACATGTACCAAGAGATATCCAAATTTAGATCAGCTTTTAAATAAATGAAATGTATACGAGTATACGCGACTCTGACGGGATCACAAACCGACTATCATTCATTAAATTCATCCATTCATTTAAGCAAACATCTTTAAGTTTCGGCCAACGGGGTTTGAATGTGACTTGATAAGAAGTTAATTTAAATACAACCCTTTTCGAAAGTAATGAAACCGAATGTTCAGCGCTGACATAATAAATTAATACTTAATAAATTGTGGTGGGGCGCGTCCCCGGCAGTGCGGCTTCGATCGGCTGATGGTGACGGCAGATTAGCGCCCTCCGTTCCATTAGGGAGATCTTTGAGAAACAAGTCGATGAGAAGTGGTGTTGTAATAATGTATTAAGTCGTTAAATCGGCTCTGGCAAATCATTAACAAGACGTCACAATCGTGATTCCTGTTTACGATAAAATACAAAAGACTCGTGGCGGTTCCTGTTTGAGTTCAGAATATTCAAATTAAAATACGGTACAAAGCTTTTTTTTAGCAAAATCTTATGAGATCTACTAACGATAATGTATCAATTATTAAGTAAGCGTTGCGTTAATAAGTCTGATGTAAAGAACTACTTACTACAAAAATAATAAATAATCATACAATATTAAGTTTTGAAAAGTGTTATAGTTTTGTAGTAAGTTTCCCGTCATTTATCATTAGAGAAGATGAAAGCTAAATACTTCCTTGCTGTAGAATTTAAAAGCTTTGTATCTAAAATGCAAAAAGCCGGTCTGCAGCGGAACAAGGCTTCACGCGCAGCGCCGCCCGAGCCGCGCCCCCGATGTCCGCCGCAAACGAATACAAAACGAAACGGTTTATTTTAAACACAAATAAACTATTGAACCGAACCCGAACAATTTACTTCAGCTTCCTCCAAACCATTCAGTGTCCAATTTTGTCTCACAGCTATCTCAATGTGAAAATTACTGATATCATAGACAATTCTTTGTATGCTATAAATGTAGCCCGGGAGAACAAGAACGAACCGTATCGTAGCATCAGGCAAATCTACGCGAGCTACTTGATATTTAAATGGAGATATTATAAGGCCATCACGCGATTCCACTACATGATGAATGGCGGGCGGCGGCCGGCGGGCGCGAGAGAGTAGGGGGATGGTCGCCCCCGCCGCTGCCGCTGCAGTAATCCTGGGAAGTGGCCGCGCCGGCCGGGCTCCTCGGCCGGATCTAACACATTCCATATCAAATTCTCCTTCACCCAGTTACCCGCACTTTGGGCGCCTCCCGAACAGGCCTCCGCTTTTTATACGAAAGCCAATAGCAAGGTAGCCCCGTAGCGGTGTTTGCGTAATTTTCTTTTTGTTTGCTTATTTTGATATTGCTCCAGCCGTTTATCTTACGAAATGAGATTTGAAGACAAACAGTCTCGTGTAATAGACTATCAAAGAATACTGGTGCGGAAAAAAGACTTTATCTTATTTAAAATTTAAAATATATAATTGTATAGTAGAGCAGTACGATTGTTTTAAGACAAAACTACATAATATATTTGAAGTGCACTGGACCCGACTCGCGCCCCTGTAGAACTTAAATAACTCGATATTATTTTTATTTTATTATCAATGTAGCATCGATGTTTTGCTAAAACTTCACTCGATTCATACCATGCAAGTGTGGAATCATTAAATGAATACTGTTTGGATTCATTTAGGGTAAAGCCACCAAAAAGCACGCAGTACCAAAGAGTACCGCAGTGCTACTAATTGAATAATATCAAATTACTACTTGCCTGTGACATAACGCGTGCATGGAGTTAATATGGTACGTAGTATTTATTAATCCCATGAATGTGTGTTTGCCAATAGGAAAAATAGAATTTTGTATATGAATACGTACTCTTTGGTGGCTTTACCCTAATGATTTCACATATTATCATCCGAGTAATGTGCACTGCTGGGTCTTTATGTTAAACTTCCATCGTTATGTATAACTTTTGTTATTTTTGTATATTGCTACTAATCTAAACATAGGCCAAGAATATTAAACCTAGACTAGGAATAACACCTAATCTACCTAATCTTAACCTAGACTAAGAATACTACTAACCTTATAACAAAAACTGAGAACACCACTGCACAATGTAATTTAGTGCTGTACCTACTCCCCACACTTTCAACCGCCAACTAAATTACCACAATGTTGCCGAGATGGTGATCCGGTAATGCCGCCGACGACTGCTACAATGTGTCTTGTGAATAGTTACGTTTTACGGCGCGCTGCGGCTGCCACTTTCCTAGCGCACTGATCATGGCACCTTTAACATTGTCACACGGAACACAAGTAGGTACATTTAATTTATTGACAAAGTCAAGTGCAAACTACGTTTTGAGAAAGTTATGTTTAATAATACTG
This sequence comes from Eudonia lacustrata, assembly GCA_947562085.1. Taxonomy (NCBI): domain Eukaryota; kingdom Metazoa; phylum Arthropoda; class Insecta; order Lepidoptera; family Crambidae; genus Eudonia; species Eudonia lacustrata. The sequence goes on from OX387314.1 coordinate 25,731,481, forward strand.
TTGCTAAGTTAGTGATATATTTAGATTACGCAAGCTGTATATTTATAGAGCGCCAATACGTACTGCTTATAGTTTTGTTTCGTGTCATTCATTCCAGTCTGGACATTAGGCAGATGCTATGAAATTATACTTTGCCTTTATTTGCCAGGTACGCTTTCAGCCGTCACAAATTAATTAGATTTCCAGCGACCTTTACCTAATCAGATTGGCCCACTACCGCGGTGAATTTATAAGGTCCAAATAAGGATAAAACTTCGGGGACAAATCTAAATTATTTTAAATAAAGTTTCTTTATCTACACTAATGTTGTAACATTCTACTTATGTTTCCAATACTTGACTTATAATTACTACTGTTATAGCGCAGACAACAAAACACTCAATTTAAGCAATTTTACATGATGGTATAATATCCACAATGATATCGTAAAATCTCATTATAACATCAATAAAACGCGACCAATTAACCTGGCGAGCCTTATGTCAAAATCCTCATACAAGTTGTAGAAAATTTTGATATTAGGCTGGCTTTTGAAAACAGTTGGGTTATACGTGAAAACTTCGTCGAAACTACTAAACTTACATACACAAAACTCTTTGGTAAGATCTTGTGCCAATTAAATAAAAAAAGAACAGCGCGCGCTCGCTCCTGATTGGCCCTGCGCGCGCAGCTGCGCTCTCATTGGTTAGATTTTAATGGCGGCAAGTTCACTGTGACAATACACGTACGCGTGAATTTAATGTTTCGCAATGTGTTTTGTTTTTAAAATACAAATTAAAAGTTAAAAATGGACAGCGACGATGATATTTGTACGCCTCCGGATATTCTAGAATTGGCAACAAAAGTAACTCACAATCTTTTGCCAGAAAAATCTAGAAAATTATATGAAAAAGAATATAATAACTTTTTGGCATGGAAGATCGAAAAGAAAACTACATCATTTTCTGAAAATGTCATTCTTGTGTATCTCAAAGAAATTCAAGCCATCTTCTATGTGGGCTAAATATTCTATGCTCAAGTCCACACTGAGTATCTACAACAATATTGATATCACGAAGTATTCAAAAGTCATAGCGTTCCTGAAACGCAGTTCAGAAGGAAAAAAAGTCCTTGACGTTTACATCAGGTCAAATAAAGATGTTCCTGAAAGATTCACCAGATATTTTGTATCTTTTTGAAAAGGTAAGTGTATTTTAGTTCTGTTATTTAATCTACCTAGTACTTATGTACTACACACGCAAGTTATCTAGACACTCCGTTTAAGCGCTTTGTGTATAAATTAGGTAGTAGGTACCTACACTTTACTACTTCATAAATCATAGTTTTTGCCTTGGCTATGTACCTCAAGCTTATTATATCGTTTATTGTTACAGGTTGCACTAATCTTCGGCATAATGGGGGCATGCCGAAGGCAAGAGCTATACAACATCCAGTTCGATGAAGTCTCTAACATAGACGACAGTACAATCATGGTGAAAGTTTCGAAAACAAAAACGAAAATAGATCGTTCTTTCGTTGTGACGGGCAACTGCTATGCCGTATGTAAAAAATACATGGAACTTCGACCCACCCCCTGTCGAAACCCTGCCTTTTTCTTGAGCTATAGATCGGGAAAGTGCGTCGATCAAAGAACTGGTATTAATAAATTTGGTGCTCTGGGAAAAACTATCGCAAGTTTTTTGAATCTGCCTAACCCAGCGTTGTACACGGGGCATTGCTTCCGGCGCACCTCGGCGACCCTTCTCATAGATAGCGGTGGTGATTTGACCGCACTGAAACGACACGGGGGGTGGAAGTCTTCTACTGTGGCTGAAAGCTACATTGATGAGTCCTTAATGAATAAAATTCAAGTCTCAAATACGATCTTGAACAGTATAGAAAACAAGACGAATGAAGTAATTATAAATATTCCAACTCCGTCTACGAGCTCTACTGCTTGCCCCGCGACCGCTACAGCTGCTGGATCAATAATTAACATTAACTTTCAAAATTGTACCATCCAAAATTTGAACAATTATTATAAATAAACTATTGTCAGCTTTTACTCTTGTTGTTTGACTAATTGCATTAGTGAAGATAAAGTAGTGTATGCAACTGCATATAACACGGGTATTAAAACACTCGTTACTATTATGAAACTCGCTGCGCTCGTTTCATAAACTCACACTCGTGTTTTAATACCCTTCATTATATGACAGTTGCATAAACTACTATTATGTATCAACGTTCTATTAAATAACGCTAAATAAGTATCTTTTTCGTTTGTCATGTTCCATGCGCAGGTTCGCTGCAAAGCCATACGGTCTAAGAGAAAAACTTGTCGATCTTGTATTAAGTATATTTATACCTAAGTATTATCAGTAAGTCCTGAAGCTCGTTACGAAATCAATTACAGTGATGATACATTTTGGAGTGATTTGCATTTGCAGTAGTTGGTGGACAGGAAGTGAATTCTGCAATCTTGTAAAAGACTACACTGCACTGGTGGGATGGCTTCTAGCCTCGCTACTTATTTCTGCCGTCGACCATCGAGATGCTTTATTGCTGTGATCCGGGTTGATAAGTGTGAGATCCAGTAGAAATACTGGGTATAGTGGCATAATTACAAATACTTAATAAAAAATAAAGTAGGCTAATGGAAAACAAATGTGGGCGTAACCAGATGGTTTCCTGTGAATATGTATTAAAAAAATCTCAAATTATGTGTCTGAGGTTCCACCGCAAGGCCGCCCACGGACGCCCGGAATTTAATACTACCTGGTTCCCGGCGATGTTAGCTGAGCCGCCGAAATGAATGGACGGGACGCCAAGGACATGTCGCAAACTCATGTACACACACAATACTTAAGTAAACCTATCGTCCAAAAGTTTTATCTAAAATCTTATACAACACTCAATATAAAATCATACTTATCGCTCCCTGCAACTGCACGGCACGGATGTTCAATCCTTTTTTGAAGATAGTAAATATATCGCAACAGTTCTCATTTTCCGCCGCTTAAAAGGAATTTACCCCAATTTATTATTCAATAGCTTTATAAATTACATACGCCCATTCAAAGAAATTAATGTGCAGAATCCGAAGCCCTTTTCACAATATAATACGAGCGCAATCCTTTTCCTATGTACAAGCCTGAAAGTATATTCAATTTCTCTTTTCATTTTCGCATGTTTTTGGTAATTTCGTAACATTAGGCATTCGGGGAGTGAATATTATAAGTATAGAAACGTTGAGGCTATGCATAAATTACACATCATACATGCATTCCAAATGCTAATCCTGTAGAAAATAACAATTATTCACACGGCATACCTTCAATAGGGACTATAGACTTGTATTGACCACCAGTATCAGTAACACTATAGCAGCGAATTTGTTAGGCAGTAACTAAACTATCGCCGCCTGAGCCGTTGTCCGATTTGCGGTGGACCCAATCTCAGTGCGTGTTGTCCCGTGGAGCTGGCGTCGCAGCGTGCTCGCAATGGCCCTGCATCGTAATTCGCCCCAGTCCCGAGGCTATAGTGAGTATTACATTCTTACCACCTCTGTGGTCTAACAGTTATAGGACCACCGGTATAAGACCTCCGGTAACAGATATAGGACCTCCGGTACCTAGAGGTCCCAGTTTCGATTCCCAATGGGGGTACTTGTTTGTGTCAACAAGATCACTCGGGTGAAGTGTGCGTCCACCATTTGTCTTATCATTACTTAACATCAGGTGAGATAAAGGCACTGTGACAGACACAACAAAAACAACAACAAACTTTACGCGAACAGCTGAAACAGGATCGCCGAGGTAACCTATTGAAATATAACTAAAGTGTTATCCTACATATTATAAATGCCTACGTGACTAAAAAATTAGGGCAAATCATGAATATTCCGGTAAAACATTTTATTATTTCGAGAGGTTGCATTTTGGGACTGATCCAACTTCGCGTAGACGAAACCGCTGGTGGAAGCTTCGTAGTATTTAATACAATGCTTACTATTGTACTTACAATCTGCAACGGAAGTCAATGAACCGATTAGTACTTGGCCCAGCAGCAAATGAGCAAATGCAGCAACCGTGATGATTGAACGTTTCTGTAACTGTCCGCAGTCGGTGCCCAGAGACGTCACTGACGCAGAGATGGTGACAACACTACTATCGATCCAATTTGCCAATGACGGAGAGCACGATGCTGTGACGTGCTTATCAGTTACTTAATACGTTAGAACTGTAAATCTTTATATTAAAATACGTAAATCGCTTAATGTTCACATAAATAAAAAAGTGAAATCTTAACTCAAACCAAAACTCGACTGACTAAATGAGAACCGCCGCAAACTAACTCAATTATAACTAAATCTCTGGGAATAAATAATTGTATCTGGAGGAGCCGATTAATTCGAGAACAGTCCGCGTCAACATATCCATAACTATTGATCTGATCGTTTACTTACTCCACTACGCGCTAGGGAGTAGTTTTGATCACTTCATGAAATTCGGTAAAGATTTATTAATCGCATAACGGACAAAGCGAAAGTTAGGTCCCAGAGGCCGCGGAGACGTCCGCCGGCTTCAACTCTAACGGTCGGGCTTGCAGCTCCAGCTCCAAACCTCAAATTCAATTAAGTATTACTTTAGACTCCTGATATAAATTCGGTACAAGTGTTAGTAGCAGTGTCACATCTTTGAGTCAAAAGAGCTCTATAAAACTTTGTGGTTTTAACGACAACAGTTACACATATTGTATATAAAATGTATGAGTAGTAGTATATCTTTTTATATCTAGGGCCTTTTTAAGCCTAGGAAAATTCGCACCTGAACCATCCCGCGGGGCTTCAACCAGGGCCTGCCTTACAAATTTGATAAGTTAATAAGGTATAACCATGGACCAACTCTTGTGGTTATCTACTATCTGGCTTGGTCCCAATCACCTCGACGGGACAGTTGTGAATTTCCCGCGGGATGCCCGGACCGCATCCATCTCACTGATGCCCCGGAATAATTACGCTACTATTCCTCACATCCCCATGTGTTCAGTCCATGTGGGTGCACGGGACTTCACGTTGGTCCGTGTGCCTAAACTTATTTTTAACCAGAACTTTTATGTGTACTGTACTGGTGATCCTACTGACGATCGATAAATTGTATGCTATTGCTACTTATTTGTACGTTGGAAATCTTCACATTTTAGAAACACCTACATCGGTAAGCTTTATGGTATGACAACAATCTTGCTCTATGATTAGGACGCCATTGTCGGTAACAGACTACGTCCTTCCGTATATACTTTGTCTTGAAAATATTTAAAAAAAATCACAAGAGAGTTTGCAAAGGAACTTTCAGTAAGCATTAGGTTATTAATTTATAATGTCTGTAGTGAGTGATGGACGCCCACACGATTCCAAGCTGTTCCACCGCGCCGCTGTACGCTGGCGGGCGCGGTGATGTGCTGCGTGATGTCACTGTAGCCGCACATGCCCCAGCAAACGGACAATTTTCCAGGCGGCTGCGGCTGCGGCTGCGGCTGCGGCTGCGGAAGCCGTGCGGGCGCGCGGCGTAGGCCTTGCGAGCCGCCCCACTAATACAGAACATTCGATATCATCAATGTAATTGCACAATTCATATTTACCACATAGTATTTTCTACCCTTACAAATCGGCATTTGTTGCAGTAATAAATGATTTGATTTAATCGTTAGTGTTACCTACGACTAGATGAGCCCCGGCCCCCAGCTACTGCTACGTCATAGTTTAAATAGTATATTTATTTTATAAAAGTTAGATATGATTTAAGGCAATGCAATGCACATTCGTTGAGCATGTTCGGCTATTTTAGGTTTTGTCTGATTATTAGCTTTTCGCCGCTCTATAACTCAATCTCCGGAAGTGCACTGAAAGCCTTCATAAGGTAGAGCAGCACGCGAGCAATACAACAATGGAAACAATAACAAATAGTTTTGAAGATTATGAATTTTCGCTATTCTCATTTGATGGAACAACCAAATGTAATCTAATACGTGAAGCAAAAATTTGTACCCCTTTTTACGAAAATTGCGCGGGCGGAGGAGTATGAAATTTCGCACACTTATAGTTTATATAGAGAAGTAGTACCTACAAAATGTTAATTTTTTTTTAAATAATTCATAAAAAATACATTAAATCGATAAAACAAACATTTGACACTCACGCATATATACTCTATTAAAAAAATCAAAAATGGAAAAGGAGCCTCAGAACAATAACTAAAGCTATAGATATCGGACTAAAATAACAACACAAATTCATCAGTTCGCACTATTTTAACTAATAAGCCTAGGTGATGTATTGGAAAGAGATCGATTATGTCCCTTTTCTTTCGTTATTTCGAAAGTGTCACCAAATTTGTGATACGAACTGTCAGCTTTTAAATCAATGTACTGATTTTGGCCGGGCAAAATGGACTCGAGGTTTTATTTTTCTGATGACCGAATGACATAACAATACAAAAAATAAAAACTAAGTGTCAACCATTTGTCGCACTCCAACCTCCTTTTCTAGCCATAAGATAGAACGGAACTAAACATAGTTGCACGTTTTTTATTTTAACCATCCTTCTATAGCTTTAGTTATTGTTCTGAGAGAGGAGCGGCCGAAATCTGTCAATGCTAATCCAAACTCACATACTATCTTCTTTAATTTTTCATTGCTTAGGATACAATCCGTGCAGCCTTAATAAAATTACGGTTGAAAATCAACCACTGGGCGACCACTAGTTTAAATAAAATTATAATTGTTATTATTTAAATGCTTTTGCAATATATTTGGGAGTTTTAGCTTTTTCATTACGTAAATTCATTTAAATTCCTCGATTTTCTAACAGGATTAACCGTTAGTACCGTGAGTCTAGATATTAAGTTGCGATGGCTCTCAATAATAAAAAGCAAATTATTGTCTGGTACATAGGCGTCGGCTAAGCAAAGTCTGCAACTAAATTGGAATAAACTTCTTTGCCACTTTATTATTTGCTACTCCAAATGATGGCAGGTCACCGTCCTGAATGGACCCAATTTCAGAGCAATAACATCGCTACACTTTTTCGCTTTTGTCGTGTAGGTAAGTATATCTAGCAAAATACATCACAGCGCTCTTTATACATAAATGGAAAATAAATTAATGAAACGGAAATAATCTAGCACCCCAAGCGACACTGAACATCTGTAATTGCAACATCATATAGCTTTTATTATCTTAAATACGCACTTGGGTTTCTTTACTCAGAAGCCTGAACTTGATCGTGCCTGAACCGAAATAAGACTTGAAAGAGAAATAATGATTAAATCACAACTAACATCTTCTTTTAAGAACATTATAGTAATATATTCTCTTTGCGATGCCAAAATACGTAAATTAAACGAATACCTACTTGCTGATACTGTAACTTTAAGAACGAAATAGCTGTAGTTGTTAAAATTAATAATAAAACGCCTAAAGTGTATTTCGTCTGAGACTTTATTTTATTATATTGAAAATGAACGCAATCTTTTGACATAAAATGTTGAATAGTATCCAGTTTCTTTATTTAAATATAATTTCCTAATGTTCCTAATCAAAACCCTTGTTGGTCTTGAACTAAATCTTGTTTTACAAGTTAAGAGCGACGACGTCGCGGCGTGAGCGCCTCGTAAAGGGTTGCTAATGCTGCTAATGCGGATGTTAGGTGTCGCACAACTTTAACCGCGCACTCGCGCGCGCGGTGCACTTTCTTAGGAGCCACTCATACAGTGCAGGAAAAGTCAGACAAAACTTAAATCAAGGAACGAACACTTACTACCCAAGGGTCGAGCAGATCTTCTCGACAAAAGGGGTCGTATATTTCGGGTTTGCTTTTACATGTATTACTTAAGACATATAATGGTTTTAAAAAAACTTAACATCGAAGTACCTGGTTTGTTGGAGTGACAGATTCTTGATCACCACTCCATAAAATTCGCTTCAATATCGTCGACACCGAAGAAGACACGCCGAGATCGGACAAACTATAACATTTTCTATTACTAACACAATACATATCTTATTGAGCAAACCTGCTGTTTCTATTATCAACACAATATTCGTATCTGTTATTGAGCGACGAGGGAAAAGGTTCCGCCGACCCTTTTTATCTACTTGACGTGACAATAATGATACTCGCCAGCGATCACGTTCAACAAATTCGCATCGACGAGAAGTCTTTTAGTGGTGCCAGCATAGTGAATGCAACTTGGGTAGTAGTACTTACCGTAGTATAACTATAATTAGGTTAACTTCCATCATCTTATCTAAGTCTGCCGCCATAGCAGCATCTCCAGTAAGTACAATTGCTGTGGTCTGTCAGTTGACAGTAAGATAGCCAGTTATTAAAGAGCGCTTCCACCTTCAGCCTTATTTATTGTCACTCGCTTTGATGGGAGCGTAGAAGGACCATCCCTTCCCCATGTGGAATCAAATAAAGAGTAAATGAAGACCCGGCTAGAGGGCTAACGAACGACACCAACTGTTATATGTTATATTGCACAAAGTCTGTAAACAGCAAAGAGTAGAGTTTCAAACTGAAGTGTCGGCGCGTTGCAAACAGCGGGCTACATACAATCGAATCGAAGGAAGTTGTCTCCATTAAGGAGTTTGGAAATCTGCTCGCCTGCTCTCTCGCCCTCTACTCAATCTCCGCGCACGTTGCACGAACTACAAATGTGTTCCGGATCTGGTCCGTTCGAGGCGGAATTAGGTGATCATTTACGAATTCTATGGTCGAATTTGAGCGTTTGGCACTAGAAATGTAGGTTTGGTTAGAGTTTAATGCTTTAAAACACGGAATGTTTAAACTGTACATTACTTGAAGGCACGTTTACTCTGTTAGGTTTCACTAACACTGCCGAGCATAAAATAAAAATGAAAATATTAGCTACAACAAGCAAAATTAACAAACTGCAAGCAAGCACCACCAACGGAACAAAATCATTGGTACTTATTTTTCGTAGGCATTTGAGCTACGAGTTATCTTGGGCTACGAGCTACAAACTAAGCAGTTAATGTGTCGTTTGCCACAATTTCGATCAATTCCATCAAGTGCAACGCTTAATAGGCTTATGAAATGCAACGCCGCTCGTCGCTTTGATACGCAATTAGTGAGTTAAATAGAGGCCTTTGATCGGAGCCATTTGCAGCCGCCGCCGCCGCCGCCCCTGCCGCCGCGCCGCCCGCCCCGCCGCCGATGTGCGTCCGGAGAGTGCCAACAGACAGCAGCGAATAATCGCTTGCCAAGCGGCGCTTAGATAATATTAAGCATTCCGTATGTTAAGTTATTGGTATGCAGCACCAATATTTATACTTGACTTTGTTACCTTTGATCCCCCCATTCCTCCTGCACATCACGATGACGCGGCGGTGGCGTCACCCTGATCGACATTAAATACGTGACGTATACCTAGAATTACATGCGAGCGAAACTGTAAGTACATAGAAATTAAAAGAAAACATTCTCAATAGAGACGATGATTCAAATGAACTTTCAGTGTATTTTACCAGTAAACTTAGCACTTTTAATCAAATACTAGATGACCCAGTGAACTTCGTATCACCTACATGTATTGGTGAAAAATATGGTCAAAACTTAAACATTATCGGCTGGGGTGGAAAATTACTCTAAACATTTCTTGGCCAACATCAAAAAATATAACAATATTGCTTTCAAATGACGTCGTTTGGCGTAACGCATATTGTACAGGAAAATTTCATGCCCCTTTCAAGGTAGTTGTTCAAAACCCTTTTGATACTATAATATATTTAAGTACGTAAAATAATAATATATGCCAATACTTGTGACGTCTATTAGTTCCAATAGATGTTACAAGATGGCGGCGCGGATGTATTGCTTAATCGCGCTATCGAAATTTCACATCAGAATGTATATAGTCATTTGAGTTATCAAATAAAGTTGTTACCTAACGTACCTTTAGCGGTTTTATTTTCAACCCTATTAGTATTTACATACAGTCCAAGGTATACCATTTAACATTGGTCCCACGAGACCGGATTTTAGAACAGCGAGTGGTCTGACTGAGGACTACCACCCCTGGTATACTCGCAGTGGATCGCTGCAGCAAGAGTGCCCAGTACCAGTTCCAGGGATACCATTGGAAGCAGCAGCCGGCGGTGCAGGCCAGCAGCAGCCGTGGTGTCAAGGCAGAGCTATCGAAGTGACGCAACGGTCGTGACGTCACTAGCGGAGTCACGGAGTTACGTCACAGGTCAATTATATATGTGTGAGTGAAGTGGAGTGCAATTGTAAGTACAATTCTGAACCTTATTACTTAGGAAGATTAAAGTTCAAGATCAAGAAAAGTGTTAAGGCATTTTGGACCTTATTAGTTTGTAGTTCATAGAATTAAGTTAGTTTGCTAGGACTTAGAATAGTTATAGAAAAAACGAAGGTACGGGGATCCTATGCCCAATTTTGATCAGGTGACAGTTTTTCTATTAAAAACACTTGTAATTTTTTCATAAATTATACATTGTGTTCTTAATATTTTACCGTTGTTTTCGTGTTTGAATATAATTATTGTTTTGTTTTCATTCAGTTGAATTTTATTATTTGTGTTCAAGATGGATAGTCTTTTTAATGTGCAAAAAACCCTTCAAAGGTCTATTGAGAAAGGATTTATTAATTATAAAAAAAGTCCGAAAGAAAGAATCAATGTAGAACATATAGAGACAAGGTTAGAAAATTTAGAAAGTTATTTAGAAATTTAGTTAGAAAAAACCACACAAAATTATACGAAAATTATAATCCTGTTGAAATAGAATCAAGTTCTTATGGCACTTCAGAAATGTATGATGAAACTGAAGATGCTTACATCATATATAGATCACAAATGAAAACAGACATAAATAAATTGTTATCGCAAGCTAAAATTTCTAACGCTAAGGGCAATATAGAGAACGGTGAATCCTCCTCCAGTTCCTTTGTAAAGTTGCCTAAAATTTCCATTCCAATTTTTTTCCGGTAAATATTCGGAATGGCCAACATTCAGAGATTTGTTCACTTCCTTAGTACATTATAATAAGAGTCTAGATAGTGTGCAAAAGCTACATTACTTAAAAGGTCACCTCTCTGGCGAGGCAGAACTATTAACAAGGCACACTCCCATAACTGCAGCTAACTATAGTCATTGTTGGGATTTATTAGACAAACGATACAACAATAAACGTTATTTAGCGAATTGTGTTTTAAAGACATTATTTAGTCAGAAACGTGTGAATTTTGAATCTGCTTCGGGCTTAAAGGAACTGTTGGATAACACCTGCGATTGTTTGAACGCTTTAAATAATATAGATGTAAATGTGAGTACATGGGATATTATAATAATACATATAGTAACCTTTAAATTAGACCCTGAGACGCGCAAGCACTGGGAGCTAAACGTTTCGAGTTTTGACTCGAATGTATTGCCAACTTTTGAACAATTTAAAGTTTTTATAGAGAATCGTTTTAGAGCGTTGGAATGCTTAGATTCTAAAAGACCGGTGATTCATCAAGTGCATTCGAAATCATTATTAGCCACCAGTCATCCGAGCAGCTTGAAATGTGAATACTGTGGTGAGGCCCACAAGCTTTGCTTTTGTAAGAAGTTTGCCAACCATACCTATGAGCAGAAGCGAGAGTTCGTAGTAAAAAATAAGATTTGTTTTAACTGCCTAGGTGGAAATCATACTATTTATGACTGCAAAAAATCTACCACATGCAAGCTTTGCAATAGGCGCCATCACTCGCTACTTCATCCCCATTCTACTTCCGAGAACAAGGGTCACTCTTCTGCAATAAAATATGAAGGAGGCGCTGGCTCTTCAGCTAACAATTCTCCGATTGTTAGTTGCTTATCAACGGGAAAGGTAGACAAACCTAAGCAGATTTTGTTAGCTACCGCGCTAATAAATGCCAAGTCTAAGATGGGTGACTTTCAAGTTGTGCGGGCATTATTAGATCAAGGCTCACAAACTTGCTTCATTACTGAAGCTACGGTTCAGCTCCTGAAACTAAAAAAAGAACCAGTTCAAAGTGTTGTTTCTGGATTAAGTGAGAGCAAATCTATCATTAGCAAAGGAGTAGTCAATTTAATAATACAGTCTCGAATTGATTCAACATTTAAAATAACTATTAAAGCCTATGTGCTAGACCATATAACATCGTATCTTCCTGAAAAAAATATACAGCCTATTAACTGGATAGATCTAAAATATTTACGCTTAGCAGATCCAAACTTCAACGCATCCAACAAAATAGATATTTTGATAGGTGCTGAAGTGTACAGCTACATTCTACAAGAAGGTGTAAAGAGAAGCCCATCTGGAGCTTTGATTGCTCAAAACACTTCTTTAGGGTGGATACTTTCGGGTGCAATTGACAAACCAAATTCTAAGGACAACTACATGTATGCTTCGAACAATATAGTAGTCATGCATACTCAGATCAACGACGATGACATTTTGAGAAAATTTTGGGAAATAGAAGAGCAGCCTCCGCTAATGAAGAACACATTTACAGAAGAAGAACAACGTAGTGAAGACTTTTTCAAAAAGACTACAACTAGAACGCCCGAGGGTCGATATGTGGTCAAATTTCCGTTTCGAGACGAAAAACGGCAGTGTGAAAATTATGGTTCACGAGATATTGCTGAAGCAAGATTTAGATCATTAGAAAAGAGATTCACAAGAAATAAGGAGTTAAAGAAGAAGTATAAAGAAGTAATAGATGAATATTTAAGTTTAGGACATATGAGACCAGTAGAGAACAAAAATAAAAATAATGCGGTGTATTTACCACACCAACCCGTCATAAAAAATGACAGAACGACCACTAAGATTCGAGTGGTGTTTAATGCATCAGAGAAAAATAAAAAGGGTGTATCTTTAAATGATACACTTTTGGTTGGCCCTACGCTGCAAGCGGATTTGCGACATACAGTCTTAAGATGGAGAATTAACCCTGTTGCACTTGTAGCCGATATCGTTAAGATGTACCGAAAAATACAAGTTGCAGAGGAAGATGTAAGGTATCAGCGAATATTGTGGCGTGATGAACCTGAAAAAGAAATAGAAGAGTTTGAATTAATGACAGTTACTTTTGGAACAGCATCAGCTCCGTACCAGGCAGTAAAGGTACTGCATCAAATAGCCCAGGATGAAGGTCTGGAATTTCCACTAGCAGCTGATAAGGTTATCAATTGTTTCTATATGGATGATTTAATGACCTCATGTTCAAACATTGTTGAAGGAATAGAACTGTATAAGCAAATGAGATAATTATTAGCTAAGGGTGGATTTATATTACAAAAATGGAATAGTAATGACAAACAACTGCTTAATAAAATAAATGAAACAGAACAAATAAATGAAAGAACACTAAATAAAAGGGAGATAGGAAAGGAAAAGGATAAAGTATTTAAGAACAATGAAAATAGTACACAGAAAGAAGTTAAAACAGAAATGGAAATTAAAATAGATAGCACAATAAAAATATTAGGACTTACCTGGAACCGCGAGGATGACTCCTTCCAGTACTCGGTGATTCTTCCTCCGGCAGCATCACCTGTAACAAAAAGAGCTATCATTTCAGATATAGCGAGGCTATTTGATCCATTAGGTTGGATAGCACCTACGATTATTATAGCAAAAATCTTCATTCAACGTTTATGGTTAGCTGGTGTAGGTTGGGATGAAAGACTTACCACAGAACTAATAGAAGAATGGAATACTTACAGGCAAACATTGGTTGGACTTACCAAAATCCGGATACCTCGTTGGCTCGGCACGAAATCTGATGATGTTGAGACTGAATTGCACGGGTTTTGCGATGCGTCAAAGTTTGCTTACGCTGCAGTAGTCTATGTAAAAGCCATCAACAGTAAAGGTCAAGTGCAAGTCATTCTATTAAATGCAAAAACTAGAGTAGCACCCATCAAACAAGTGAGCATACCGAGATTAGAGCTATGTGGAGCTGTGCTGTTGTCAAGGTTGTTAATTGAGACTGCGAATGTCCTTAACATTACAAAGGGCAAGATAAGAGCATGGACAGACTCAACTATTGTTTTGGCGTGGTTAAATAGCCATCCAAGTAGGTGGAAGACCTTTGTGGCCAACAGTACCTCGGAAATTCTAACAAATATTAATTCGCCTCAATGGTTTCATGTTTCCACCAAACAAAATCCAGCAGATTTGGCTTCTAGAGGCGTTTCACCAAACGAATTAGCCGAAAGCAATATGTGGTTGTATGGTCCAGATATAATCCGAGAACAAAATGTTATATACAAGAAACCAACCGATTTAAGTACGAAGCTAGAAGAGTCAATCAGATCAAACGTCGTCACAACTCCAGAAGGGTCAGTTCTCAATAATTATGAGAACTCTACCGTAAGCAGTTTAAATAGGTGGCAATTCATTCAGAGGACACTGCAACATTTTTGGAGACGATGGTCTCAAGAGTATTTAGCTACCATGATGAACAGGTACAAATGGATATCCCAGGTACCTGAACCAAATATAGGGCAAGTAGTTTTGGTCAAAGAGGACGACTTGCCTCCAAGCCGTTGGCTTTTAGGTCGAGTGCTTGAAAAGCATCCGGGTAGTGACAAAATAACCCGTGTGATCACAGTACGTACAAAGTCCTCAATTAAAAAGGCCAACGTCAAAACTTTGTATCCTTCCTATAGCTAATTAAGGCTTCACTTTAATTTTAAACATTTTACCTATTATTTTAAGTTCAGAAGAAATGTTTAGTTCAATGTATAATTTGTTACTCACTTATGTTATATTATTATTTACTTAATAAACCACTATGTGCTTGTATTTCTAGGACATATTGTCAATAATGTCCTAAGGGGGCGGCATGTTCAAAACCCTTTTGATACTATAATATATTTAAGTACGTAAAATAATAATATATGCCAATACTTGTGACGTCTATTAGTTCCAATAGATGTTACAAGATGGCGGCGCGGATGTATTGCTTAATCGCGCTATCGAAATTTCACATCAGAATGTATATAGTCATTTGAGTTATCAAATAAAGTTGTTACCTACTATAGAGCAAAAGTACCTTTAGCGGTTTTATTTTCAACCCTATTAGTATTTACATACAGTCCAAGGTATACCATTTAACAGTAGTATACCATAATTATTGTTTTTGATAAATTATTAATTGTGGTAATTTTACTTTACCACCAACACAACATAATCTAGATAGATAGTGATAGTAGATTCACCGCTGTATTTTAACGCTTTACAATATTGACAAACGGTTGTCATTTCCCAATTGTTACGGCACAATAATGTATTTCCGGGTCGTAGTGGAATGCTACTCGTTCCAGGTTTATAGGAACACTGCGTCTGCGGAATCGCTCTATTTCATTGTGTCGTGCACTCGTGCTCACTGTTGTTGTGTTTGATGTGCCCGAACTCGTTCCATTCTAAGCCTATCTACTTCATTATTATTCACTGTGGAACGGAATTCTGCCATACAAACGAATGTTATCATTGTCTGTCCCTCGCTGGTCGTCAGTGCGGTTTGCACGTGAGTTAGCTCGTCACACATTTGATTGACATCGCGACCTAAGTCAGGTCCTCTTCTCCTTGGCATTTTAAAACAATAACAGTAATACAGTAATAAAGTTTTCGCGCACTGACAAACTGATGATAGATTTTAATAATCGTCTTCAAATTTATTTATTTATTTTCTTTTTTCGACTGCATTAGTAGTTGTTAACAACCACCAATCATTCAATTATTTTATAACAATAAAATCATTTATCATCATTCCCTGTGTGGTGCCGGGGATAAAGAATTGCACCACCCCATCTCAACCCGTGGGTGTCGTAAAAGGCGACTTAGGGCCCATTCCAGAGGATGGGCAGCAGCATCTCTCTGAGGTTACTTTCAACCTACTGCGATCGCCAACCCGCCTGCCAAGCGTGGCGATTATGGCAAATACCCCCCATCTTGGGGGAGGCCTTTGTCCAGCAGTGGACGTCTTTTGGCTGAGATGATGATGATGATGATGAAAATCATTTATTTCAGACCATTGGATCCATGGGTCTGTTTACAACAATACAATATTAAATTTCAATCAAAATAAATCATTAAACTAATTACTTGGTCGGTTCACTGATGTACAAGTTTGGAAACATGTAAGTAGTTCAGTGAACCGTACGAAAAGTGCAGAGTCCATCCGGTCACCAACCATCTTTAGGACTGTGTTGGCGCTCCCCTATTGGAGGTCGTAGCAGCTTTATTCAGTATCGGTATTTAATTTTTTGAACCGATCTTGCCGTTGTCTTCCTGTAACCTTTAAAGCGTAACTGAAAGCGAAGTAATGTAACACGATCAAAGATCGTATGGGTTTTATTTGAAGGCCATATCTGGCTAATATCTTTCCCCATCTAATTGAAGTCTTTCGCCATAACAACAATGCATTGGCTATGTTGTGTTCCGTCAGTATGATATGGTCGGCGGCCCGGGTGAGGCGCGCTCTCGGCCTTAGCCCATTCCCGTCAGGTGAAGTGAAAGCCAACGGTGAGTTTTGCTTACTAGCCGTATTCATTCGATAACGTTTACGAAAACAAAAATGTGTATAGAAAATTTTTAAACTTTAACTTTGTTCATATAATTTTTAACGCAAATTTTGTTTCGAACAAATTACAAAAACACAAATGTTGAAAAATTTCCACGAGCAGGATTTGAAGCCGGACCCTCAGATGTTAATGACGGTAGTTGTAGACATTGAATGGGCGCCTTTGGCTTTCAAAGTAAAAAGTACCTAAATAGTGTTGAATAATTTCGGCAGGCTGGTAAGAACCACGATAGCTCAATTGAGACGAGAGCACTTGACCCGGTATGTCACAAGAATGCGGGTTCAAATCCTGCTCGTGAAAATTTTTTCAACATTTGTATTTTTATATATCTATTTTTTCTATTTATTATCGAACTCGTTTTTGTTAATGTGATCGAATTTCAAATGGTCGTAAATACAAAAAAGTCATGAGGCTCACGAGTCACGAGCCGCTTCCCCGGGGACATTACGACCGGCCGCGGGCTCCGAAGCCGCGCAACTGCACCCTTAAAAAGCAACCAAGTAATTGTTACCAGCCTTTGTTTCATATCGTTTTCAAAGCTCCTTTGACGCTAAACTTTGACGTTACGAAAATAATACGAAATATTATGTGGAAAGACAAAAATTGTTGCTTCAGTTTCATTTTCTTACAGAAAACCTGCTATAAAAATATAAATTCGACAAAACAATATAGGCTCTGAATCCTTTAAAGTTTCTACTTCTAAGAAGTTCTAAGACTAAGATCCCGCTACTGATACTAAATAATAGTTAGTTTCTGAATATCGTTATGAGCATTCTGTATAAAGTAGGTACATTACTTGTCTACTCAACATTAACTAGAACAGACAGTGAGTTGTACATCACGGCGAAGTGGCTTAAGTATGCCTAAGTGTGCCTACAAATTAGTGCGGAGTTGGATTTATGCCTATTCTGATCACATTAGCGGAGTCGAAACACATTGGCGCCCCATACGTCACGCCACACGGCCGCACATAACTCACTGCTTTAGATACCAGTGTAGAAGAGAATATGATAATATGATTTATTCTTTTATAATACTTATTAGAAAATATATTATGAACATCATCTACCATTAGGTGAGACGAAAGCAAAGCACTTCGCCGTTGTACGAGTATATTTTTAAAATCTATAATTTTATAATATAATATACAAAAATCAAAATGCGGAGTGTCTTGATCATGTTGGTATGTGCCTTAGAGCATCATTATTCATACAAAGCGTTAGCGCGTCGTAAAAGAGAAGGTACAAAAACAGTTGATTTATAAAAAAAGCTTCTTATGGATTTAAGAGTACAACAAGTTATAGTGGGTGCACTAGAACAGTGTTCCGCAAAGTGTGTGCCGCGGCACACTGGTGTACCGTGGTCATAAGTTGGCGTGCCTCAAAGAAATAAGGTTATCTCATAATGTTACATAGACGAATTGAAGAAAAATACAAAATACTATCTAACACTAACACAGTTATAATAATAATAATATTAAATATATTTATTTGCCAAAAAAAAACATAGACAAAAAGGTCTATGGCTCAGTGTTTGCAGGAGACCCACAAACCCTGTTATTCTGCCATAGCCATTTGTTGCAAATCAATCGATATTATTTACAAAATGATTTTTCATTTATGGTGTACCTCCAACAATGTTCAGTATTCCTAAATATACAGAAGCCTGCACGTCAATCAACCTGTCCAAATCTGTCAAATTTCTTCAATTAACGTTCAGCCTGGAATGGCATGGAGGAGCCCGATGGCGCAGTGCTTAACGCGCCCGGTCTGCGATTGCTAAGGTTAAATAACTTTCGCAAAGGCCGGTCATCGGATGGGTGACCAAAACTTTATCATCTCGAGCTCCTCCGTGCTTCGGAAGGCACGTAAAGCCGTTGGTCCCGGCTGCATTAGCAGTCGTTAACAACCACCAATACGCACTGGGCCCGCGTGGTGGTTTATGGCCCGTTCTCCCTATCCATCTATAGGGAAGGCTCGTGCCCCAGCAGTGGGGACATAAAATGAGCTGATGATGATGATGGAATGGCATACCATCTAGTAGGGTACGAGGCAGCACGCACTAGTGCGTGATACCGTTCTCTCTAAAAAACCTCTGATGGTGTCGTTTCACACAGCTTGAGGAACCCTTAAAGTTTCTCGCCGCCCCACAGTATTTCGCATAGAACAAGGTAGGTGGACAAAATACATGACACGATTTCCAGGAAATGATAATTAACCAATGATAAAGACTACTCAAAACACACGGTTCCAATTTTTGTTTTGATCTTATATTCCAGAGTAATGTGTTTATAGGGTTTAGAAGCCTTAATAAGTCCGAACGCTAAACATGTCGCCTAAACCAAGCAGCAAACTCATACCAAAAAATAAAAATAAAAAGTACCTATCTCTTGCCGAAGTGACAACCAACGTTATCTTATCACATCGCCTATTTAATGTTTTATTTCACACTTTGTCACACCAAACACACGCAACACTAAGCAAAAAAATATTGTTCTCACTTGGTCCTGAGGCTAAATGCACGGTTTTGGCAGAATAACAGCGTCTACTGCTAACACAGTAGGCATTTGCTGAGTCGAGGTCCATTTGCTGTTGTAGCACACATACTTCAATGGGCATCAAACTGATAGAATGCTGTTTGTTTTTTTATTAGATTTTTATTTTAATAATCAATTATTAATGTTGTTGTCTTTGTTGATTTAATTCTGTTTCTATTTGTTTTCTTCTTTTATTGTAATTGTTAATTTAATCGCCTTGTATAAATGTATTTATGTGTGCTTATGTAGTAAATAAATTATTGTCTATGTCTATGTCTATGTCAAAGTCGTTTTAGACTTGTGTGAGTTGCGGTTAATTACCGTACGTTTTTCACTCGCAGGTGTCAAATAAAGCGTATGTATTTATTTTCATTAACGTGCTAGACAATGATATTAAAGGTATAACTTAAAAATGTAGAACGTTACTAGCGTCCCGAAGACCAGCCGCACAAAAGAAGGCAAGTAAGTATCCTTTGGCCTCAGTCATTTTTGAAGGAGAAGACAGACAGTTGAGTTAGTTGTCAGGTTCCGGTTATAAATTCCCATATTTAGTTATTAATTTTGTTTGCCCAATGTAAGACAGTCCACAGTCCACAGTCCACAGTCCAATTTGTATACGCCTGCTTTTTAAAAGGTACCTAAGTATGCTGCACTTAACAGGTCGCTCGTAAAAATTGGTTGATCTTTTTCTTGATCATTGATGCTGAAATTCATTGAATGAAAATGAAATGAAATGAAAATAAGTTTATTTGGGACAGGACAGTTCAAACATAAAGATAAAAATGGAAACAAAAAAACATAGAAGTCCCAAAACGGTTCCGACTCAGCAAGAGGTTAGCGCTGATCTACCGTCGGAACCGGTTTAAGTGATGCTGCGATAGCAACACAACCGTAACACACAAAATAAAAAATTAAAATATAAAAACAAAAATAGCAGCCGTACGTAGGTATCAAAAATAGAAGATTAACAAAATTATAGGCTGTATAATCTAAACCCTTTAGTTGATTGCTGATTGATGATGATTAAAATCTGTCAAACTAAAACACACTATTTTTTTTAAGCTGAATTATAATCAAGTTATAAACTACTACTACTTACTCCTACAAAAATAACAAATTAAAAGTTATTTATTCTGTAATTTTGACAATATTACTTTTCAGCGCCATCTACTGCCAGAGCGCCACTTTGAATGTGAAACAGAGCAGCGCACCGTGCTAGCGTCGGGCGCGAGCGTGCGGCGGCGGCCGCCAGCAACTGGGAGACATTAGTTTTATATTATGCCACGAGATGTCGTGACATTTGTGCGCCATACTTTGCAATTGAGTAATATTAAAATTTTACAATTTAGATGCTATTCATTTATTTACCGTTTTTGTTTTAGTTTGCTTTAGTTTATAACAGTTTTAAGAAAGTAATTATTTAACCGCGCGCCGCTGTGGTCTATTGGTTGAACAGCCGGTCTCCGGACCCAGTTGTTCGATGCCGACGTGGAGGTGTTTTTTGTTGCTCTCGGTTTGGTTGGTGTTAGGATAGGGCTGGATTTAGGTATGTACTGGATTTAAGTAAGCGATCCTGTTCTTACCCAAGGACTCCCCTCCAGTCCTCCTTATAGATACCGGTTACCAGAGGGGTGGTGGCTCTCCCGTCCATCTTCACACGCAAGAGCTAGATGATGAGCATACCCACTAAAACCTGGGGAATCGCAACCAATGAAGTGGAATGCACTAGGGGTCCATAGACTTAAACCAAAACAGACTTAAGTACGCCTAGCTAGCTACCGCCATCGTATCTATGCCTATCGCCATGATAACAAATTAGTAGCATTGGTGGATTCGGACAGTTAAGAGATAAGATTGCCAGTTTCTCTGTAGTTGATGATTTTGGGTGAAGTGCGCTCCCACATTTTAGACCGGATCCACTTAAATGAAAAAATATATATAAGAAAGAAGTCATCGTCAACAAGGTTAAATACCCATTAAAGTTATCTGGAAGAGATCGCTTTAAGCGATAAGACCGCCTTTGCCCACCCCGATATATTTTTTTTTGTTGTTTTGTTTCTACTTTTCTGTGTGTGTGTGCAATAAAGAGTTTTATCTATCTATCATTATTAAATGAATGATATTACCGTTTTTAGAAGGTCTTGCTCGATTACTTATTTAAAATTTTTGGTAGAACAATATAAGTCCGCATATTTTATTAAATATACCTACTAATTAAGTATTTAAAAACCATAGTTAGTCGACACCAAAGATAAATAAACAACTCATGTTTTTATTTATGGTGATAATAATACACAACTTACATCATCGATGAAACGACGCCGATGCCCGCCGCGCGCCGCCGGCGCCGCCGCGAGCCGCGTCCGCGATGGCAGCGACGACGGACGTTTTGATTCCAACGGGCCGAGCCAGGACGGAGGAACTACATTAGAATGGAATTACTGAAATTAAAGTTTTAATCAGGTTTTGTAACTCATTACAATACAATTGCCCATTGTTTTTATTGCTTTGTTTGTGTGAAGCATTTGTAGTGGAAGCGTCGCGTTATACGTGGCGCCAAATGCTTACGCTGTAGTATCAACTGTCTGTAGAACTTAGCCTAGTAATAATGAATTAATTAATTTATAATGAATATATTACAATCGCCTCGGTAGACGACTAGCACAGCGCTTGGCCCTGTATCCGGAGTCAATGCCTAAGTCAGGCAATGTGAGTTTTGGATTTTACGATTCATAGCCGGTGCTTATGATCAATCAGCAACCCGCATTTGTGAAGCGTGGTGATGAAACCGATATCGATATCCCTGCAATTTCAGCAACGTGATGACTTGATTTCAATAATTTGTGCTTTTAGTACACGACTTTAAAGCTTATACTGACACCCCTACCAACCGTCAGGTTACAAAGTACTTAGATGTCAGACAACCTTGCGCAAGCATAATTCGCACAAGGGACCATCAACGTCAGGTCATAACGCCAGATACGGATGCGCATTCTTCATCCGGAACTCGTACGACTAGTGTATCAAGCGAGTTGTCCCGTGGACACGGATAGTCCACTACCTAATATCCAGATAGGTTACCAGAGCCGCAAGCTCGCTCACTTCTCGTTGCACTAAGAGTATAACTTGCAGTTTCCACTGCTCGGGTCGCCAGCTCTAAATTCAACTACCAAATGTCCTCTTTGGTGTCGGAGTTGTAAGCTACTCTCCAGTTCTCCACACCACTTCTCAGTACCCATCAGGTTACCTCGCCAGTTCCACAATCCTACGCGGCTGACTTAGCCGGAGACATTGCATCTAGCGGCCTTTTCCTAACAGTGGAATATAATATATACGGGCTATTTATTTTCTTAACAACTTGGATCGCCTTCATCGATGAGCTATCGGTATGAATGGGGCGCTTGACCGGCCGGCCGCGACGCCAGCGCCGGCGCCCCGGCCTGCGACGCCGCCGCCACAATTACCTCCCGGGGTGCGGGCCCTGCGAGTTGAAGCGAACATGGGTAATACAACGTAGGTATTAGAGATCAAACGTTCTTACCGGTGGGTTGGCTAACTAATGGCATGTCACCAATTACCTAATACTCAACAACATGCGTTAGCTTAGTAGATTAAAGCCCAATTTACTATAAAAACCTACGACGGTCTGCTTCGAAGTAAGAACTATGTACGCTGACGATAGTGATAAAAATATTTGAGTCCCTATACCTACTCTTGGACAGACACGACTGCTGACACTAAGGCTGGCAGACGCTGAACCAGCGATGGCCGTGCAGGTTAAACGATTCTGTGATGAAGGGATACCGTCCTCTGAAAGTAAGTTTTATTCCACATCTAATGGCACGGATATATTTTTGTCTAAACAAGTTGTAGCAGTTAAAGAAAAGGCTTCTCTCGTACAAACAAGATATATATAGAATGTAAGTAGAACCAGATCGAAGCACTGGGTTTCTGGGGTCTGGTCTGAAGTCCTGGGGATCACGGTCCTTCCACAGTACCTATAGCGATCAGTTATCGCAAGGCCGGGGTTTGATTCCAAAATCTGTGCTTCTGTAAAATGTATCTCACCACAGCATATTAAAATGATTCCTCTTTTGTATTAGCTTGGTCTATCGTAAGCTCTGTTTAATATCACGCAGCACAGGCTTAGGGCACAATCAGAGAGGCTGGCTTTGTGGGCGTTTTAGTTTCTAGGAGCAACGATGGCTGTACGTAGACTGATAGATGAATTAATGAATGGGAATGATAGCAAATAATATATAACATTTATAATTTATATTTAATAATAATTAATAAATAAATAAAATAAACTTTCCTGCACTCACACCAATTATCTAGCCCAAGAGAAGCGTCGTTATGAAACTCGTTAAATGGTTACTAGACAACGGATAAACATACTCAAAATACTTACTTATTATGCATAGAAAACACCCAGACCCGAAACAATTTAGAAAAACAATAATTTCTAAATTGACCCGACCGGGGATCGAACCCGGGACCTCAGAGATGGCGACACCATGAAAACCGGTGTACAAACCACTCGATCGAAGGAGGTCGTCAAAAAATTATTCCTATAGGAAAAATCATGAGCCAAAACTAAAAACTTCAAAGTTATTATTAACTAAAGCGGCCCGTCCCGGCTTCGCACGGGTGGACATTTCCTTTTTAATAAAGCCTATGTTACTCAGCGCTAATGGAGCAATCTAAAGGTGAAAGATTTTTTTTAATTGGTCCAGTCGTTTTTGAGTTTATTCGTTGCAAACATACACAAATACAAAGCTTTCCTCTTTATAATATTAGTATGATTTTGTAAAGAGCTGGCAAACATTGTCACGTGGCCGGCTCTACGATTCAACATTGTAACAAATTACTTTCTATCTTTACATTCATCAATTCATCAGTCTACAACTACGTTGCTTAAAATTCTACATATGATTCAAATGTATTCTATAGTATTTGCGCACTTCCTCTATCTCCTTCTTGGGTTCTTAAGCCAAAGTTTGTCTGAAAAAGATCGCTTGCAGCGATAAGACTGCCACATGATGGACAGAGGTCCATACAAGCTTCAATTCCATTCAATCCATTTAGTTGCATTTCTTGTCTATAAAAAGGTCTTACAAAGTAGGTATAGAGTGCTTACATGAACCCTGTAAGGTACAGCCGAATCAAACTCATTTTACATAATGTTTTTGTAATTTGTTTTTCAACATTTGTGTTTTTGTAATTTGTTCGTAACATTTGTGTTTTTGTAATTTGTTCGTAACATTTGTGTTTTTGTAATTTGTTCGTAACATTTGTGTTTTTGTAATTTGTTCGTAACATTTGTGTTTTTGTAATTTGTTCGTAACATTTGTGTTTTTGTAATTTGTTCGTAACATTTGTGTTTTTGTAATTTGTTCGTAATATTTGTGTTTTTGTAATTTGTTCGTAACATTTGTGTTTTTGTAATTTGTTCGCAACAAAATTTGCGTTATAAATTATATAAACAAAACAACAAACATTTTATAAATAGCTTGCCTACTTCTTAACTTATTTGTAAAAATATTATGATCGGATGTTAATGACGGTAGTTGTTGACATTGAATGGGCGCCTTTGGCTTTCAAAGTAAAAAGTAAGTAAATAGTGTTGAATAATTTCAGTGGGCTGGTTAGAACCACGATAGCTCAATTGGGAGAGCACCTGATCCGGTGTGTCAGAAGGGTGCAGGTTCAAATCCTGCTCGTGGAAATTTCTTTCAACATTTGTGTTTTTCTAATTTTACAAA
Source organism: Eudonia lacustrata (assembly GCA_947562085.1). Taxonomy (NCBI): domain Eukaryota; kingdom Metazoa; phylum Arthropoda; class Insecta; order Lepidoptera; family Crambidae; genus Eudonia; species Eudonia lacustrata. Next base: position 25,756,414 of record OX387314.1, read on the forward strand.
TAAAAATACAATTTAAAATAAATAAAGTTTCAAAATAAATCTTAAAATTAATTCAGAATAGGTTTAAAAATTAGTAGGTTATACGAGTAGGTATACAAGTATCAATAACAATACGTAAAAAATAAAAAAATGTTAAATACAACACTCGAGCTTTAAGATTATGTGTTTATATACATATAGGTATTTTGTTTTTATCTGTGTGTGTGCTATAAAGTATCATTATGTATATCTATTAATGAATAAGCAAGAGACCATAATTAAAAAACGTTCATAGTAGGGTATTTTCTCGGTAGCTACGTGTGAATAAAAATATATGTATAAGTTGAATTGGTTCCAGAGCGAGCTTCGCCGGGCCTCCGCCCGCCGCCGCGCCGGGCGCCATCGCCGCCGCCGCGCTCGCGCCCTCTGCCGCTCGATAACGAAGCTTATCTGCCAGCGCCGCTTATCGCGCAGAAATAGACCAATATTTATACTCCATCATAATCGGAAAATAACGAAGTCTCCGCTAGATAACGAGACAGGGCGTCCTCGGCCGGCGGCGCACAAATTACAACTTTGTTTCACACATGCAAAGTGTAGTTTCCGCCGCGCCGGGCGGCGGGCCTCGATAAGGCTTGCCCCCTGACCTCGCTCCTCGGAGTTATCTCAAGAACGTCCTATCGCGCGCTATCGGGGTCGGCCGAACTGTGTCGCAACAGGAGTCTAAAAAATCATGGAAACTTTCGTGATCGATCACTCATCATCATCACGCAACACATCATCTCGCCGTTGCTGATACCGCAATCAATGTACCACTTGCAACTTAGAACTATCGATTACATAAACACACACATTGCTATACATCCATCAACGTTACTGCTTTGTCTTGCTAGATGAGGTTGTTGCTTTGCATAGATACGAGTACTAATACAAATAAGTGTATTAGGTACCTATATTCGATTACAGAAGGTCAGATTCGTGGACTAAAAAATAAATCAATTTTTTCTTTGCTCGACGTGTAGATACTGATACCGTTGTCACCCCGCTGTTACCCAGCGAGCCTCGCGAGTGGTTGCGTAATCTGATGCCTCTTACAAGTAGTGCAAGCTGGACGCTATCAAAACAATTATTTATTGGACTTTTGACCTTACTTGTTTCACACTTATCTTACTTGCGCTTGGTGATTTGACGACAAAACTTAATTCCAAACGTCCCACATAATTGTGTATTTGCCATCAAACAGAATTACGATGAACACAGTTCTTCAAACAGTGGCGCAGGTGGGGTGTTTACTAGGAACTTTTAATACCTTAATAGTGCGACGGGGAGGTGGGGGTGGGGGTTACCAGCTCTCCAGGGAAGCGGGGAGGGGCTCGCACTTGACCAAACACGAGCAAACTCACACACCATTACTCTACTTATTGAGCAAACACGCGGCTCGCGGCGGCCCACGGCGGGCGGCCCACGGCTGCACGCTCTTGTTGGCTGGCTTCTCCAAATTTCCTTTAAGTTTTGACTTCCTGTTCTGAAATCTTCGCTAGCGACGGGGTTACGGTTAAAATGATAATGGAAGCCTAATCGATGCACTTTTACTCGAGTGACAACAGGCAGGGAGGGACTTTTCTTATCACCCCGCTGCAGACGACGCAGGGTCACGATTTTATAAATAACACAGCAATTAAGCTGCAAGCCAAACATAACATCCTCGTTCCCAGCCCGGCATCGGCAGCCCGGCCCGGGGCGCCTCCAACTCCAGCGGTATCACGCGCACTTTGCGGACGAAGCTGTTTTGCTTTTTTGCCCTGTAATTTTACCAGATCTAATACCATTTAAACCAGAATAAAGCGTCGCAAAAAGCTAAAGATAAAGCCATCTGGTGGAAAAAAAGATTCGAAAATTTTGTTATGAAGTTCTTAGTGATGGATTGCGTGCCCCCGCGCAGCCCACAGCGCGTGTAATCGTATTCACCAGCACGCAGGTGGCTAGAACTTCGGAAGCGCGAATAGTTTATTAAGCTTTTATCTTAACTTTTTATATATTCAACCATCATACCTACAATAGTAAATCTGGCGAACCCAAGGACCTCAATAAAAATGCATATCAGTTATTTTAGAATAAACATTCTCATGAACGGTGAACATAAAAAATAAGAGAAATAGGGTTTAACTAGAAAGTTAGGCAATTATTTATATCTCAAAATAAATTCACACGACTTATGTATTCAAAATCAAACAGCCTTTTGAACGGAAATTGTTTTTTTTATCGTAGGGTTGTTTTTAGTGTTACCTCAACCGTTTAATACCAGTTTTGCGGAAATATCCGACAGCAACCATAAGTGTTCCAACCTATCACATTATAATAACTACCTGTACCTGTAATGATTTCAGCTAAATACTTACTGCTAAGCAATATAATAGTAAAAGCTATTTTTATTAAAGGTCTCACGCTTTTTCTTTCATTAAAAAGTTGAAATCGTTAAGGAAACAGTTAAAATTAAAATAAGACCGTTCCCCGTTCCGGGACAAGTAAAAAACAGGCCAAGTGCGAGACGGAATTAATAAAGTTTAGCGTTTGGATAAGTAAGTGATTAATATTCAAAAGCTAACTTATGTATTTTAAAATGTTCATATAAATTTAAACGCAAATTTTGTTGCGAACAAATTACAAAAACACAAATGTTGAAAAAATTTCCACGAGCAGGATTTGAACCTGCACCCTTCTAACATACCGGGTCAGGTGCTCTCCCAATTGAGCTATCGTGGTTCTAACCAGCCCGCCGAAATTATTCAACACTATTTACTTTTTACTTTGAAAGCCAAAGGCGCCCATTCAATGTCAACAACTACCGTCATTAACACCCGATCATAATAAGTATTTTTACAAATACTAATGATCAGTTAAGAAATTATTGTTTTTTTTTTAATGTATTTTACTTCAAATTCAAAATTCAATTCACAATGTTTTGATTTTCTTCCATAGTAGACACAATACACGAAATAGATAATTTAACTGTTCTGTGGTTAAATAAGTAGGCATAGATATGTTGAAAGTCTGGCGCGCAAACTAGATTACCCTGTATCGCACGAGCACGAGGTCCACCACCACTTATACGCATCGCATGCAAACATTCTAAAGAAAGTACTGTTTTTTTTAGAAAAACTACATATTTATTTAATTTGTATTATTATATCAGATTGAGATGATGATGATACCAAACTTGCTGTTTCAAGTGTTGCCATCTCTGAGGTCTCGGGTTCGATTCCTGGTCGGGTCAATGAAGAAAAACTAACTTTTTCTATATTTTCTCAAGTCTGCGAACTGCTGCTTTCGAACACTTACTAAAATAAATTAAATATGTGAAAACAATGCATTTTATTCATTTTAGACATCATGTTTAATAGAGCCATTTACAGCTTAAGACCTACATAATCGATATCTAAATAGAAATAGTGTAAGTTTATTTTTTTCAAAACAACCGGGTTCGATTCCCGAGCGGAGTACAGGTTTTTTTTAAATGTTTGAATGCAGTTTTTCTTCTTATTAAAATCGATGACATGGTTCCTAAAAACAGATCTTCGTATGTCTTATAGTTTCAGACTTTCTCATACTGACCGATTTAAATGAGACACCTTGTATATACTTTTTTAAATATTTGCTTTGAAGTTCGGAGCTAAGTTCATAGCACATTTCTAAATAAAAGCCGACAAATAAAAAACTTGCACACCAGACCGACTGGCATGAGGTGGCTCGGGAAAGAGATACATGGACGGAAGGATTTGGGAGAGCCCAGCCGTGAAACAAGAAAGAAAAATTACCATACTTACACCATTTTAGGAAAGCAATTATTTTGTTAGCGCTTGCGTAACATATATCTACCAAAAGTTATAATTATGTTAACGGTGGTGTCCTGACATGTCCAAAGTGCGCGTGTGGTGTGCTAAAACAAAAACATAACACTTCTTTGTTTTGGCAGTCGTGTAAAAATAAGATACTGCAGTCACACGAGGGCACGCCAGCGGGCAAATCCGATCAGATCCAGCAACTGTTGCAGTCACTGTCATGTGGCCGACATTAGTTAAGGATATCATCATCATCATCATCATCATCATCATAGCAAAACTTAGGTTTCTGGCACTGATAGTCTGCGAGTAAAACAGCCGCCACTTAAATACAGGGGTGGCGAAATTGTAAGATAGTTTCTGGTTTGGTAGTACTGAACCCTAACGGCAAGCGACGACGCTCGCGGCTGCGCGGGCGCCGCACACCCGGCCGCGGCTGCTTGAATATGAATCGCGCGCACTCGGGCAAGTTCAATGCCAACGGCGCGGGCGCACCTCGGGCAGCGCGCGCCGGCAGCGGCATTAGCATCGCCTGCATTATTCAGCGCGGCGCCGGCGGGTGTTGCTAGCCCGCGACGCGCTGCTCACCACTCCTCAGGGCTTTTCACCACTATTCTTAGGAAGCCAGTCGCATCCTTGATTAGCAAAGGGATCAGTTAGCTTGAAATTTCGTTTCTCCAGAAAATAAAATTAAGTAGACCAAAACATAACGGCTGAGCCCAATCTAGCTCACTAATAATTACTTAACTATCCTTGTGCTTGTTGTGAACTGTCATTTTGAGTACTTAGTGTTAATAAACCATACCGTGATCCCTGATGGTATTTCCGAGATCTTCTGTATACTAACACCATAAGGATACTTTTGTAAGGTTATGTCCACGGAGCACAGAACGCCTACAAAGCAGTTTACCTTAGTTTGTATTGTTTCAATTAAAGCATTTTAATACACCGCCTTTTGTTAATACATTATAGACAGTTGGGTAGCGGCACCGTGGTCGACAGGGCCCAGTTATCGACATGTCTGACCTTTGATCATTAATAGCTAATGATTTTAGTATTTAACAACCATTAAACACAGACCACCAGCTCTTAGCTGTCATCTCGTAAAGTTTCATTGAAAATCTATGTTATATTTTGGCGACGAGAACTGTATCGAACATCATCAGCTCATTTTATGTTCTCACTGCTGGAGCACGTGCCTCCCCTATGGATGGATAGGGAGAACGGGCCATAAACCACCACGTGGGCCCAGTGCGGTGCGGTGGTTATTGACGACTGCTAATGCAGCCGGGCCAACGGCTTTACGTGCCTTCCGAAGCACGGAGGAGCTCGAAATGAAAAAGTTTTGGTCACCCATCCGATGACCGGCTTTTGCTTAACCTCAGCACTCGCAGAGAGGCGCGTTGACCTGCGCCGTCGAGCTCTGTATCGAACACTGGGCTTGTGTCAGTGTCAAACAGTGGAGCCACTTGTGACTACCCTCCCTACAGCATCTATTTTACATTATTAAAGGCCGACAACGCATCTGCGATTCCTTTGGTTTTCATCATTTGGTCCATGAGCGGCGGTGATTGCTTTCCATCAGGTGACCCGCCTGCTTTTGCCTGCGTTTGCCTCCTCCTTCTAATATAAAAAAATTAAAATTAAATTAAAAACGATTAAAGTAAACATAAAGCCACTACAACATTTATTTAAAAAATGCTATGCATAGGTTGCCGGTATTAGTGTTGTTAGAGCCTTGCGAGTCCAAAGCTCATTGAAAGCTTGAGTTTCATTAGAAGGCCGAGCTTTAGCCTCGGGCCCTAAATCTACTCTACGCTATGCTCAAGTCGAAGCTTGAGTTCTGCCATCAAGTCTCCGCCGGCCAGATAAAGATATAATTTTACACTACTTAAATTCTGTTTTAGTAAAATACATTTATTTAGCAGCATCAGCATAATGAAATTCGGTCATATGATAGTTGGTAAAGCAGAAGGCGTACTATGGAATTTTGAAGCTACATTTTTTTTTTAAATTTATGAATGAAACCTTCATATGGAACGAAATACGGTAAGATTCAACCTTATACGAGTAGGTAAGGCGTGTCGGTAGATTGCTAAGGAAACTTAAGTGTTCTCTGAAGCCTTTAAGACCCGCGAGCCCTGAGAGCTCGAGCTTAAACGATTCAGTAGCTTCGACTCGAGGCTAGAGTTCCCAACTCGAAGCTCTTTTTTTTACAACACTAATGTATATAATTATCCATCCATTACCATAAATTCTTATGCCAGTTGTTCTTTTTTCAAAACAGAATAGTCCATGTAGTCCACGCTGTTACAAACCAAACTTAAGTTAGCCGTGGCGATATTGTCCGTCACACTTTTAAAGATCTTAATAACCGTTGTGGAATGCAACGAGCACACCAAAGATCTAAATGGATGAGTGATGTCAGCAACACTACGATAAGCAGGCGTTGCTGTGATACGCCGTGACCCGCGCGGCCCTCGGGTCGGGGGCAGCCGATCGCACGGCCGCTGTGGCTGTCACCAAGAAGCGGCCGGCACCGACCTCGCCCGCGTGTACACGCGAATCCCGTAACCCGAGGAACGTCAAATATTCTATACTAATACTCGCATAGGCCATTAAAGGAATCTACTATACCTATACATAATAAAGTAGTACGTTATAGAGAGCGCCTCGGCGGTGGCAGAGTGGACTAAGAGCTCGGCGCGACACCCGAAGGATGTGATTGAACAAACACAAACCAACGCGGCATCATTGTAGCTGGAGTGTCTGATCCACCTATACCTACCCATCGTCATCATTCCCAACCCGATTTCTCCCACTGCTTGGTATTTGAGCCTTCCTCTGCACGCGCCTTGCCAAGTTCGACCCATGACCACACTATACCTACTCAAATGTATAAGTAATTACTCCACCACAATGACCCAAGGGTACGTAGGTGTTAACGACACCTATCTGCCGATAGCAAACGGGTCCGAAGTCGACACGTGAGCATGTGAGTGTCTGCGACTACCGCTTCGCAGCTTCGAGATGGCTTAAATGCACGCCGAACAAGTTGAACCTGTTCTAGCAGGGAGCGAAAATGACCAACTAATATGTAATGTATCGACCTCATCCGTCGCACTTGGCAGTTTCACAGTTGAATTCTACAAAAGCTGCATTGCAAGAACCAGCCGCTTTAGGCCAATGTTATCTTTGACAAAAGTTATTCGCGAAGTTATCCGACTTGCCAAATGAATGCTATTTATTTAGAATTGATCAATTTTACAATCAAACGTCATTAATACTGCGTACTGATTGGTTTTGCTAATGATCGTCCCGTTTAACGAGTAGTAAAACTAGAAACGTCGACCTACTTGTGTTGATGTTCGAAGTCCTATGATACCTTATCTATGTACGCTTGTAATGGATGTCCGGGCCGGCGCGGCGGCACGCAAGCCCAGCGCTGGGCTCGCGTGCCGCCGCGCCGTCAGCGGCAGGCCGCAGCTCATTTGTTGTGAACTTTTGACGCTATCTCGATCATAGTTACAGCTTTTGCCTTTTCTGGTATTTGTGGTGTTAGTGTCAGGCATTCTGGTCGTTGAAGCCAAAGCTGTGAGACGATGCCGCGCACCGCCGTCGTCGGCGAAGCGCTCGCATTGGGTGGTTTACATAGTTGTGATATGCAAAATAAGCTAATCGTAATTTGGGTTTAGTTTTACTTACTTCAGAACTCTGATTTTTAGTTATATTAGTAAAAAACAAACAAAATTATATTAATCATTAGTCAAGCTCTATACGTAACGAACGCCACACTAACATCAGCAGTCCCTGTATTGATTAGATAAACGATGCCCTTTCAGGTCACAGTGCTTTTCGCGTAATTGCTTAGACGTAATATTGCAGACAAAGTACAGGGCAAAGGTCAGATTCATTGTAGGGTTACCTCATGGGGTTTCTAATAAAGTGACGTCATATATTAACTATCCATTGATCTTGGCCTGTGCAATGACCCCGCGCCCTTGCGGGTGCGGCGCCACCCTCGGCCGCGCGCCCCCGCCCGCCCGCCCGCCCGGCCGGCCGCCGCCGCCCCCACCCGTGCCCGCCGCGCCCCACCTGTGGCTCACCTGTGGCCCTGTGGCGCGCCCTCGCTGTTTGCTCACGCGCCGCGCCGCCGCAACCGCCGCCGCAATTGTTGGCAGCCAGCTTGTGCAACACCGGCAGTAACAATATATGTTCCTACTCACGAATCAATATATTTCCAGTATGCGACAACCAGGGAAAGTCAGTGTTCAAAGAGATGTTCAAACAAGAATGAAAAGAATAACAAAAAAAAGTGTAGCAGCATAACCGACAGTGAAAGCTTATTTTAAAGTCCACGGCTATAGATCACCTCAGCTTTTTAAGCACATGCCAAAAAAGTTAACGAAATGGCTATGATACAGACCTACATTATTTTGCTACAATGAAATTACGTCTAGCCATTAATTCATTGCGGGCGTTCGTCAACGCCCGCAATGAATTGGCTGCATACCACGTGTGTAACCTTGAATTCATGCGTACGAGTAGTATATTGTTAGATTAGTAAAAAGTGGAGGTATGCCTCTCAGTGTTGGTGTTGTCGACATGGATTACATCTCATATGAACTTACAGCCACCTGTTACAGATCGTTCATTGTTCAGTGTTGTTGGGGTTCCTTAAGAACAATCTTATTTTTTGGTTGGAACTCAGCCATTAACGAAACAACTGGTCATTAATCGAAAAGAAACGTGTAGCGTTTGTGTGTCGATGCCTCAATGAAGAGCAACGATTTCTACAAATTATGATAAATAGTTATAGTTAATATACTTTACGTTACTGACACATGTGCAGAGTCTTCTGAGGTTCCTTCTGTATGTTATTTGTTTGTTTTTATCATCAGCTTATTTCATGTCCCCACTGCTGGGGCACGACACTTCCCTATGGATGGACTGTGGGAAAACGGGTCATAAACCACCACGCGGGCCCAGTGCGGATTGGTAGTTGTTGACTGCTAATGCAGCCGGGACCAACGGCTTCACGTGCTTTCCGAAGTATGGAGGATTTGTTTGCATAGTGATGGGCATATAGCAGTAAGTGCCCGGTCCCGCCAGGCCGCACCGCCGCCGCACCGCCACCACGCGTGTGATCGATGGCGGCGGGCGGTGCGGCATTGCCCGCCGCGCCGCTGACAAACTGACAAATTATTGGTCATTAACACCCCTCGCCCCACGAAGCACACCGCGACCCACGGCGGATAGGCTGACCGCTCGCCTACAATAGTAGACGCGACAAAATATGCTTAAATTTTAAACACACTAACGAACAATACAATATACCTTTTTTTTTTTTAGTTGATGACTTTGTGCGATTTGCACATTTAGCCAGTGTCAAAGTAATTTTCTTACAAGTAATACTTAAATAAACAATATTTCCTTATATGATGATGATGAATGATATTAGAAATGGGAAGTGAGAAATGATATACCCCCCAACCCCTCGAGTATCTCAGTAAAGATGTGGGGCTTTATTAAGTCCTCACGCGAGCTTCTTGAGAGAATTTGAAAAGTGACGTTGCACTGTTTTGTTTCATTTGCCAACACTTATGCACACTCACGAACACTTAACGGTTAATAATCCACCATTATTTCACATTAATATTCGACATAACACAAATTTTGGAAAATAAGACAAAACCGCAGACATGACGCTTCACTTTCCCGCCAAGAAGTCCCAATATACCTTTAGTTGTTAATATACCCAAGCTTCTCCAAAAAGGTTGTAAAGAAAAGTTACATTTATTATCACCTAAGCGATTTCTTCTACTTCCCTATGCGATGATAATATTTCTCAAGAATGATGTTTACATCAGCCTGCCATATACCTATTTTCCGCGACGTGGTTTTTTTTTTTGCGTTTGCTTAGACAAAAGCTATAAGTTTGTATTCCCTAACCAACATTCTCTCACCCTGCTTTGCCTTTACACTCCCGTCCTATACTACCTTACTCTACCCCTGTAATGTTCTTGAGCATATAGTTCATAGCCGACCGTGCTCTTTCCTTATAGGTAACAAACTTTTCCCTGAACGTTTACCAGTCTGGATTCCGACGCGCCTGGATACAGCACAGATACTTCTCTCCACATGTATACATTGTAACTTATTTGTAGTACACAAACTTACCGTTGCCGTTATTTTTGTACTTCAACTATAAAACCTGTAAAATATTTTTCATCCTGAAATAAACTACGCCCTGCTCGTACTTGTTTTCCTTTACATGTTATGGATGGCAATTTACTCCATAGTTCAAGCAACAAAGGATATGCGTCTAAGGAGTGTGCTAATCTTAATCAAATATATGTAAGTAATGTAGGAAACAATGTGTAAAGTATAATCTATTCCAAGTGTGCCTAAACCTTTTTTTTTAACGCAAATTTTGTTGCGAACAAATTACAAAAACACAAATGTTGAAAAAATTTCCACGAGCAGGGTTTGAACCTGCACCCTTCTGACATACCGGGTCAGGTGCTCTTCCAATTGAGCTATCGTGGTTCTAACCAGCCCGCCGAAATTATTCAACACTATTTACTTTTTACTTTGAAAGCCAAAGGCGCCCATTCAATGTTAACAACTACCGTCATTAACATCCGATCATAATATTTTTACAAATACTAAAGATCAGTTAAGAAGTAGGCAAGCTATTTAATAAATATAATCAATCGATAATATTATGATCGGATGTTAATGACGGTAGTTGTTAACATTGAATGGGCGCCTTTGGCTTTCAAAGTAAAAAGTAAATAGTGTTGAATAATTTCGGCGGGCTGGTTAGAACCACGATAGCTCAATTGGAAGAGCACCTGACCCGGTATGTCAGAAGGGTGCAGGTTCAAACCCTGCTCGTGGAAATTTTTTCAACATTTGTGTTTTTGTAATTTGTTCGCAACAAAATTTGCGTTAAAAATTATATAAACATTTTTAAATATATAATAATAAAACTACCATGATAGGTTTGGAAAGGGCGCAGAGATCTGTTTTAAAGATTATGCTGAAAAAACACTTCCTACTTCCCACCAGAGACCTGTACCAGTAGGAGGCTTCTGTACTGAATGCACAACAACTCTACATCATCAAGGTGTTCATTAGAGGGTATCAGGCGACTCTTAAGTTTTCCAGGATACGCCGGACTAATTACAAAGAAGAATTTTTCGTATCCCACAAACCTCGGTGAAAACGGCTTTTGGAAGAAACTATTTAACGTTCAAGCTACAGTATATACATATATAATATAATTGCTAGAGTGTGTGAAATAAAGACTTGTTCAACCACTGAGGCTAAAAAGATGGTTCTGAAGTGGCTATTAACCCTATCCTACATTGAAACCGAGGATTTGTTGAAATGTAACCAATAGTACCTATTAGTCACATTTCAACAAATTACAAACTCACACACACACTTTCTTTCTGAAATCTTTTCTGATACGGCGAGTGCCACTAGAGGAGAGCCGCAAGGATCCATCTTAGGGCCTCCTCTTTTCATTATTTATGGAGCAGACATCGTAGACTGTATAAAGCACTGCAAATATCATTTGTACGCCGATGATTTACAAATGTATTTATCATGTAAACCTTACTGTATTCCTCTCCCAGTGGAATTTTTTTTTAAAGATTTAGCAAAGATCTTTCAGTGGTCAAACCGTAATTCTTTAAATCTAAATCGGATAAATCAAAGTTAATGATAATAGGATCAAAATATCAAATTCTAAAGTTAATTCTCAAGAACCGATGATCAAAATTATGGGGAAGACAATATCACGAACTCTCGTAGCACGTAATCTAAGTAGGTCTAACAATAGACGAAGACCTACTTATTGGATATTGCGCGTAACTGTTTCTATCGCTTAAAGTTACTCTATCGCATATGCAACTATCTAAGCATAGAGCTTCGTATTAAGTTAATAGAATCCCTTATTCTATTCAAATTTAATTACGCTGATTCAGTATATGGCACGAGACTTCTAGCAAGGTCGAAAAATCTGATTCAAAAGGTACAAAATGCCTGTGCAAGATTTTGCTACAATATCCTACCTAGAAGTCACGTATCACCATACATCGATCGAGGAAAGCTTATTTGGTCTTCTCATATACGTTTAGGTTGACTTCTGCTTCAGGGACATAAAACTACAGCATTCAAAGGAAGTTTTAAATATGCCGCCGCAAAGATATGGAACAATATCCCACAACCTATTCGCAGTTCATCACCCGTTACTACATTCCGACGAAAAATTAAAGAATATGTTTTCAATTGCCAAATTGAGGGTGTATGTATGTATGTAGATATGATCCTCCCTGTGTGGTGCCGGGGATAAAGAATTGCACCACCCCATCTCTTCCTGTGGGTGTCGTAAAAGCCGACTAAAGGACCATTCCAGAGGATGGGCAGCAGCATCTCTCTGAGATTACCCTCAACCTACTGCGATCGCCAACCCGCCTGCCAAGCGTGGCGATTACGGCAATTACCCCTCATATCCTTGGGGGAGGCCTTTGTCCAGCAGTGGACGTCTTTGGCTGAATGATGATGATGATGAGATATGATTATATGATTATTTAAAATTAAAATTAACTGCTTGTTTTTATTCTATTTTATAAATCTATATAGGTATATTCAGTCAAGAAAGTATTGGGAATGGATGATTTGTTTATGGTTCCAAATTAAAAAAATTTGTTTTTTTTGATATTGTTAGATTGGCACAACTGTTTTCCATTTTGGCGCGGAGTTTGAGTTGCATCTGTTATTAAATACAGTGCTGTTTTTAGCTATATCATATCTAGTGTGTATTGCGAATTTCATAATGGACAAAAACATCGAACAAAGAGTTTGTCTTAAATTTTGCATCGCCAATGGAATTTCGTATTCGGAGTCACTGAAAATGTTACAGAAGACTTACGGTGAATCGACTATATCAAAAACACGTGCTTTTGAGTGGTACAAAGCGTTCAAAAGAGGTCGAGATGTGATGGAAGATTTGCATCACTCTGGTAGGCCATCAACGTCTGCAACTGAAGTTAACATTGCAAAGTGAAGGAAATAGTGACTGAAAATCCTCATTCAACTTTGAGAGAGATAGCCGCCGAACTTTCTGTGTCTCACGAGTCGATCCGTACCATTTTAAATAATCACTTTTCCACTCGTCTAGTCCCAAAAGACCTGAATTTTCTCCAAAAACTCAATCGCATGAGAGTCACTGAGGACATGCTAGAACGAGTCAATTCCGACCCAACATTCCGAAAGGCATTGTTACTGGTGACGAGACGTGGGTTTACGAGTTTGACATGCAAACTAGTCAACAAGCTTCGGAGTGGCGCCTTCCAACTGAACCGAAACCGAAAAAAACCACGCCAAAGTCAAATAAAACAGTCAACATGACTTTGACTTTTGATCAGTCAAAGTCATGTTGACTGTTTTATTTGACTATCGCGGTGTTGTGCACTTGGAATTCTTGCCGGAAGGTCAAACGGTAAATAAAGAAAATTATTTGAGCGTTATGCGGCGTTTAAGAGAGCAAATTCGACGAAAAAGGCTAGATTTGTCGAAAGAAAATTCTTGGATTTTGCACCACGATAATGCGCCTTCGCACAAGGCCATCATTGTGAACGAATTTTTGTCCAAACACTCAACAAATACCATCGAGCAACCACCATATTCACCAGATATGGCTCCAACCGACTTCTTTCTTTTTCCTAAACTCAAATTACCACTTCGTGGCACCTGCTTTCAATCGGTAGAAGACATAAAGGAGAATTCGCGGCGAGAACTGAACTCAATTCCGGAAATAGCGTTTAAAAAATGTTTTGATGATTGGATTATTGGTCGGCGTAAGTCTATCGTTTCTAAAGGAGCATACTTTGAAGGTGGATAAAATAAATTTGGATGAATAATAAACATTTTGTGTATTATTGATCTTTTCCCGGTACTTTCTTGACAGGGTAGTTTATGTAATGTAGGTAAAAAAAAATATATAAAATAATAATAATAATAATACTTTATTGACTTAAGAAAATACATATAAGACATAAAACAATGATAACATATTTTATAGGACTAAATACAAGATCACTAGCATCAAAACTAGGCCGAGCCTGTGTCGTAGATGCAAGTCACTTCCTATGACATTTTTCTTATAATGTAGGTAACACACGCATTACTCAATTAAATAAAGAAGCAGTCACGTCAACACTAATGGAAAAATATTAATACATTACTTACAACATAAATTCAATTAACGAATAAATTATGGGTAGGTAGATTTATATTTTACGTTACAATTAGTGCACTATACAAATCATACGCATCGGTCATTAAGCGGTTCCAAACATCGGACTAAGGACAGAGTGAATAGTGACGTGAGAACGAGCTGTGCGATAGGTGAGACTACAAAAACTGGAAACTAAAGAAATTAAAAGTTAATTAGACATTTTTGATTTTTTAAACTAGTATTATAAACACAAGTAAGGAAAAAATTAGATTTCCTCATGGTTTACAGTGAAATGAATACTTGCGTTCCCATAAATAATATTTTACAAATATAGGTATTTTAAATGTGAATATATTTAATTTAGTTTATCACAATGTTCAAAATTTAAAAATAAAATTAAGAATAAAATAAAATAAAAATTATATTAATATACTTACTTATATAAATATACAAATACACATACACATATACAAAATATACAGATATAAAACTAATGGAAAATTATCTTTTCGTAAAAAAATGTATATTAATTCATTAATTATAAACAAGTAATACTATTTAAACATGTTATTTTATCACAACAACAGCAACAAGAGTTTGTCACATCAACAGATATTTTGTTTTTGTTTTTTATTTTTTTATTTTTTTTAAGGCGCACACACACACATGCACCCTCACACACGCGCACGCACACAAAGCATGAGTTACCACGAGCATAAATTATTTTTATTATTATTATTATTCTTTTTGATTTTTTTAATATTTTTTTATATCATATTATTTTTAATTTCATTCTTTAGTTCACTTTCGTTCGCATCATGTTCACGTTGGGTTCGCCACAAGTCAAGGCTCCTAGTTTTTTTTTTTTTTTTGAGAGACTGCTGGTTGCCGAGGGGCATTTCCAGCTTCACCGGGCTTGTTTTAGGGGCGGCGAGGTACGTAAAGGGTACCTCAAGCCGTGTTGAAACGAATCACCTTCAGAGGACTTCTAGAGGGGTACGGCATCGCACACTTAAAAGTGCGCGTCCCCGTGCCCTTCCAGAGTCTCCGAAGGGTTCGGATCGGATCGGGGAGCGGAACCACCCGAGGGTGCCTCTAAAGGCACGGACCTCGGCTCGGGTAGGCCGGGCCGTGGAGGAGGAGAGGAGCTCCCAGGCACATGACTGTGCCTGGCATAGAGCGCGTGTGAACCGGTTCTTCGTACCCTTGTTCTACGAGTACGGTGTCTTGGGCCTAAAACAGTGTGCATGTTTAGTGTATTCTGTAAATGTGTGCTGTCATTTGGAGGATCGGGCGGGGGGGCGTTCGCAACTGTAATTGGGTCGTTTAGGACGTGCTTAGGACGCCTAGACGCGTACCGTCTTGTTGCGGGAAGGCCTTCAACTTTATAGTTGGCGGCCGCCACAACAAGCGGGTTAGGGCGGTGGGGGGCGTGATCGAAGTAACGTCGGGAGACGTCCTTGATAAAGTCTTTGGCTCCTAGTGTGGAAGCCGCTGGTAACTTTATTCTTTTGGCATGTATACTCTTGTGTACTTGTAAACTCTAATGGGTTATTAACTTGAAAAATAGTAATGTAACTTTTAATGTTTGATAAAGATTATTTCAATTGAAATTTCTTATAAGCAAATCACCAACAAATGTCATCAGAAACCGACCGCGGGGACCGGATCAGGGCGTCTTGTGCGAGTTCTGTTTGTCATTTAATCGCGTTAACGAAAAAAAAAACTATCTTTGTTTTTCACCCAGCAGACGTTACTAACATTTCATAAAAATTTTCGTTTAGCAAAGAAAGCTCGTACTAGCACAGTTGTGGCTCAAATGAAATAATAATAAAACTTTTTGTTTAATTTTAAGTATTACATGACAGTCCAGTCTGATCAATACTTCCTAAAGAATATGAAGCTCTCAGAGTTATCATAATTTGTTTTTTGCAATGTGACATCAAAGGCATGGGGGCGGGCAGGCGGGCGGTTACCACGAGCCACGGCGGCACCCGCACGGCACCCGCACGGCAGCCCCACGGGCCAAGGTGTCACCCGCATGGCACCCGCACGGCAGCCGCACGACACCCGCACGGCACCCGCGCGGGGTGGCGTGACCCGCGGTAACCGGCTGGCAACAAGCAACAACCTTATTTAGAACTCTTGCGATCGCGAGTCGTCTCATTATTGTAATGTATTCCAAAATGCCCACCGCTCAACATCATAAAACCGGCCAAGCGCGAGTCAAACGTTCAGTGATACTTAATTAAATATTGCCTTTTTACTTTTCTTAGCTTACCAATAGTAATAATGTAAATGTAATGTATGTAAGTAAATGGTTTCAGATGTGAAATTAACACATCTTAAAGCATTTACGTGACTCTTAATTGTCATAGATAAGTCACATTAATGATTGTTAGTAGGTTTTATCTGCTATTTTGTTAATTGTTACTTTTGCCCTGTTTGTTATAATGTCTATTATTGGTATCAAGCGCTGCGCCCGGCTGTCGTCGGAGCTCACATCAAGCGCTGCGCCCGGCTGTCGTCGGAGCTCACATCAAGCGCTGCGCCCGGCTGTCGTCGGAGCTCACATCAAGCGCTGCGCCCGGCTGTCGTCGGAGCTCACACTTAGTCCTGCAACATTTTTTTTTTTCGTTTTTTTTTGTTTGTTCTTTTTAGCCGTGCCTAATTTTAATACATAAATAAAATGTGTGTGTAGTCATATCTATTAATTTTTCGAACATATGACATTTTTTTATCTACTATGTATGTTCTGTTAAATGTACCAAGCCTGCTATTTTAATACTCGTATGCATTATTAAAGATTATTATTTACCCTACAAGCACCACTTTACAAGTATGGAGGAACCCTAAAACATAATTGTTTTATACATTTTTATATCATAATTATGTTAGCATACTTAATCTGTAACCATGGTTAAGTACTTAGTAACTTAGTAAGTAAATTATATTTAAGCTTAATCGAAAATAAATTAAAAAACAGAAAAAAACAAAACATGAATATAATAAAAAAAATATTTTTAATGGTAAGGTTAGCAATACAACACCATACCAAATAATAGGTCTTTACCTATGAAATTGCCGTTTTTTTCTCGCTTATTAATAGGTGTATTAGTTCTAAAAGGCAATACCCTTTAATTAGGACTATGTTACTTAGGCTTCAGGGCTAACAATGATTATTAATTTTGTGTCTTTATCGCCCAATTTTTTTTTTAAATTGACTAACTTTTTGTTCGCGGAATTGTCTTTTTGTTTCATTGTAGCTTTGAAGGGACTTGATTTTTTTTCTTTTTAATATCTGCAATATTTAGCTAGTGAAACAAACACAATACTCTACAATTTTTATAGTGTTACAATAAATAGATGCTTAGAAAATAAAAATAAACGTTAGTATGAAAAATAAAATTTTATAAAAAATCTTCATACAAATCGGCAATTTCATAGGTAAAGACCTATTATTTAATTAATTAGTACGTAAAAGGTGAAAGTAAACTGTTGAGACGCGCGCGCGGGTGCCAGCCAGCTAGCCCGGCGGCGGCGCGGCGCGTCTGCGGGCGGCGCGCGCGCTCACGGACGGACGCCAAAAGTGTAATCTCTCTTCTGTATCCAAGTGTCCAAGGGTCCAAGTGTCCAACTGTCCAAGTGTCCAAGTGTCCAAGTGTCCAAGTGTCCAAGTGTCCAAGTGTCCAAGTGTCCAAGTGTCCAAGTGTCCAAGTGTCCAAGTGTCCAAGTGTCCAAGTGTTCAAGGGTCCAAGTATTGGCCCCGATTGACCTACAGCAAGTGTTCATTTATTCGCAATATTAATTATTCACCGTAAATACAATATGAAGACTGTTGAAATAAAAGTTCTTCCTGTTTTGGCTAGCAGATGTGATAAAATCCTCAGTAATTATCGTTACCGTATTGGGCTCATTAAACCGACATCTGTTCACAAAAAGACACCAAATGATTCTCGAAGCATAATATAATATCACACGTAACTAGACAGCGTAACGCGCGATAAACGATGCCAGCTCGATGTTTCGAGTCTTGTCCATTCATAATGACCGCGAGGGCCGCGTCGCTCGTCGGCTGCGCCAATGGATGAGCGCAGTGTGAAGATAGGTGGTTTAAATCAATTAGGATAGCATTAATAAGACTGCAAGCACAGGTGCCCAGAATGTAGGTATATCAACGTAAGCGATACCGCTCGCTGGACGCGACGCAGCGGCCACGTGGCACGCACGTGGCGCTAACCTCGCGGCTAGCGGCGCGGCGCGGCGCGGTGCAACACCAGACGGCGAAATCACTTAGTCGTATGTTTTATTAAATATCTTGTGAGGGATAACCACTGAAAATGTTGTAGATTCCTATAAAGTGCGAATATATTCCGCATTGACGACAAACAATCTTTTCGTAATTTATTGTAAATTAGAATAGAAGTTTATTCACAGCTTTAAAACTAATTAATCTACAAACATCGTAAAGTTTACTGTAACGTAGTATTTTAGTTAACGGTATTGCGAAACCCAATGTACAGTACTTATGAATTGGGTTCCGGCAGCGGGCTTGCTCGTTAGTGGTGATTGCATACAAAGTGGCGCTCGTCCGCTATCCGCCACGAGGAGCCGTATCGAGGAGCGAGTTAAAAATATTGCGAGGGCTCGCTACTCGTGTGATATGCACTTGACAACTGTGATACGCACGGCCGGCGCACGGCCGGCGGGCCACTGTGGACCCTGCGCGCGGCGCCGAGGGTGTAGTTTGGCGCGGCGCCGGCGCCGGCCGCTCCGAGCGCGGGTTATCGCGCGACCCTTATCGCGTCCGCACACACGCGCGCCCAGCGGTGATATGGGTCGCGTATGTCGCCAGTAATTAGAGCAAGGAACTGTTTAGTGTTTATTGTGAACCATAATGTTATCGGCCCATCATTCTCGCGCTATCTAGTCGTATTTCAGTTTGTTATTTAACATTGATTTAGATCGGGGACGTTCTAAAGTCAAAGCGGACGTTTTTATGGCGCGTTGAATTACAAATGTAGATTTACATGCATAATGAACAATCGGTTGTGATGGCGTCCGCGTCGTTCCGTCCTGTGCGTCCGCCGCGCGCGTATGTGGGCTAATGCGGGCTATCTATTCGCGCGCATGGGGGCGCCACTTGTTGCTCCATCAGCTCCAAGCTCCAACAGATGGATGTTAGCCGACCGCGCGCGCGGGGAAACGCCGGGGAAATACAAGGGATATCTTGAAATAAATAAGATACTCAAAGTTCTAATATTTATTCCTCATTACGAGTAGTTTCCCAATGTATTAGACCCTAAGACTCTACTTGTTACTAGTTACTTTACACATTGTAAATCTCTAAACTGCAGAATCGATAACATTCACATCGAAATTATGAAGTCAGTGTTATTTTGAACCATTTCTTTTTTTAATTTTTTTAGGTGTTTTTGCTTTATGTAGCTCAAAGTATGACTGTACAAAATCAAATCTCAAATGACAACAAATTCTAATCAGGATTCATCGTGCTTTTACAATGAGCTTTCTGTCCGTCTGTCTATAAAGACAATGCTTAAATTTCCACAGAAATGGCTTTTGCAAATGTACTAAAAAAATTGGCAGTAAGCTGGACTGGACGACCGGACCGTGAACAAGCGGCCCGTAGGGTATCCCGGCATCAATTGCCGTTTGCTCCTCCTTCAAGGACGTTTGATATCAAGCAAGAGTTCATTAAATAATAAATGGAATGAGTGAGTGATTTCTCTAGGTGATATTAAATGCACTTGCAACTTCTGTGCTAGTAATCACACATAACTTTTGTGTAAACAGAACTACTAATTATATTCCATATATTATAATAAACTCCTAAGCAAATTCACCCGACCTATTCCTACAAGGCTGTAGATAT
The DNA here is from genome assembly GCA_947562085.1 of Eudonia lacustrata. NCBI lineage: Eukaryota > Metazoa > Arthropoda > Insecta > Lepidoptera > Crambidae > Eudonia > Eudonia lacustrata. The sequence goes on from OX387314.1 coordinate 25,776,377, forward strand.
TAGAATTAAAACTAACCAATAAAGCTGAACCATCAGTTCTAAGTATTACATATTCTGAAATTAAACATAATATAACATTATGTTTAATCTCAGAATATGTAATACTTAATACTGACACATTATTACATTTATAATATGACATTTGTATAGCTTCATCTTAGAACAATACATATTATACATTACATTGTGCCAGCGCGCTGTTGGCTGTGATAATGTCAAAACGACATGTTAAGCGGGGATGGTTACCTCTATAAAGTTTATCAATAATACTTCTAGCGTAACTAAGCTGATACGGAAACCATTGTTGGCAATAGAGAGGCCGGCGCCGGCGCCGGACTCCTCGCGGCCGCCGGTGCCGCCGCGCTGGTGTCCTGAACCGCGGCTGAAACGCGCGCTATAATTAGCAGTCGCCGCTCGTCCTTGGCGCAGGACATGTGGCGCGCACCACGCACCACGCACCACGCACCACGCACCACGCACCACGCACCACGCACCACGCACCACGCACCACGCACCACGCACCACGCACCACGCACCACGCACCACGCACCACGCACCACACACCACACACCGCACACCGCACACCGCACACCGCACACCACACACCACACACCGCACCGCCATCGCCACCGGCCCGCCCCCCGATTCCATCTACGCGTCACGTTGCTTTATTCATCATACAAAGACTTCTATGCAAAGTAGACGTAAATAATTTACTTGACATAGCGTTACATGTATATCGAACCATCCGTACTTTCGCTTTCGTGGAGATGTAGGGGCTCGGCAGCGGAATTCGATGTCAAGTGTTTATTACACTTACAGTAACGTTTCATTGCTTCGGGATGTTAGTAATTGTTTTTAGGATTATGCAACATCGTACATAATAACATCTGGAACAAGACGTATTACGGACGCCTTTTATATCATTCTATATACGTTGTATACGAGTATTACACCTTCATTATTTTTCTTTTGCAATCACAATATAACACGCTTTTATTTATAAAAAAATGGGGTCTGTGATAAAAACGCAAAGATTTTTAAATTAAATTATTTGTAACTTTCAAGTACTTTTTTTTTATTAACAAGTAATAAAAGCTTGTTTTTGTAAAGGTTTTTTTCTTTTAATTTTATTTTTACCATTTTAGTATTTTTGAATGACATGTTTATACACCCTCGTACCATTTAGCCCTCGGCACGCGCTCACCTTGGCATTGGGTCATCCATCTAATCCATCTGACCAGACAGAAACTAACTAACTCATGTATACTTATGGAGAGCAATAAAGGATTGAATTGAATTGAATTGAATCCACATTCATAACAAACGGAACGAATGAACTTATTTTCCCGAGTTCCTATGGCCATCTTCCAGCTCCATCATTAGACCCTGGTACATCTAGCACCAAAGTACTCGTCAAGACGAATCAAACGAGTCCAAACTCGATGGGTTGTGTCGTTTAACTACCGAGTGCCTATGGCCACCTTCTGGTTCCATCATCAGATCAGCTTTATGTCATAATATTTTTGCATTGTCATCTGATTTACACGTGCTTGCAAAATTTTAGCTCAATCCGTCAACAGAAAGGGGGTCAAATTTCAATTACTAGATTTCACCCTAACAAACAAATTTGTTACAGGGCAAGCAAATAAAAGCTTGTAAAAAGCAAGTATTACATTCGTGTAGCACAAAATAAGGAGATTGTTTAGTGTGTGTGTGTGTAGACGGTATAAAGTTTGGTTTAATGCTCTAAGGTATAAAGAGTCAACAAGAAATTTCTTCTGTCACAAGGGATAGTCGAAAAAGAATTAATAAGAATAATAAAAGAAGTAAGAAAGAATGCAGACCTTACTTATGCCTACAACTACCGCCAAAAATAACTAATATTCGGAATACTCGTATGATATCTAACTATTACAACTTTCGAAAATAAATTCAAATAGCAGCTGTAGCTAGGCGACGCTGTAGCCGTTCGACACGGCTTTCAATGAAATCTACTTTTCATCTTTATTCGTCATGTTTCGATTGTAATAATAAAAAACAGTAGTTTATATTTTTATATACACTCGAGACCAAAGAAATCGAACCACCACCATAACGTTTTCGGACAAACGAAATAACTTTGGAGTCTTAGCTATCCGCTAGGAATAATACATCAATCGTGATCAGCCATCTTGAGAGTGATTGTTAAAGATTTATATAGTTACCATACTAACGGTTCAGTTGTTTGCATCTCGTGTTGTTCTTTAACAACAACTTCAAAAATGCATTAATATCAATGGAATTTCTAAAACTAAGAATTCCAGGCGTGTCGGCGTCTAAACGGCACACTGTGGGAATTGAGTGTCGTCGGGGAGATATAGATCTCCTTCGTTCTCTTTCTGACCCGCTATCGTCATATTATCACCCTTAGTCTTGGCGGATAGACTTTGATTGGAAGGCTTCAAAGTTATTTGTATGAAAGTAGTTTGTACGAAAATGATAGATATTGGTTGGTGGATCGATTTTTTTGGCTCCAAGTGAATATGTTTAATGCTAATATATAGCACCTATTGCACATGAATTGAGTCTATTCTGTATCTTTATTCTAATTTTAGTTTGAAGATAATATATTATGAATGTGTTCCTTTTATGGCATCCAATTGACAAGAACAGCTAGGTGCCAATTGAAAACCAGCGTCAGGTTTCATAAACCTGACTGACATATTATGCTGAATTAGCCAAGTATTATAATAACGCAGCCGTGAGATATTATTGTATATAAATATATTTTTTTCTGTTAAAGAGTTCTTCGTATTTTTAATTGTCTCATGTCTGTGTTGAAATAAATGTTAATCTTTGTTTTCGTTAATTAATTATATGTTTGATTTGACTTCCGTCTATTGTTATTATTTGTAGGTGCAGGCAGGGAACGGAAGCGGTTACGGTATAAGGTTAATAAAGTAAGTGTACCTTAATAAAATAGTGGTAAGCCCATACCGTTATTAAACCTTTGTGCGATATCGGTACCGAAAAACATTGCATGGCCTGTTGCGGGACGCGGGGCGAGGGTTGCGAGAAAGTGATGAGGAAACCATGATAATACAATCATTGTTAGCCGTCTCTTTCATACCGAAATAAACCTTTTTTATTTAGAAACACAATATTACGGTACCGAAATAAATTTGGATATCGAAATATTCCGGAAACCGTTATTTTTCGGTATGACGTCGTACCGCAATATAAAGGTACCATATTTTTGGGATATTCAGTTCCTGGGTGCAGGTTGGACGATATACATTTGCTCTGAGCACGTCGTCGGGGCGGCGGCGGGCGCGGCGGGTGCGGCGGGCGCGGCCGGGCGGGCGGGCTGCGCGGGTGGAATAATTGTCACAATAAACACTCGGTAATGGAGTGGCCCGGCGCCGCGCCCAACGAGTTAATTAGTGAAATGACCCTCCCCGCCTCCCCCGCCACCCCCGCCACTCCGCGGCCGCTCCCGCAGCCATGTTTCACTGTGCCCATTACCTTTATCAAACTGCTTATAAATTTTTTGGCAAGTTCATCCATTTGTCAACTGTAATTAATGAACATGGCCGTCCTCCGCGCCACGCCGGCGCCGCCGCCGCGCCGCCACCGCCGAGCCTCAACAGGTGACGTCCACCGATCATGGCTGTGTCAGCGATGGGGCGAACCCCATACGTATATCACGCAATGCTATTAATTACTTAAATTGTTGTTTCGCATTATGCGGAAAGCTATATGCCACATGAAAAGCGACTGCCTGAGATGGGTCTGAGGCAGTCGCTTTTCATGTGGCATATGGCTCTATGTATATATACTCGAACCCTTTCACCACACGAGCGATTGTTATTTCTATTGAGCTACCGAGACATTGGTTTCCCTGCGTCTTCTTCGTCGTTCGTCGTGCGTTTGATTCCTACGTGAGGCAGTCACTTTTTATTGCGACCGCTGATCTCTTCATCTATACAACTCTCATGAAAACGTCGTAATTGTAGGAGAGCACAAGGTGTTCATTCAACGTGATTTACTTTTACAAATGTAGGTCATCAGTCGCGCGCCGCAGCCGCACCGCACCGCGACAGCACCGCCGCTGTCCAAGAGGAGCTTCCTGTGCCGGGTCACTGTCAACGATAATCAATTTTACTGACCCCTTATCTTTTAACGGAACCCAAAAATTATTTCAATTAAGGTGAGATACAACTATCAACTCTAATAATAACATCAAGTGTAGTTCTAAATATATATTTTTTGGTTCACTGAACGCTGGTGTCCCTCAAGGTTCCGTTCTGTCCCCCACGCTGTTCCTTCTGCATATGAATGATAAGCTAACTGGCTATACACACTAAACTTACATATACTTACATTACATGATATCTTAAAAAAATATAGTGTAGAAGCTTCTTGAAGTGAACACTGCATGCAATAAGTAATAACACTCCTAAACCCACACGAATCATAATTAAACATATAAGTGGAAACAAAACAAATAAAAATTACAATTCAGACTTGTTAAAAAAAATAACAAATATTGTTTTCTAAAGTTTATGCGAACACTACACATTGAAATGAAACAACTTTTACGGATCTACTCGCGTTTATTTTACACATTACTTATTTAATGTTTATCCTGACGTTTCGAACCCTTTGCAGGGACCGTGGTCACAGGGAGACTGAGGTGTTGGTCATCTCATAATTAGTTGGTAGCTTGTATACCCTCATTTAAATTTAATCAGGTGCGTTCCGCAGAAACGCAGAAAGATCTTACAGTATCTTTTGGTCTGGCAGTATGGTGTCGGGGCTGGGATTTAATATTTTGTATGATGGGATCCCAGGCTGGTGGTAGATTCCAACCATCTTCTCTATTAAAATTAGGATGATTTTTAATTTCAATAGCCTCGCGCCACCAGCCTGGGATCCCATCATACAAAATATTAAATCCCAGCCCCGACACCATACTGCCAGACCAAAAGATACTGTAAGCTCTTTCTGCGTAAAACGGAACGCACCTGATTAAATTTAAATGAGGGTATACAAGCTACCAACTAATTATGAGATGACCAACACCTCAGTCGCCCTGTGACCACGGACCCTGCAAAGGGTTCGAATCGTCAGGATAAACATTAAATAAGTAATGTGTAAAATAAACGCGAGTAGATCCGTAAAAGTTTTTTCATTTCAAAAATAACAAAAACAAATGTTGCCTAAGAAAACAAGTCAGGACATCAGAGGCTCATCTTTCTTTTTATAGACAATACAGAGGTATTAAAAATATCAATATCATAATCTAAATCGAGTTGTAGGTTGAACACATACGATATATCGATGAGTGCTGACCAAAATTGGTACGAAGCAAAGAAAGATAGAACGTTTCTCTGGTATGGAGGCGGCTGCTAGGTCGTGGAACTATAAATTGGGTTCTATAGAGCAGATCAAGGCTACCAATCTCACCGCCAACAATTTTGTGCAAGAATACAACGTCAGCTATATTTCTCCTACGTTCGAAAAAAATCATATTAAAGTAAGCGAGTCTGGACTCGTACGTAACTAGACTGCGACACAAACTGTTAGCGTACGAAAGATGATATAACAAGAGTTTTTGAAGTCTTTCCAATCGATTAATGTGCACTGCATAAGGTGGACTCCAAATTGGACTACAGAACATAGCAGTTAAAAAGAATTATGGGAATTTCGAAATCGTTAAAAAACTTAGCTTGCCTTATAACAAAACCAATTAGATATGCACCTTTCTTAGCTATGGAATCGACATGATCTCGAAATCCAACCTCGCATCAACTATGACGCCTAGGTCGCGTGTGTTCGGGACTTCTAATATTGCATTGTTTTTAATGTAATATGTGGCGTTACGTTAAGTTTTTGAATTAGCAGATGGTCCACAATATCGAAAGCCTTAGAAAAATCTGTGTAAATTGCATGAACTTCACACCTTATAACGCATTTGAGATATCGGTGACATAACTCTCAGGAGGTTCGACGCTGTAGACTTTCCGGATAAAAAACCGTGCTGACGAGGGTTCATGAGTTGTTTATGGTGAAACGATAATTGGTTTTGGAATAGAATAGAATAGAATATTTTGCGTATGCACAGGGTACATGGGGAGATATTATAACATTGTTAGGCTCATCCTATTCAGCTATTATTATTAATTTATTATTAATGATTCAAATACATAATTTGCCAATGGTAGATAGGATAGATATGGGCCTATAGTTAGCAATGTCCCCTTAGTCTCCTTTTTTGTAAATTGGAGTAATATGTGCGAGTTTCCGTCTAGAAGGCAAAGCTCCACTCGAAAGTAACTTCTCAAAGATTGTACGTAACGGCTCAACAAGTTGCAAGGAACAGGTCTTAAGGAAAATGGGAGGTATAGCATCGGGGCCAGGTCCTTTATTTGTGTCCAAGAGCTGAATTAATTTTAGATTTTCTTTTTCAGAAAAATGACATGAACTGATTGATGTATATTAGTTAGCTGGCTCGCCTGGACATGAGACCGCACCAGAATTGTTAGTATAGATGGAATGAAAGTAATCAGAGAATAGATCACAAATGTTTTGACCACCATCTTAAGCATTGCAGTCCTCCAAAAACATTTCATCAGGAATGTCATCGCTATTTGATCTTTGTAAAAGACCAAAAGTATTTGGGATCTTTTTTTTCTATACATTTTCGCCTCCGATTTTACTTTAGTTAGGCATTGTAAAATCATTTTATCACAGCACTCTCTAAGAATCTAGTAACTTCATAAGTAATCCCTCGGGTTAGAGTATTTTTTTAAATCTACGATGGTATTTGGCTTTTTCCTTTAGAGCCTGTAAACAAAGAAGGACTAAACCAAAATACAAGGGTATTTCGGCCTTTTGTACTGACTAGCGGAACGGAATAGCATGAATTTAGATGTTGGTTCCAGAGTATAATATTATTATTTAGATCTCCTTTAATGTTTGCGTAGTTTGCTTTATTATAATGACTTTGGGACGCATAAAAGTATTAAATTTTATTTTAATAATTAGTGCCAGATGGTGATTGTCTATCTTAACCAGCGGCGTATCGAAGTTGAACACCAGAAATTACCTAGTAGTATTTGTTTTACTCCTTTCCCCCTTTATTATTGTAAAGTAGTAACCTAGTAGTATTAGTGATGACTAAATCTAGTATGCAACCGTTAGTGTTGTAGATGGAATTAATTTGATAAAGATTGTTAAGACAAAGGGTGTCGGTAAGAAACGTATCAGTTTCATTTCAGACACAGCCCGGGAGCATGGAGCCACAATCTTTATCAAATCGCCATTGTAAGTTCGGCAGATTGAAGTCACTAGCCAGCAAGAATATAGACATTTGAGGCCATTTATGTTATACAATGTCTGTCATGCATGATAGAAAGCTCTCCAAACGATTTAAAATGATTTGGGAAGATATACAGTACAGATATAAAACTTGACTATAGAATTTCCCTGACGCAATTTGAGCACAACCCATACCATAGGTCTTCGAATGTCGATTCCCATTTCAGTATACGAGTTGGCGCATACTTTTTAAGGACTTGTTTCTTCTAGCCAGCAATACCTAAATGTGATAAATCAAGCTTACTGCTTAGGTGTGTTCTGTTGTAGTTCTTTACAGCAGCAATAACTTTGTAGCGTACCAAAGGACTAGACAATTTTACTAAAATTGACCGGGGCATGTTGGAAGCTTGATTACTTTAGCCACGCGGTAGGAATTGAGAAGCTCGTGATTTGAAAGTTCACAACTCACTGTAGCAGTTAGTGAGTTAGTCGTACAACAGTACGATTGTTTTTAAGTTTTCTGACCTGTGCTCAGGCACGCATTGAACCTCCAGATTGCATTCCCTCGAATGCTGCTCAAATTGGTTCAGTCTCGTGTTGAGATCAGTTACTTGAGAGCGCAATGTACCGGCTTCAATTTGCAAGTCATTAACTTCTGGTTTTGCTATCGAGAACCTCTTTAGGTTGGTCGTATTTCGCTGACATAAAATTTACACTTTCGGCTAACTCTTGTATCATTCCCCGAGTGTCTGCGCTCTCAGTGGTGAAGTCTCGTCTTATTTCTTTGAGAAGTCGAGACAAAGACTCCTCAAGTCTTTTGTCTATATACTGCTTCAAGTCCTCAAAATTACCTGTCGGAGAGTCCAGATTTACCGTAGGTACTGGTCTTTGACCGCGATGGCGTGTTAGAGCTGTCTGCTCTGCTATTGACGGATTTGCAGTCGGCGCACATCTACGCCGCTTTGTAAGCTTTAGATTATTTAGCGTAGTTCTCTTGAGGCACTCCAAGGCATAGCTGGTGCTGCACTTAGACCAGGACTTTAGATCGCAAGCTAAATTTGCTTATGGCATAAATGCTTTAAAAAACACACACTCATTTTGGTTCTCCCAGAAATTATATTATTTTTGATAGTAGCAACCTCAGAATAATAACTAAAGCTATAGAAACCGGAATAAAATAGCAACACTCTTTCATCAGTTCATACTATTTTAACTAATGAACCTAAGTGATGTATTGGAAAGAGATCGATTGTCCCTTTTCTTTCGTTATTTCGAAGGTGTCACCAGATTTGAAACCAAAAAATAAAAACTAAGTGTCAACCATTTGTTGCACTCCAACCTCTTTTTCTAGCCATAAGATAGAACGGAACTAAACATAGTTGCACGATTTTTATTTTAGCCATCCTTCTATAGCTTTAGTTATTGTTCTGAAGTAGCAACACTGTTTTATTTGTCACTTAGGAGTTATCGCTGTCAGTTGAATTTGACAACTCACAATTTTGCTGTACGAGAGGGTATCTTCGTAACTGTTTGATGACAGATTCGAAAGTCAATATTTAGTGGGTACATAATTCAGACTTATCTTGGATTGATTTTGATGAAATAAGCGAGATATTTTTTGGAGAACGATACTGTAAGTGCCCAACTTCACCCATAAAACACTTTAAACATAATTTTAATGATAATTCCACAATAACTAGAAAAAATTTAGGAGCGTAGTGACAGTAGTAGCTGGGGATACCCAAAAGTATATAAATATCTTTAAAAAAACAAATTATTAATTAAAATGTAAAAAGGTACCTAGCAGTGGAGCGTGACACATATAATTGATCATATCATTACTACTTACTACTCTTATTACGTCTCTCGGTCTTTCCGTCGTCGTCGCCGGCGGCGTCCCTTTCTCATTAACTACAAATTAATATTATGATACACATCCGTCCATTCATCCATCTCAGAATTCAATATAGTCTCGTCCCATATTTTTGCTGAGTCTCAGGGACTGGGGACAGCGGTGGGGCCTGGCCCGCGCCCTTTGATCCGGGATGTAGACAAAGCATATACATTATGACAGCTTAGCAACGTGCACAACACAATAAAATAAGATTTATAGCAATAAGATATTAATGAATGCAGCTTTCAGATTGACGATAAAAGTAAGCATCAGCGAGATAAATGAGCGTGTGAAAGTATTAGGGGGTCACGCGGCCGGGACTCGAACCGGTCGCCAGCTCGCGCTTTCTAGCTCGCCTGAAGTGACACCGCCAAATGTTGTATGCCACTTAATGTGTATTTGTTGTTTAGTACGCAGTAACAAGTTAACCGCTATGAAATTTGGTATGGTCGAATCCTACGGTACTGTTATTGAATCACAGCTATGATAAACTTTAAAAACTATATTATACTTGGTAAAGCAGACGGAGGCGTCTTTGCATGCGTATAAAGTTCGGCCTGTCACAAAAGAATATACTGAAAAAAGAAACAATTAGTAAGTTGATATCTCTTTTACTGTCAAAAAATTATATTATGTAATGTTTTTAAGGTGTAAAGTAGCCTAACTTTGACGCTTTTTTTGTTACCTTCGATCAACGACAAAACATTTCTCCGTGTCCGGTGAAGGACGAACCAACGAACAATCTTTCGCATTTTCAAAATGCATTAGGGACGAGCAGGAACCTTCCCCCACCAACGCACACCTGCTAACCTGCCCCTCCGCCGCTACCAGCGCTACGTACGACCGCAATCGATGCTCTCACTGCGACCTCCATCAATGTTCCTTCAACGGTATATATCATGGGAATCTTCTGAGATATTGTTCAGTGGAATACCCGCTGCTGAGTTCTTTCACCGCACTACCCGCCATCGACTGTCGTTCCATCCTTGTCCCTCGACGGATGGCGTTCTTCCACTGTGCGTTTCTGAAGGTTCTATGAAACCAGTTTTCAGGCAGCGGCTGTATTCCGGACCGGTACGGCTTAGAGACGTTCAAGAGACGAGTTTAATCTACCCCGAAGGCCGGCACGCACCTGGGCGTTCTCGGGTCTGGTGTTGCTGGTGACCCACCGGATCGTTTGCCTATTACGTAAAAAAACTGTAAACTTTTTTATAATCTAAAGCACATTATAATAATTATTATTATTTTCTAAAAACCATAATACTACTTTACCGTATTTTGTAAAGCCATCGCATTAGTTCGCTGCCTCAGAAACTGCTCAGATAAATTTGAAAGGAATTGATATTATAATCGTGAAAAGCTGCGACAGGCGGCCGTCCGGTTGACGACCGGACCCTCGCGACCGGTTCGTTCGCCGGAGAGCTCCATTTGCCACTAAAAGTCAGATAACCCAAAGTAAAATCTGCAGAAAGTCCACTTTCAGTCATGCACAGCCTGCCCTTTACCGATCCGTGTACGTGCGCAGGTACCGCGTACACTTTATGTATCTCACCGTTTTTCTATGCTTTATTGTTATACTAGCTGTTGCCCGCGACTTCGTCCGCGTGAGCTAAAGCACAGAATAAATAATAGTGCTAAAGGCTGTAGTCTGTACAGTTTAATTTTTATGTAGGTATCTATTTAAGCTTATTAGGGTATAATAAAATGATATGCATCGGAAATTTAGAAAATTGAGATTGTATTTACCGACATACGTATAGTCGACCATGAAATTGCTTTATCACTTTTAACAAAAACTTCCATTACAATAAACGCTAAGACTCATTGTCAATGATGACAACGTATCTGTCACTTGGTCTTTTATACAAAATAGAACTTATTGTTTAATTAAATGCAAACAAAATTCACTTCTAAGGTGGTAAAGCAGTTTCATTGTCGACTATACATCTACTCACTCTTAATATCCTTTCAGCTGGGAATGCTGAGATAGACAAAGACAATCGATCTCCATTTAGTGTGGTTCTGGCATACTTCCTGTGCCTCCTTTACGTCCATCATTATTTTCATAAATTGTCTCTTATTCTTTCGACTATCATCTCTGCCATGTACATACATATATTCAGTTCGAAGCACAGAATCGTCCCGTTCCGTTTCAATTATCCCTCTACATACATTCAGTATACAACACCGTTTCTCGATGGGTTGCGCGTATTTGCTACGTCATACAAACCTGAAATTGGTTTACTGACACTCAATTATATGTAATAAATTGGTATTTTACAGCACAGGTGCAGCGTCCGGAGTCGTCCGAGGCACAGGTGTATCTTAGCTAAGATGTGTCTACTGTTTCACTGTCCAACCACGGACCTAAAAAATTTTTTTGCCTTGTCCACCGAAGCTAGAAATCGATTAGCATAGGTAGCGGTCCAGGATTATTGGTTGTCGGCCAGAAGTCACAAAAAACTATTTACCTACTATGTTCCTATTCGTAGATACAAAATATCAGTAAATTGAGAACTGTAATAAATTATATTATTGTCTATTAGGTAATAAAGTATAATATTTTATGTTACATACTTGCGATAAATTTGATTTTCTTCGTGGCATCTTATTAGATAGGTAGCTTTTTAGAGGTAGATCACAGGACACAGAAAGAAGTTACCTATAAACAAAAAAAAATCTGAAGTCCGTGCCTCTAATACAGTAAATTTAAACATTTTTGCAACTCTAATACCAGAGGTAGCCACCGTCTTATGCGATAGAAGAATGGATAAACAATTTGTAACAAAATTGTTATGATACTTATTTATTTATATTGTAACATTGAAAACAGATTTATCCTATAAACATGTTAAGAAACCAAAGTAAGAAACTGCTTACATGTAAAATAAGTACTGAAATAAGTGTTTAACTTACCTGCATCAAATGTTTCATAAAACTTTACACAATGAATAATTAATATAATTCGAAAATTATTAACAAAATAAAAATAGGTATTGCATTGCAAAACATCAAAATTTCCTTCTGTTCGTTTCAAAATTTGTGCGCCAACTTTTTTTTAAATTTTCCTCTTCTCGCGTTTTTTCACCAAATAGATTTTAAAAAATAACATTAAGTATTTTGGGCAACGACCCAAAGGTTTATACAGCCAAGTTATGTAATTCAAGATATCTTCTATGTGCAATATTTAAAAAAATAGAGACATGATTTTGGGCAATGATACAAAGTTTTATACAGCCAAATTTAATAAGTAACATTTCTATGCATAACTAAAAAAGAGAGACATTATTTTGGGCAACGACGCAGAGGTTTATACCGCCAAATATAGGTAATGTTTTAACTTTTAACATTTCTGTGTATTAGAAAACTGCAATAAACGCCGCGCGCAGGCGCGACTACCTAGACATATTATTATTGGTTATTTTGGAAAATGAAACAAAAGGTGTATGTACAGCCAAGTTTAATGATGTGCGTGATTTCGAGCTTGTTTTTATTTTCCCTCGCTTTACTACTGCCGTGCTGTGGTTCGCTTAGGTGCCTCACAGATTTATAAAGGGTAGGTAACCTTAGAGAGTAACAAAACTTTTCTAAAATAATAACTCAACGAACGTATCTAACAGTTGGTCGCGTAAATACGTATATCAAAATTTGTTTAACATTTTTCGATTTGTATATTATCTCCGAAATTTTCTAAGCATTTTGGTGATAACCGCATCAAAATCGGTATTCTCATGGCAACCACTATCAATGACAGGCTCAAAAGGGCAAAGAAAACACGATAGCAATAGAGAGCCAGAGCCTCAGATGCCAGAGCCGTAAAACTCAGTAAAAAAAATTCCCCTGTGTTACATAATAAACAACGGTTTCCAAGCAACCAGGGATTAAAGCCCGGTTTAGACCAAATCAAAATTTAACAATTTTCGAGTATTTATGTAGTCTATTTTATTCTCCGGAATTTTCTTAGCATTTTGGTAAAAAGTGAATCAAAATCCGTTCAGTAGTTCTCGAGTTTATCGTGTTCAAACAAATAAACAAATAAACAAACAAACAAACAAAGAAACAAACAAACAATTTCTTTTTAAACTTTTCTATCGTGTTCCGTAAGTGATTTTAAGGCACCTTGTGTAAAAATTTTTTAATATCTTGCAATTACAGATTTTTTTATCAGATACAGATATATTATATGTATAGATGATATCGTTAGCATCAGTCCAAATTCCATCATTCACCACATACTCTGACTTCGGCTAATTCCGTTTTTTTAAGTACATAGGGCTTTTTAAATGACCATGGGCCTCATTACTTTTCTATATAAATATAAATATCTTTACTGCAAACCAAGTATACAAAACATATTAACCAAATAACATTAATTAACATTAATCTGTCAGTGTACCGTTCATAAATAAATAAATAAATAAATAAATAAGTATATTTTTAGGGTTTCGTACCCCAAAAGGAAAAAACGGAAACCTTATAAGATCACTTTGTTGTCCGTCTGTCCGTCTGTCTCTCAAGACCCTTTATCTCGGGAACGCGTGGAAGTATCGAGTTGAAATTATAACCATGTACACAAGTCTGCGGTCCCTTGAAGCTGTGAAAAAAAAACTTCTAAGATAACGTAAAAAAGATCGGCCGTTTATGTCGCAAAAAACATAGAAAACACAAAAAAAAAAACATAAACATAAACATATAACATCGACACTCTCAAGGGAATCAAAATTCATAGGGTACTTGCAGTTGACTTAGAACTATGTAATATCGTCTTATACCTACTACAACTACAGGGAAAAGTCTGAAAACTAAACATATTTAATTAAATCACAAAAAAAACGCAAGGAACAGGGGTCCAAATTTTGAAGTAAGTTAATCGTGTCATGAAAGGGCTTCATATGCACAAGCTTAAACAGATTTTTAATTATTTTTATGATGTACAGTTTTTGATTTATGACGAAGAATGAAAAAAGAAATACCTTGGAAACTGAATTTCGGGAAAAGTTCGAGACTCGATTCCTGAACTATATGTACCCATAAAGGACATCAGGCAAATTCCTTTGACAATAGACCCAAGAATGCAGCATTTCTGTTTGTACAACAATGTAGGTATATAAACAGTGGATCGTGGAAACAATTATCAGAGTTTATCAAAGATTTTTATTGGAAGAGTTAGTTAGACTGACTGGGCTGTATTCACGTTTGAAATATTTTTCTTTGGTAACACTGACACTAGTATAGCAACACTAGTAATTCAAACCAAACGTTTCGTTAAGTGCTGAATGAACACCAGTGTTCTCGAAAAAATGGACTAAAGGTGGGCGTACCGATTAAAATTAAAATTATTTATTATGCTTTCTTGTTGATCACAAAGATCTAAAATAAAAAACATGATAATGATGGAGAGTGCGGAATTCTTCTCCTTTCATTTAATCATGGTTGTAACCAAACGCTTCAGTTGACAGTGATTGACATTGTCAGTGACAGACTGGCTGACAGATCCTCAGAACTATAGAAATCCAGCCAACTTCTGCCAATGTCATTGTCATCTGATGTAATGCGCCTTGTACTTACTCTGAAGCACAGTTTAGCAAGCATACAGTTGCGCATCGAAGGTACTTTCGCAGAGCAAAGGAGGGGAACCCGAGGGGAAGCGGGCGCTGCGGCGAGTGTACCACAAACAAGCGCAGTTTGTGGTAGCTACCGTGAAGTGCAGCCACGTGCGCGTACTGCGTATTTTAAACGTTTTTTGAATTTACATTCAGTGATTCCTATTGAATATAATGGTGCATACACGTTGTTCTGTATACGGTTGTAAGTCGACGTCGAAACACAACAAGAATTTAAAATTTCATAGATTTAGATGACTAAATAGTTTCTTTTTTCTTTTTCTTTTATTTATTTTGCCAACTTCTCATTGATTAATAATGAACGTTTTTACAACCATAACTATTAATTAATACAATTACAAATATCAAATTCTAATTCATCACAAACACTACAATTTTCACTTGTTTTTATTTCGTATATCTACAACAGCCTCCATATATTTTGTTAGGCTATTTCTGTGTTTTTTATTCTCAATTATAAATTGAATCGAATTTTCGTTAACGAGACTATCTATCTTTTGCTCTTGTTTTTGTTTCGCCTTGGTGTTTATTGGGCATTCTGATATTAGATGTAAGATGGTATCGATAGCATCTGTATCACAGTTGCACAACGGGCTCTCCTTACTAAATAGTTACTTCGTAACTCTAACTCCAACCTAGCGGGTTTTTCTAGTGTAGGTAAGTATATGTATTCTTTACGGCGCAAGCTCTTGCGCAAAGTGTAATCATTATGTTTACAACTTATTGGAGTAGTTGGGACGTCGGACACAGAAGGAGTAGGTATTATTGTCTAATATCCAACTGTTATGATTTATTTAAACCAACAGAAAAAGAGGAGGTTTTATATTCACCTATTTTTAGGGTTTATATTTAAGATTTAGCTTATTTTGGCTTGTTTCTTTTTTTTCATTTTTTAAGCAATCCGAATGTGAATTCAGTATATTGTTTTGATAATATAAAATTGAAATCTAACAATAAACCTTCACGTTAATTTAGCAGTGCAACATTTGAAAATATGTATATAGTTTATTCTTGATAATAAATTATTATGTTATAAAAATATTAACGATTATTTGATTTCGAATATTGTGACAACCATTGCATATCGGCGAACGATTGCGTAGATACCTATGCGGGCGGCGGCATCGCCCCACGTCAAAGGCGATGCCCTACTGTATGAAATGGTAATACTGTGCTTTGAAGTTTCCATAATTCAGAGTGTTCTTACGCAAAAAAAATAGTGATGGCGGCCACAAAAGTGTCAGTTTCATAGTCGTAGTATTAATTAAATTCAGCCAATTAAAGGAGTTTCATAATAAAGGTGATACAGATTTAGGTTTATAATGACACATAGTGCTTAGATATAATAGAAATAAGTTTATACATTTTCGGGTGAGATGTGCCTGATGTGCTTTGTCCGGAATCCTCGGTGGGCGAGTCCGACGCGCACTTGTCCGGTTTTGTTGTCGGACACACAGCCGCCAATATATTATCCGTGTAGAGGCTTATATTATAATATACGATTTGATTTCGACTTTGACTTTGAAGAGAGTTGTAAACGAGAGAAAGTGATACTTTAAGACCTAAACCGTAAACGAAATTCGATAACGTAACATTAACTGATCTTGTTTAAGTGTGTCCTGATCTCGTGAATGGACCTCCTGCGCTCGCATGAGCTGTGGCCGGCCCCGGCAGCGGTCCGATGTGATCTGGGACCAAACCTGTCCCCATGTAGGGTAGCGCGTGAGTGTTCCTTTACTGCATTTACTTATTGCAAACTTCATAACTGACCGCTCATTACGTTCGACGTTTCTTTTTTTCTCGTGTTACAAATATTGACCCACAATCATGTTCCACAAAAACCCACCAGTAGTGTGTGCGGCCGTTTGGCCTTCTTATCTACGATTCATTACTTAATAGGGTTTGTATTATGCTGCGTTATTAGTACGTATGACACTGACTTGACATGCCAACAGTCAAGGAAGAAATACAAACATATTAACTACTTAACTACAAACAACGGCTGCAAAAGCACCCAAACCAGCTTGCGGGGCAACTTACCATCTCAGAAACCATTCTGTCGGTTAAAGAAGCGGCGGGATGTCTTTGACGAAGATAGTCAGCAAAATAACTGACTGAAAACGGAAGGGCTGGCTCCGCTGGGAGTAGCGCCCTACATATTTAAGAGGAGACATCTCATCTGCTTATTGTTTATGACTGATCGCACGATAGAAACAAACAGAAAAAAAAAATAGTACTTATTCATTTCGAAATTGACTAATGCATTATGGCTACATTGTAGGTTGTATTTCTTGGCATATTTACATTTAAAACGGTCTCCTAAATGAATAAATTAAAACTTTCTTTAACGAAACGTGTTCGTGGTGCTTCCATAACAGGAGAATTTGGTTCACATCGGAAATAGAAAATCAATATTTCATTCCATTCATACGTCAACAACAACTGATTTTGGTAGACAAAAAATATAGCCTAAATGATAGGTATGCCTATTTAAACAGTAAGCCCGACAATTATATAAAAGTAGATTAGGAATTTAAAAATTATACGAATTATAGCTATCGCTGTCATCGACTTACGGCCTCAAAGCGGCATTAATGATGAAGTAGTTAAGAATCGTCCTTTTGTTGTAACCTCTTCAGAAGCTTGGCACTCGCACCGCCGCCGCCGGCGCCGCACAGCAGATCGATCTCATACAAATCTTGGACACCTGGCAGAATATGCAATCTGATCAGACAGAGTTGATATAATGTGATATCGAAAGGTGAAAACATACTTCAACTAATATATAATATTAGCCCTTAAAACACGCTCATTCATATACAACGGAGCTCCAAAACAGACCCACTCACTTTCTGGAGATATGTACTATTTCTTTTTATTTAAATCCATACAAAATAAGTGATTTTATATTACTCTATCAAACTGAAATCATCAATTTAAATATTAACAGTTTCGCTGTTCAAAAATTAAAACAATAGATAATCAATTGTTATGTATCACATGTGACTCATGGGACAGGAAACCTGTTAAGCTTCATATTTTTATTATATTTGTATATGGTAACAGCCATATAGTACATCTTTTACAAAAAATAAGGTCATCAATATTTTTAAATAAAAAATGAGTTTTAGTTAAAAGGCTCCAACGAACTCCAAGAAAGTATTGATAAGAGCAGATAAATCATTCAATACTCGTCACTATTTGCTACTTTTAACAGCCCACAATTATACCTACCCTAATTTAAGAAAAAAATAAATTAGTGATTTAACAAAACGCCTACCTATCTATATCTATACTAATATTATAAAGAGGAAACCTTTGTATCTTTGTATGTATGTATGTATGTTTGCAACGAATAAACTCAAACACTAATGGACCGATTTAAAAAATCTTTCACCATTAGAATGCTACATTAGCGCTGTGTATAGTCGACAATGAAATTGGTTTACCACCTTAGAAGTGAATTTTGTTTGCATTTATTAAAACAACAAGTTCTATTTTTGTTTAAAAGATCAAGTGACAGATACGTTGTCATCATTGACAATGAGCCTTAGCGAAATTTTATTGTAATGGCAGTTTTTGTCAAAAGTGATAAAGCAATTTCATGGTCGACTATACATAGGCTATATTTAAAAGAAAATGTCTAATATATAATATTTGTTGAAGAAGAATAAGTGGGCCTCAAATATAAATGTACTATTTTTTTGATGAGAGTAATACATTTTAAGTAAGTAAGTTTTCAAAAAAGAATTTTATTTTACTTATTTCGATTTTTATAAAATAATAAAAGATTACAAGTATAACATTTAATTACCAGTGGGCTCCCTGTAGGTGGGAAACCTTTATAACGCTTGTGCACTCATTATTTTAAGAGATATTGCTACTAACATACGACCAATGCGACGCTATGTGATGTCCAAGCATTTGTATGGGATCGATCCACTGTGCCGCGCCGGCCGCGTATGGGAAAGTCTGTAATTATAAGACATACGAAGATCTGTTCTTAGGAACCACGTCATCGATTTTATTATGAAGAAAAACTGCATTCATACATTTTAAAAAAACCTGTACTCAGCTCGGGAATTGAACCCTGTTGTTTTGAAAAAAATAAACTTACACTATTTCTATTTAGATATCAATTGTGTAGGTATTAAGCAGTAAATGGCTCTATAAAACATGATGTCTAAAATGAACAAAATGCATTGTTTTCACATACTTTAATTTATTTTTAGTAGATGTTCGAAGTGACCACCGTTGCATTCAACAAGTTCAGGCATGTAAAATTGTCTCTATGGTTGTTGGTACCTCTTTGCTGGTTTTGTAATTGTAAGATTGTTACCTAAACGTGTTGAATATTGTATTGAAAAAAAAACGAATCGAACTTGGGTCTTCCGCAATCCAGGCGACTGCACTGACCATTATATTACCGGGAAGGCTGACGTAACTGATTTTTTTCCACTGATTTTTAGTGACAGAGTGCCATCTTTTAGGCTCTTCGGATTGCTGCTTGGTATCCAGCAAAGTGCCTCTGACCCCGTTACCGCCTACAGCGGTATCGAAACGTCAGATTTGGCATTACTCGTCGGCAGATTGGGATGGTATGCGGGACTATTTCATCCGTCCCTTGGAGGCAGCGCTGCTTCAGTGGGAAGGACCCAACAGCTAGCGCGACTGCAGTTGCGGATGAGATAGTTTTAGGGATGGAATACTATATTCCGCATTCCTATCTCATCAGCAAAGGCAGGCGCAACCGATGGTTCAACCGTGAGTGTGCCAACGCTGTCGATAACAGGCAGGCGGCATACCGCGCCAAATGAGAAAAGCCTGATCCAAATCAGAAATAAAGCTCTTAGGGATCCCAAAACTCGCTCGCTGAAAGCAACCTATAATAATGCCACCAAGTCCTGCAAAGGGGCCTACATTTAGTAGATTACCTACTTGGCCGACCCATGCAACGCGCTGGGTATCCGACCCAGTGCGTTGCACGGGTCGGCCAAGAACTACTGACGCATCTACGGGCAGCCGTAGCTACTGGCGCCTGGCCAAAGCCGTGCAATCAAACTTCTGCCTACCCTCGCTGCCACTAATGAGATGTCCTGACGGGATCTACTGGCCCAACTCTTTGCAGCTAACTCCCGAATCGATGACTGCAATGCACAGCCACCTTCAATTCCTCACTGTGGCCACACAATGTATCTTTGTATGATAAGTATGTATTTAAGTATTTTAAGTATGTTTATCCGTTGTCTAGTAACCATATAACGAGTTTCATAACGAAGCTTCTCTTGGGCTAGATAATTGTTGTGAGTAAATAAAAAATAAAAAAAAATAAAAAAAACAATGCCAGAGTTTAAAATCAGGCAGTGTGA
The DNA here is from genome assembly GCA_947562085.1 of Eudonia lacustrata. Lineage (NCBI taxonomy): Eukaryota > Metazoa > Arthropoda > Insecta > Lepidoptera > Crambidae > Eudonia > Eudonia lacustrata. Next base: position 25,796,569 of record OX387314.1, read on the forward strand.
TGTCCGTGCGGAGCTGCAGTCAATCGATGTCCGGAAAGCATCCCAGCAATAGTCCTTAAAATGTGTGCAGCGGAGTTGTCCCCCGTGTTAACGCGCCTTTACCGTCTCTCGCTCCCTTCTGGTTTTGTGCCGGAATCTTGGAAAGAAGCTAATGTGCAACCGGTTCCCAAAAAAGGAGAACGGTCAGACCCTTCTAATTACCGCCCTATAGCCGTTACTTCAGTTTTGTACAAAATCATGGAACGTATTTTAAATAAACAACTTGTCCACTACCTGGAGGAACACTCCATAATTCACGATCGCCAATACGGGTTTCGGCCGAAATGGTCAACCACCCGTCTTCTAGCGTACGTTGCACATCTCTGGGGTGAGGCTTTTGATAAGCGTAGTGAGTCGGTGGCTGTTAGCCTTGACATAGCCAAGGCTTTTGATCGGGTCTGGCACAAAGCTCTTTTCTCCAAGCTCCCGGCATACGGTCTGCCTGCTCAGTTCTGCAACTGGGTCGCTGGCAGGACACGAATTCTACGCTCATGCAGGAACATGAGCGTAGAATTCGTGTCCTGTCGGATGGATGCGCTTCGCGGTTCATATCAGTAAACGCTGGTGTTCCCCAAGGTTCCGTTCTGTCCCCCACGCTGTTCCTTCTGCATATCAATGATATGCTTCCACTTGGAAATATTCATTGCTATGCAGATGATAGCACAGTGCATGGGAGATATAACGGTCACCCAGCGGCAGGGCGGGTTGAAACCGAAGTCAATCGAGTGGATCTTGTCATTGAGCTCAATAGGGTATCATATCTAAATGGGGCTCCAATAATCTTGTTGAGTTCAATGTCAAGAAAACACAGGTGTGTGCTTTCACGGCAAAAAAGTCACCATTCCTCTCCCTTCCTACTCTTCAGGGTACATTTTTAAGCCTACAGAGCAGTATCAACATGCTCGGTATGACGATTCGCTGCGATCTGAACCAAAACGACTACAAAGAAGCCGTGATCAAAACAGCCTCACGAAAACTCGGTATTCTGAACAGGGTGCGGCGATTCTTTATGCCTGACCAGTTGTGCCTTATATACAAGACATAGGTACGGTCTTGCGTGGAGTATTGCTCGCACATATGGGACGGTTCCGCAAAGTACCTTCTCGATGCATTGGACAGATTTCAGCGTCGCGCTGTACGCATTATCGGCAACGCAGAAGTCGCAAATACTCTTGAATCTCAGCAATTGCGTAGAGATATTGCGTCACTTAGCGTGTTTTACCGCTTATACCATGGCGAGTGCTCTGAAGAGTCGCACCTCCAAAACATGGAATAGTTTGCCAGCGCACGTTTTCCTTCCTTCATATGATATGGGGTCCCTCAAACGAGGCGTGAAGAGGCACCTTGTGGGCTGGCAGTGAGCGTAACTGATGCTGCGTTATTTTCACGCTGCACCAGTTGTCGTCGCATTTAGATTCCATATTCACTTAACATGAAATGGAGTCATTTGCCGTGCTACGTATAACAAAAAATCTATCCAACGGTTATTGCAACCGATAGCCTTCCCGGTAGCATGATGGTCAGTGCAGCCGCCCGGATTTTTTTTATACCTGGCTTGGCAAATGCCTCCACTCCACCTGATGTTAAGTGGAAACGAAGTCCAGACGCGAGGACAACTGGTGCAGCGCGGAAACAACGCAGCATCAGTCATGCACTCTCACCCTGCCGGCCCACAAGGTGTCTCGTTTGAAGGACCCCATGTCATAGGAAGGAGGGAAAACGTGTACTGGTAGACTATTCCATCTATGGAAGTGCGACAAGAAAACGAGAATTGCGAAAGACCCAGGTTCAATTCCTGGCTGGGTCGGGTAGGCATTTAATTTTTTCACGGTATTTTATAAATATTTAATTCAGCTTCAGGGCAGCAATTAGCACTTAAAAATAAAAAGTAAAATTTACTATAGCGTTGTGTTATCAAATTTTTGGTATTTCTTTTGTAAAGATGAATCTGCTCAGACATCGGTTACAATAATCGTTGGATAGATGGCACTCTGCCGCTAAAAAGCAGTGAAAAAATTCAGTGCTTACGAGAGCCTTGCCGGTAGCATAATAGTCAGTACAGCCGCCCGGATTGCGGAAGACCCAGGTTTGATTCCTGGCTGGGTCGGGCATTTCATTTTTTCACTGTATTTTATAAATATTGAAAATGTAGTGTCCACCCACAAAATCAATCATTTCTGGAGCGCGATTCTTGACAACTCCACACGGCACCGACACGCGCTGGAAGTATTTGCTGTATGTTTGCAATTCAACCAAACACACCATGTAACTGTGATGACAACACACGCGTCTCTCGGATTTCGATCTGTTATTGTAATTAAATATTGTGACATCGTTTTTGCAAATCTCATAATGCGTGTGCGAGTGCGTCGCTCGCGTTGCGCCGCCGCCGCCGCCGCCGCCGCCGCCGCCGCCGGAGCAAGAACGTCGTGCGAGCCGCTGCGTGCCACGAGCCACGAGTGCGTGCTGTGTGTGCAAGCTGCTGAGCTTGTCTACAACGGCTTTTTGACAACAATTTTGACTTCTCGGTCTAGGTGCCTAGTGTGACATTCATTTAACATTCGATAAAGTTAACAAAAACGAAAAATGGTATGGCACTGAAGCAGCGCCTCCTGGCGACATACGAGAAGAGTTAACATTTTTCCATACATGTTTTCGTTTTCGTTAACGTAATCGAATGAAGAATGAAACTCGTACTGACTGGGCACCCTGTTTGTGTGTCTACTGCCATGTAAAGTTGTTGTGCTTCCCTTGCTTTCTCAACATACAGTGTGAAATGAAAATGAAATGAAATATACTTATTCGGAGCATCTATGACAACTTGACTTAATGGACATTTTAAATTTCTAATTGTGCAACCGAAATGGTCACCACTTAGCTTATGCCATGACATTGACGTGCCAAGGCGCTGATATTTTGTGGAACCAGTATGAGAGGTAGGCGCAGCTCCAGACATGATTTTCAAAATTTTACACAGTGATAGCTGTATACAATATTAACCATAACATACAGTACCTCCACATAAACATGAGGCTACATAAACAATAATATATAAAAGAATAAATCATAAAAAATAAAAACTGTGTGTGAAACTTATTTCTTTCAAGTGTGACACCCTCCCTCCCGCATTCCAATACGACCATTTGTAGATCGACATTATGACTACGAGTGCAAAAAAAGTTAATAGTTTATGCCACGGAAGTATCGGAACAAGCCGTGAAGGGTAAGGAGCTGTACAAAGATGTTCGTCGGCAACGCATGCGCAGCAAGCAGCCCGCGGACGCCAACCCACGAGCCGGTCCCAAGCCGAGGTTCCGTATAACCTTTAAAGGTCCTCCGAGTTGTTTTGAACGCTGTTCCGATCCGAACGCATCCAAGAATCTAGTAGGGAACTATGATTGCGCGATGCCATGCCCTATAGAGACCCTCCGAGGATGTTTCAATACACGGCTTGAAGAAAGTTTTCGCTTTAAGATTATCGTCGTGCTCAAAAAGTTGAAGGTTACGCTGTAAAGGCCACAAGCGGTCAACAGTAATTTCTTTTCAAAAAAACCACAGTTGTTGAGATGAGCGAGCGCAGCCGCGGCCGGAGCCTAGCGCGGCTATTAATAGCGGCGGCGCAGCGCAGGTGCAACGCCGGTAGCGCGTTGCAGTCTAATCTTAGCAGCCGCGTCCCACGCCCGGCGCCGGCGCTGCCTTCGAGCCTTTGCGCATACATCAACAGCAACATAAAACAAAGTACCTACGTACATAGTTAATACACTAACACCTGTATTCCAATAACTGTTGTGTTAAGTATACTAAACGTTATATTTATTGAATTTATAATATTTTCTTTAGTAACTTATTAAACTTTATACTAACTTAACTTATTTAAGGTATTTATAATGATTGGTGACCTTGTAAGAGGTTCGAAACGTCAGGATAAACATTAATTATAAATAATGTATAAAATAAACGCGAGTAGATCCGTAAAATCTGTTTCATTTTAATGTGTAGTGTTCGCGTAAACTTTAGAAAACAATATATTAACCTTTTCACCGCCCAACTATCCTGCACGCGATGTCCCGCTGTACGCCAACGTATAAATGTATTTTAATAAAGTAGGTACAAAGAAGAACTTCTATAGAAGTACTGGCGTGGGCGGCACGTAATCTCGAACTTCTATAGAAGTTGTTGGCGGTAAAAAGGTTAAAAAACCAAATACTATAAAATTATTAAAATAAAAAAAAAAAAAACCCGACTGCTAAAACAACTTTTATCAAAAATAACTGCAAAGAGAAAAACTGAAAAGAAAAAAACAAGCTGTAAGATCCTGGAATTTAATTTGAGCAATGTAAATGCAACGTGAAATATTTTGAGAATTTGAAAAAAATCAAAGCAGTGAAAAAATTCAGTGCTTACGCCAGCCTTCCCGGTAGCCTATTTGTTAGTGCTACCGCCCGGATTGCGGAAGACCCAGGTTCAATTCCTGGCTGGGTCGGGTAGGCATTAAATTTTTTCACTGTATTTTATAAATATTTTATTTATTCACTTAAAAATTTGGTAAAAAGCTCATTGCTGCAAAAAGCTCTCAGTGATCCTGAAACAATGTTTCTAATGTTTCGTGGAAACTTTACCAGATGTGCGGATACATGCAACGTTGGCTAAACTGACCGTTCATGTTCAATTGCCATCATGATTTTACACTTAATATTATATACCTACGTACGTTGCATAAATACGTAATAGAGAGTCAGCTAGTAGTTTTTTTTTTTTTTTATATTAGAAGGAGGCAAACGAGCAGGCGGGTCACCTGATGGAAAGCAATCACCGCAAACTTTAATGGGACAATGAAGATCAAAGCTAGCCTTTGGGCCGCCACAGCGTAAATGCATCGCCATACCCGGTACGCCAAGCAAGAGTAGGAACTTGCAAAAAGAATGGGAATTCGGGTTAATCTTTTTTGTTAGTTAGCCATAAGTGTCGTCGACCATTGCCGCCGTTGGCGAGCAGGGCACGCAGTCGCTTGTCGCTCATAGCCAAACGTGGCCGAAAGGTCAAAGTTAACCTGTTAACGGACAATCCCGCGCAACAACTACACAATGTCTTATGTCTTATGTCTTAGTGTTCAAACCATTTTTAAAGTAAACTTATCAACACACAATGTAGTAACAGAAATTACTGACATAACTATTGCAACGTATTGCAAATTAATTCAACCGGTACTGAGTTATAACATGAGCCAGCAGCATTCCACCCATCACTTAGCTCCGGCAATCAACACTATTATGTGTAACGCAATATTTTCATAAAGGGAAACTCATGGACTTCATATTATCTTCAATATTTTTTCAGCAGATCAGTATCTTATTTTTAACCGACTTCAGAAAAGGAGGAGGTTTCTCAATTCGTCCGTATATGTTTTTTTTATGTGTTCGCGGATAACTTAATCGTTTTTGAACCGATTTTGATTTTTTTTTTGTTGGAAAGGAGATATTCCAAGGGTGGTACCATGATAAGGAAACCAATCTGATGATGGCATCCCATCGATCGAAATCGATGGGAACCTTTGAAAATCGTAGTGGCGACTAGTGCGTTTATTAAAGTTTTCATTAAGTATTTTAAACTACTATTTAATGAAGGTCTGGAGTCGATCTAATGATGAAGCCGAAAGACAGTCGAGGGAACTCCTCAACGATTTACAGCAATTACATGGTGTTTGGGCTTGATTAATTTGTATTGATGAGAACTTTACACCTAGATGGGTTGTGACTGTCATTAGGGTTTGACGAAGGACAGTCAAGGGAACTCCTCAACGTTTTACAGTAGCTACCTTGTGTTTGGTCTTAATTAATTTCTATTGATAAGAACTTTGCACCCATATGGGTTATAAATGCCATTACAGGTCTGATGATGGAGACCGTAGACAGTCGAGGGAATTCCATAGGTAATTCATAATATGACTTCAATATTATTTCTTGCTTTTTAGAGCTGTTTTTACTTTTTTAAGTTTCCTGTTTTTGAAGTCAGTTTTTTTTTAAAAAGAACCACCACAACCAAGGAGGAACTTATAATTATATAATATCTACTGTAAAGTCAACATTGATATGACCTAACTTCATTCTTCACCGTGACTATATTTTAACATAACTTTTACACAATGTTTTTGAGCTGTTATTGTCTATATTCTTTTGAGTTTTTGTAACGTAGAAACGCACAGCTGAGTAGACAGATAGCTAGGTCTTCAAGTTATTCAAAATTTATTATCTCTCTAAGAAAATGATCGTTTGAATTATTAATGCATGATTGACGTCAGCCCTCGGTCGTCGGCGCGGCAACCGCTGCCGCGGCGCCTGCGCCTGCGCCTGCGCCGGGCGGGCGGCCGCGGCGCGGCGGGGCCTTGGGCACGCGCGGTACTGCCTAGTGACGTAGGCTAGCCACTCAAATTGCTTATATTTATAATGTTTATTGCTATAGCTGGTGTTGTTATACAAAACGGTGAGATTGGATGTTGTCTTTGTGTTTGATGTTGAGTAAGGCTCACTTTGGCATGCACAGGTTGCGAACAACCACAATAAGGCTATATTAGTTGCGAACAACCACGACCAGGCGATTCTGGCAGGTGGGTGCCAGTGGGGTGCCTGGCCCGGCTTGCGAGAAGTTGCGGTATCGTATCTCGGAAGCAAAAAGAGGATTATGAAACTTTTAAAGAGAATAGTTGAAATATTTCTATGTGTACCAGTTGTCTTCGCGTCTGGATTCCATTTCACCTTAAAATCAAGTAAAAAAAAAAGTGCATAAGTATTTTTAGAAAATTTGGTAAATCTATAGATTAATACGTGAAGCAAAAACTTTGTACACCTTTTTACGAAAATTGCGCGGGCGGAGGAGTATGATATTTCGCACACTTATAGTTTATATAGAGAAGGAGTACAGAATGTTAATATTGTAGCAATTTTTATTAAGTTTTTTTTACATTATTGAAATAATAGAAGAGAGATTAATAGAATTTACATCATCATTTATATGTGTGACGTATTGTAAAGATAAAGAAACATATTTTTTATATTTCTATTTTTATTAAATTATCCTTAATCAATCGATGGCACAGTACTAAGAGTATCAAGACATAAACTAAACATACAAATAAATATTTCACCTTGCATTCCTTTACATTGCTTTTAATTTATTGATTTATTTATTTAGTGCCTCAATAGTTGAGGTTCCCGGGTGAAGTGCGCTTCCATCATTGGCCTTATCATCACTTTACATCAGGTGAGATCAAGGCATTGTGCTTACCCGTAAAATATTTAAAAAAAAAATAAGGTACATTAACAGATCACACACAAATTTTATGATTTATTATAATTAGCCTTCACTGTCCCACAGCTGGGCAAATGCCTCCCTTCATTTCTTCCACTTATTTCATACACACAAATATACATCACAAAAATGAAGATACAAAATGTTGAACTGCAATTGTTTTATTATGTTACGATCTACTTAGGTTATAATTTAATTTTACCATAGTTTTAAGGGTGCGCCGTCCATAAGTGACAAGTGTCATATGTTTTATTTGAAATGTCGTCGTCCATATTTATTTGATGCCGCGCGGCCATACTAATTTTGTATGGGGAATTTAAGGTGCTTAATAAAAAATAATTATTTAAATAACCACTTGATGACTCGAAAATGTAGTCTAGCAATTTGTAGTTTATCCATTGATGATTGTTTAGACAAAATCAGAGGTACAATAATTTAGATAAACTATAAGAAATCTACTAAACGCCGCCACTCGTTTTCATGATTTTTGCCCAACTTTAAATGATATTGTAGAAAAAACTATAGCGTGTTATGAATTTATGGTTCTGACAAATTGTAAACACGTTCCCTATGAACTAAATATATATTTTGTTCATTTAATACGATAGTATTTTCAATTATATCTACTTAACCGTAACTGCATTTTTGGCATTTTTTTGTCGGCGCACCCTTTATTTAATTCGGGTGCTTATTATTTATACATGACATTTTCATTCTTGCAAGTTTTTTATTGAAATACAGCTCAAGTAGACAAATAAACACTGACTCAGCTACAAGTGCTTCATTCATGAAACGATCACTTTTCCCATGCGGGAAATGAACCCGCGACAATGGGATCGGAGTACAGAGATACAAAGTTACTAGTTGGTATTGTTTCAGAGCCACGTTAATACATAGCATGACACAAAGTACAACCGAGCATGACTAACAACAAATTCCATTACAGACTGTCTTTACAGATACAGAATAGAGGACTCCGAACAGTGGAAAGAGGTTAACATATAAGACAAAGGAAACTAGCAACGGCTTCTACTCATTGTAACAGTAGTGTCACGAAAACAATAAACTGTAATAAACTAACCCCTAATTCAATCAAATCTTATAGGTACATCAATTGTTTCATAAGCGTGCACAAATATGAATAATAATTGTGAAAACCATTTATATTTATATGGGACGTCCCTTGTGTTAGTACCTTTGCGGCGTCTCATTTAGATAGAAGTATCCGAGCATCCGGTTATACTGCTGAAACCGCAGCAGGGAATAAGAAGCACAAATATATAAAATGCCACACATACGTATTTGTGCCGTTCAAAGACAAAGACAAAGACTTTTTATTCGCATAAAACATGGTACATAAGTGGTGTTATAGTAAATACATTGAAGTCTACACATTTCACCAAAAACTGGTACGCAAAAAATAAAATTAAAATAAAAAAATTAAAACATTTTCAAACTAGTATTTGCTGTGGAAACAGGAGGTACGTGGGGCACCGAGGCCAAATTATTTATTTCGGAGCTGGGTCGGCGTTGCAGGGACAAGGGCTACGACCCCCGCTCCGGAGCGTACCTGGTCCAAAGAGTTTCCTTAGCCATACAGCGGGGTAACGCTGCAAGCGTGATGGGAACCTTTGGGCCGAGTACGAATCGTGGGGGCCTATAGATTAATTGCTTTACAGTTTTAAGTTTTGTACTTTACTTTGTTTTTTAGTTTAAATACCTACTAACGTTTTTAGTTATTTATATTTGTAGTAAATATTTTTTAAATAAAAAAAAGTAATAATAGTTTGTCATTTTCCAATAGATTTGAAGAAAGAAATGGAGTTGCCGGTCTTTACAGTACCCACCTACATAAACAAAAAGCAAGGTCTCCCGCCCTGTACACTTGCGAACCGATAGTGAAATGACATTCATAAGATCGATCTATATATACTAAACATTTTAACATTTTGAAATAAAGTTAATTAAGTGATTACCAACACACAACCATGGTGTACAGACATCGGATACTCGAACATCACTACAAAAAAACATGGCGATAGTCCCGATAGCAAATTTGTTAAGTTGTTAGTGAGCATGATAGCAAACAATTATTGTGAAAAAAATATTTAATTTCCATAAAGTATTTTTTTTGTAAAACACCAAATCTCTTAGAGATTCTAAAATGATGAACACAATATTTTTGATAACCAAGACAGACAACACACACATCTAAAAAGCCAAAACCATTTTTATCTGATAGGTAATAACTTTGACGCTACTAATAGATAGATAAAATTGTAATAATTTTATATGACACGCATTTGAGCCACGTGTCGCGGCCGCTTCCTCGGGCGGCGTCGGGCCCGTTCGACGCCATTTAAATGGTAATGCTATCGCGGTACTGGCCGCTGCGCAAACACAATCATTCGTGGCTGTGGCTCGCTTTTATTGTAATTTGATAACGATTTTGTAAGTCTACCGATAGCTTAGAGATATTCATACTTATGATACTCTAACCGTGTCATCGGCACAAATTGTTTTGGTGTTACCGGCGCGGCCGCGCCCCGCGCCCCTCGCCCCTCGCTCCGGCTGGAGCCGCATTTTAAAACAAGCAGCCAGCGCCGAACGAGATCTAAAAGCAAGAAATGTAACGGCATCGGACATAACCAGCCGGAGAGCGACGCGCGGCGCGGTTCACGGTGCGCCGCATGCACATGTGGATAAAGTTTATCGGGTAATAAGGCGCGGTGCGGGGCGTAGTGCGGGGCGCGAAGCGGGGTGCGGTGCGGGGCGCGGGTCGCCGACCGACCCGCTACCGGCGGCGCGGCGGCTGGCCAGCGCGCTGTCACCGCGCCCGCTATCGGCATCGGCAGCGCCGCAGCGCGCGCGCCGTCTAAACAACATCGAATCATACTGATACACCAATTTATTGACACTAGTGTTGTACCTAGTACTATCTTAACAGTTAAGGCCAACTTACATATTTTTAAGTAGGTAGTTTTGCTCATGTTTCAAGGCAATCAGCCAGCTTAATTATGCCTGTTTACCATTAAAATACGTAAAAAATGTTTGTGTAGTAATTCAACAAACATCATTATGTTATCAGTATTGTCACACTCGTACTCGCTTACAGTCGTCACAACAGAATTGCACATGGCGGATAATACCTACGTACCTACTTTCATTTATAAAACAAATGAAATGATCAACATAATAAATAACCTCAAATCACACTTATTTGGATGTCAGTGATAAAAGTAGTAAGTGATTAGATTATTATATATTACTAATTCATATCAGGCAGGACGATTTTTGGTTTTTATTTTCTTGTTTTTATGCGATATGATTCACAATAAATGTAATCGTACACACGCATGCACGTAGGTCCGGTATCTTTTAACAAAATAGACTAGAATAGCTGGGCGGCGGCGGCGCGGCGTGTGAGTGTGATCAATTGTGCAACAATGCGCAGGTGCGCGCCGACTGACCTTTGCGACCCCCCCCCCCCCCCCCCCCCCTGCTCCATCCACGACGGGTCCCGGTCCCGTTGTTGTAAGGCGCCGCCGCAAAAGCCTCCGCGCGCCGGCAGTTACGAATAATTATAAATTCACTGACAAGGACTCACGACACACGACTCACGAGTAGTAGCCAATACAAGGATTCTTTTGCGGAAACGCGTCAGTGTTACATTTTTATCATATCTGTCGGCCGTCGTATTTCTTTACGCCCGTTCCCTTTATTCTATCAGTCTGTTGTTTTGCTTAGAAATTTGACATAATGATAATTTGAGCTCACCTATGTCAAATTTGTATCTATAGTACGCAAAACAACAGATACATAGGTTATTGGGAACGGGCGTTAGACAAGCATGTTAAAGTGATTAGGACGTGAAACTCGCGTGTTCAGCGCAATGCTTTTGTATTGTAATTGTCTACAAATGATTATTGATATCGATGTTTATTTATCTAAATTGATTTTTAACGTAACACTAGTAGATGTGGGAAAGGAGGCTGGAACTCTTTATGTTTGTCTTTATGAAATTGCCTCATCTTTCTTAAATTGAAAAATAAATATCGGACAAGTTTTACTATTTTTAGATAGATATTTATTTATTGTTTTCTAAAGTTTACGCGAACACTACACATTGAAATGAAACAACTTTTACGGATCTACTCGCGTTTATTTATTTACACCAACCATTATATCAGATTTGATAAACCACAAATACTCGCTAGAGAACAATGATTCATCCCTAGGATGATACGCGAGGCTATTGAAATTAAAAAACATCCTAAATTTAATAGAGAAGATGGTTGGAATCTACCACAAGCCTGGGATCCCATCATACAAAATATTAAATCCCAGCCCCGACACCATACTGCCAGACCAAAAGATACTGTAAGATCTTTCTGAGTAAAACGGAACGCACCCGATTAAATTTAAATGAGGGTATACAAGCTACCAACTAATTATGACAACCAACACCCCAGTCTCCCTGTGACCACAGACCCTGCAAAGGGTTCGAAACGTCAGGATAAACATTAAATAAGTAATGTGTAAAATAAACGCGAGTAGATCCGTAAAAGTTGTTTCATTTCAAGATATTTATTTATTTATTAAGTTGTTTCATTGACCCCCTGTTATCTGTGTTTCACAATAAAGAAGAGTATGACTGTGACAATTATAATTCATTTTAGACGTTTTAACGTCAAGGCGTTTTGATTAATTTTTCATAATAAATAACATTTTGGAATATACATAGTAAAATATATTTTTATAGACTTTACTTAAAAAAATATACGTGAATACGTAACACAAGTAAAAAGACATTTGATAGCCATCACAGTGCCGCGGTAATGCATGCAACTAAATAGCTGTTGTATTATTGATTAGTGAGGAAGGAATCCGATTGCATTATTTCGTTCGTTGAAAAACAATGAGTAATCAAAAACTAAATTTAAACGTTACGTAACAATAGTTTAATGACAAAATTGTCATGTTATTAATTAATTATAATATAGAGGTGGTGTTGGTGCCGGGCGCGCGCCGGTGCGGGCCACGTGCGCCCGCGCCCATGCTCATCCCTGTTAGACCATTTAAACAAAAACCGGCCTTTACCAAATATAGTGTGACCATTTGCGAATGGGACAGAATGCGAATGGACCAAATGCGAATGGGACGGAATGCGAATGGGACCGAATGCGAATGGTACCGAATGTGAATGGTACCGAATGTGAATAACACTTTTCTTCTTATTTAAATACCTTTAAGTTCACTTTTTACCATCACGTGCCTATTCATTTATTCGACTTTATGTTTTTAGTTTGATGATGATGATGATGATGATGATATTTTTAGTTTGTCAAATTAAATAGGGACTTTATATAAAACAAGGTATTTTTGCTATTAAATATATTTAATTCAATCTGTATCAAAAGATACACTTTATAAACGTATGATTTGGTGTCCCTCATAGGAATGTTTCCTTTGCGCAACACACGTCCTTATTACTTAATGTTTAAATCATGAAACTTCTGTAAAGTTGACAGGTCGTCACTTTAAACGTTGTCTCCATTGTTCGCGGGTACAAGCGACTGGTCGTGTCGCGCGCGCCCCGCTCGCCTTGAACTTAGCACGCGGCTCCGGCGCCGCCTCGCACCCGCACCAACGTCGCTACGTCCCGAGACGTGAGCGGCAGCGGCGTCGCCAGCGGCACCGGCAGCGGCAGTTACTGTAGTGCCGCGGCACTATCACCACGCGGCCGCACGTTCACCGCAACAACAATCTCGTCTAAAAATAATATGCCAACAATCTTCTCACCGGAGCATCGCAGACATTGAAACTGTCAGATTTCTGTAGCTATTTACGTTTGCGAAAGTCCGTTCGCTAGTCGACCTTACTGGTTGACGTTACGGGTGAGAGCCGGCGGCGGCGAGCTGTCGCAGCGGCATGTGTGAGGCGCGGGTGAATGAGCGCGGAATGGGCGGCGCGGCGTAGGCGCAGGTGGAGGCGACAACTAGCGAGCCGGGCGGCGGCGGGCGGCGGGCTCCGCGGCTCCGCGGCTCTCTCCAGCAAACAACACGCAACCTTCGACCGGCAGCTGCTTAAACAAACCGAGCCACGTTAACTCAATGATTCTTAAGAGCATTAAAACTTAGCTGCCTCGTTTGAATTCTTTTTAAATTATGTAATTCATTTCATTTTGTACTGCATAAGGTAGACCGAGTAAAAAAATATTCTATTTATGTTTTTGTGTGTTTGAAAAACAAACAGTTACAAAATATGGTTTATACTTCTAAAAAGTACGCGAGCCTACATTGTAATCAACAATTTCAAGAAAAGAGTACACTGACTAGGGGCTCTGTTCAAACCAGAAAACTAAAATTTCAAAAGAAGAAGGTTCTCATGTCGCCTGTATATGTTTTTAATTATGTATGATCGTGCATATTTCCGACATGTTTTGCATAGATTATCTAACTGATTATTTTTTATCGAAAGGGTTTCTCCCAATAGGTCCCAAGTCTATAATTTTGGTGAAGATTTGATAAAGACTCTGATGAAGAACAGTGCGCGTGTTGTGATTTTACTATTGTACTGAGAATCAGAAAAGTAGATTGTGGGTTGGGCAGCTGATCATGGATGTGGTATAAAACTGGTTTTAATAACTTTAAATTGAATAGTGGAATTCAAATTGGAGTCGGTGAAAAACATGTGATTCGTTCAGCCAATCAGCGTGCAGTTTGCGTTTCGTCAAATGCAAAATCACAATATGTCGGCTGGACATCGTCAGTTTAGTTTATTTTTTACTTATGAAAGTGTAAGCGTTAGGTTGTAAATTATAGTGTCCGTTCACAATCTTATCGACAGTTTATAATCTCACTAGATCAATTATAACTATGCTAAGTTTCGAAATCACTGCAATAGGGCGTGTAGGGATGCATTACGCCGCCACATACATAAGTAAAGTAGAAAATACGTCACTCACTCGTCAATAACTCAGTCAGTCAGTCAGTCACTCGTCAATAACTCAGTAGAAAATACGAACGACACTTCAAAAGTTTGGAAATTTCTAAGATCGCTTGGAATTGGTAAGTCAAGACATAATGCTGCTATAAATAATATAAATAATCTAATAAATAATATAAATCTCCATTTCTCCTCTTCATCGTTTATCAATGATGCCGACAAAGCCACTACGTTGTACAAATTATCTACCTTACCAGTTCTTAATTTTACTCCCTTTGCATTTGACCAACTATCGGATTGTGACGTTAAGAAGAGCTTGTTATCAATAACTTCCAATGCGGTGGATAGTGACGATATTAGCCGCAATATGTTAGTACCGATCCTTGACATCATCCTTCCAGTCCTAACAGTCCTTTTTAACAACTCCATCTCTAATGCAGTATTTCCATCCTCTTGGAAAGACGTTCAAATAATTTCTCTGCCCAAAAAAAGTGACCCTAAATCATTTACTGAATACCGACCCATTTCCATTCTTCCTTTCCTATCCAAAGTCCTCGAGCGTCTTGTCCACAACCAAATCAGTAAGTTCCTTTCTCGTCATAATCTCCTTAACCCACTCCAATCCAGCTTCCGTCCAGGCCACAGCACCGTCACTACTTTGGTTAAGATCACCGACGACATCCGCCTTGGAATGGAAAACGGCCACTTAACTGTGCTAACTCTGCTAGACTTCAGCAATGCCTTCAACACCGTTAACTTTGAAATTCTTTTTAGCTTTACTTCGTTTACTTAATATATCTCCAACGGCAACTAATTGGTTTCAAAGTTATCTGAACGGGCGAAGGCAGTGAATTCGTCTTGAGGAGAAATTCTCTTCATGGTGTGACTCGACGGCTGGTGTCCCTCAAGGTGGCGTATTATCTCCTCTACTGTTTGCAACCTTCATAAACTCAATTTCAGAAAGGCTTTCTACTTCTTACCACCTATATGCAGACGATCTACAAATATATTGTCAGGCACCACTCGGCAATCTTTCCGAAGCTATATTGACCACCAATGCATATCTGGGACTTATCGTTGATTGGAGTCGAGCCTTCGGACTTACAGTCAATCCAGGAAAAACGCAGACTATAGTAGTTAGCAGTTCCAGATTGCTCTCTAGAGTCTACAGGGAAACCCTCCCCAAAGTTAACTTTGATGGCGTGGACATTCCTTTCAGTCAATCTGTCACAAATTTAGGTGTGGTCATTAATAGTTGCTTGAGTTGGGGGCCGCAACTGTAAGCTGTTAGCCTCAAGCTTTAAGCATCGACAGCATCCTTGAGGAGGCTGCGCAACTTTTTACCCACTGCCACTAAAGTTGCGCTAGCGCAATCTTTGCTGCTTCCAGTCCTGGATTATGCTGACGCCTGTTATCTTGATCTCACAGAGGACCAGCTATATAAGCTTGAGCGTCTTCAAAATTTTTGTATTCGGTTTATATTCGGCTTGCGCAAATATGACCACGTTTCTGAGTACTGCTTAAAACTCAAGTGGTTTCCTATTCGTCTTCGCCGGAATACTCATATACTCTCTCTTCTTTATAATATATTGTTTAATCCCACCTATCCTTCTTATCTTAAGGAATGTTTCAGTTTTCTTTATTGTTCAGATTCGCGCTCATTACGGTCATCAGAAAACTTAAGCCTTAAAACTCCCCCACACAGCACCACCTTTTATGATTGTTCTTTTACCGTCCAAGCTGTTCGTCTCTGGAATTCGCTTCCAGTTGCGATCAGGCGTGCAAAATCCATTCACACATTTAAAGAGCTTGTGAAAAAATTCTACCTTTCCGAATAACCCTGTCCTGTTGCAATACTGCCATATCCGCTACTTTCCTATCTGAGACTACTATTATGTATAAGTAGGTTTATTTTATATTTATTACGGTATTTATATACATATTTATTACTACCATCATTATGATTATAGATTTATCATCATTGTTATTATTATTATTTTGCTTCATTTATAAAATACACATTATTCTAGTATGTTTTAATAGTTTCACCTCTGATCTTACAGTTTATTAGCTCTCTCCATCCGACTGGTTGTCTGGAAGAAATCGCTTAAAAGCGATAAGACCGCCAAATTGTAACTTTGTAAAAAAAAAATTTCTGTTCTTGATTATGTTTTATAGTGTTTCAATAAAAGTATTATCTATCTATCTATCTATCTATCTATCTATCTATCTATTATAAACTAATGGTTCGTACAATTATCCGGTGACATATCGAACTCCTTAATGATCTCCATAGAACCCCATAGAACCCCATAGAACCCCATAGAACCCCATAGAACTCCTTAATTACAAACAGTATTTGTAATTGTTTATTTTGCGAAATATGAGAGAACGTAGCTGGGTAAGTACCAGGCCGTAGTCAACATACAATCACTACGAAGACACCCCATACAGGTAAGGTCGGGATGTAGAACAGTCGGTGAATCATTATTATGTTACTCATTGGTTCTTACCAAAATACAAAGTAAATTCATTCTAATAGACTTCATTGAAAAACTAAGGAAACGGCAAAAAATCAAAATTTAAATAGTAAGTAATCTTATTTTATATAGACTAGCTAAGTTCAAAATTCCTTAATAACTATCATTCACTACTTATAACAGTTTTTCGGAGTCGGAGACAAGCCAATAAACCAAAATAATTAAACAGACTAACTCGACATAAGAATAAAAATGTAAATCAAAGATAAAATCCGGCCTGGAATTCCATAAAAATTATATGTATATCTATTATAGTAGTATTTACTAAGTTATACAGGGTGTTAAGTAATAGGTGTATAAAGAACACCGCGAGAACATGCGCAAAATCATATTCACGAAGATTATATTCAAATTATTTAATAGTCAAATTTACATTACATTATTTTTGTTAAACCCTGTTGACGACTAAGGACGATGTATCAACTGGAGCTAGGGTTGTCACTTAGCCATTTTACTTAGTTATGCTACCTCAATACCAAAATCTCGGCCATTTAGTACTTTCAGGTACCTACGTTCATAATTTTTGGGTTCTATACACGGTACGCTACCTGCCATATTCAGAATATACAGGACTAAACTATTAAGTGCTAGCTGTTTCACCCGCGTGGTTCCCGTTTCCGTGGGAATATCGGGATCAAAGTATCCTATGTTTTAATCCAGGTTATAAACTATCTGTATGCATTAAGAAGAAGCAACAAATATACACACAAACTTTCGCATTTATAATATTAGTGTGATATATTTTTTTGCATTTTTTTTTGGTGTCGGAGCCAAGATCCTATTTGGGTCAGTCGGCCATCAAAGTAGTAGTACTTGTAGTAGTAGCAGCTTTGTTTGTTTCTTTGTTTCATCATGTATACTCATAGAATGTATACTCATGTATACTCATAGAAAGAACATCATGTATACTCAATATAATGTACACATCTGAAATGCAGGTATTACTTGGCTTGGCACCGACTCCAAAAACTTAAAAACTTGATAAAATATAAATTTGTATCATCATCATCATCATCATCGTCATCACCATCAGCCTGCAAGTCAACTGCTGGACATAACTTCTGCAAGATAACTGCCCACTGAGCACGATAACAAAAATTTATTTTTATTATTAAGTGTTTTTTTTTTGTTTTTAAAACCTCACTATTCTTGGGATTTTTTTATTTATTATCATCGCCTTGATATAGTTAGGGGACTTTTTTAATTCTGTAAAACTTTGTTGAGGTTGAGGATTCTCCATTAATAATGCGTAATCAGTTCGTGAAATACGAGATTTCGCCGTCGAATACGAGATATTGATTGGTTTACATTAATAAGCATTCCAACTCCACCATATTATTAACATTCGGCTTTGAATTATTCATAAGTAAAAGAGTAAGTTATTGATATTATGCTCACAAATTAACTTGACTCTCTTCAAGGCGGCTTTTAATGATTACGAAATAGCTGCACATTTTGTACAGCGGAATACATTAACGAACTTAACAATACTAATGCGATCCGCCCAAACAACACCATGGTCTTTCGTTCAATCTTAAAAGCTCTTCATTTCTGTATCTCATGAAAAACGTCATACTTTTTAATTTTTTCAAACCAATAGTCCAATAATTCGTGTAATTTTCTGTGCTTGTGAGTAACGCAGATAAAAAAACGATTGTTTAACAAATATTATACGATTTTAATCATTACATTATGGACTTTAAATCACATAAATTCAGTTAAACAAACGTGTTTATTAATGTTTCCATTAACTGTTTAGATCTCTGTATTCCTCTAAGCATAATTAAAAGAAAAATAATATAAAGTGTAATTAAAATGCAGTTTAATGTTTAAGAGGCCGTTGATGTCTTTCGCAGGGTCGCGCGCGGACCCCGCGCGGGTCCCGCACTAGACATCAACGAGCTGCGTTCCGTTTTAATACAAAAACATTTACTTAGTGTTACTCAGGCCCTCCGTTATGGATATTAAACGATTTCGCTCCAGCAGACATGATCGAGCCGTAAGGATTCAGGCTGCTATTGGCAAGGCTATTATTGGTTATGCTAAAGCTTTATTTTTATTTTGCAAAACAACATAGTACCTACAACAAACGAAGAACCGAGGTACAGTGTCGGTCGAGTCGACGACGCCCTTTTGATTTATTGACCGAGTTGACGAACAAGTCAGATTACTTATGCCAAATATCTACCAAATGACTAGTTTTGAATTCTATTCAAAACAAAAATCAAAAAGAAAATGAAAGCGTACGTATGTGGGGACTTGCCTCATAATGGCACCGGAAAAAAATAGAATGGTTCACATCCTCCAACATTTGAGGGGCACCCCGCTACACACGACTTTAAAGTTTATACTGACACCCGCCACAAACCGTTAGGTTACTTATATGACGACGACCTCCTTGGTCGAGTGGTTTGTACACCGGTTTTCATGGTGTCGCCATCTCTGAGGTCCCAGGTTCGATCCGCCCGCGAGTGCAGCCCCGCGCGCCAGCAGCCACCAGCTCGACTGGGCACAACCATTTCCTACGTCATTCATAGGTATCGAGTCCGTTGATTATTTTGGGATTGGTCGCGTATTAATAGCACAAGGAGTGACAATGCTGCGTGCAGCGGTGCGATTTAGCATCGTGGGGATCGCATGCGTTCGATGGGCAATAAACATGGCTTTATGAGAGGGCGAGCCGCGACCCGCCCCGGCTTATTAATAACATTATGCTCGATCAGGCACCGCGGCGGCTCCCGTGACGTCAGCGCCTGAAATACGAGCGTTGACGCCGCGCCCGGCCCGGAACGACACTCGGACACGAACAGATTAAACCGGCCGCCGTCAGTGCCAAACTCGCGGTCAACGACTCCCGAAATAGATGCACAACGCGCGCATCTACCTATAGGAAATTAAGAACCGGTCTCGGAGGCGACACTCCGATGCCAATAAAAATTCAATTCGAAAGCGGAATCCACCTGAGCGATTAACCGACTGCTTTCACCAGCGTCTATTGAGTTGCGTGGTCGAGCACGCCGCGCCGGGCAGGCGAGCGACGCCGCGCCGGCCGGCGCGGGCACGCCGCGCGTCGGCGGACGGCGACGGCGCACGGCGGACGCCGATAACCCGCGATAGCGCGCGCGCCGACCCCGACTCCGCAGATACGAGCTCACCACATATCATAACGGCCGATTCGACATTGCCCAATGTCATCGTGATGCTGCTTTACATAATCGGTAGATACTTAGCATCCCCTGTACAAACAAACATTTAGCTTTCGAAAACTTAACTGTATCGAATCGAGTCAACTCCTCTTACATTTCTTTTTAAGCGAATTATAAAATTCGCGTAACTGTTGTTGGATGGAATTTTTTAACATAATTCAAAACGGAGCCGCGTTGGAAGCGGAAGAGATAATGGCTAATTAACAAGCGAAAAATTGAGGTTGCATCTAAACGACCACAGAGCAGCGGCGGGCACCGCGCTGGACCTTGACCCACATCTTAATATTCGGAAAGCCGAAACTTTCCACCCGCTGATGAATAATGCACCGCCGCCCCCGCCCCGCCCCGCCCCGCCCGCGCGCCCCTGTTTAGTTACTTGGTGGCAGGGTGCTTGTCCTGAGTTCATGCAGGCAGACGGTTGGTAGTAGCGGTACCTAGGTAGACACCCACTACGTATTATCTAAATCTGTTGCCATAACAACAGGGTTAGTAGCATTGTTGTGTTGCGACTTTTAGAGGTTAGGTAAGCCAAATCATCAATTGAACGTTCGGACATGCCGGATGAAGTAAACGGCATCGGCATCGTCCCTTACTATTATGTACGGTACGGTGGAGGCGGAGCAGGCCCCATTGCACATTGTGGTCTAAAACGCAACTTCAGATGCACTTCAAAAAAACCAGATGATGTTGTGACAACAAAAACACAAATGTTGAAAAATGTTCTACAAGCAGGATTTGAACCTGCACCCTTCAGACATACAGGGTCAGGTGCTCTCCCAATTGGGCTATCGTGGTTCTAACCAGCCCGCCGAAATTATTTTGACCACAGTTTAATAAGACTGTTTGTTTGATTGTGATACAAAGCAAGCCTCCAAACCGTGTGTTGCTTTGCCTGTACTCTGATTTACTTAGGCAGAACTTTTCTAACAAAACATACCTATGCGTGTAGTGTGAATTGATTTTGAGAAAGATGTCACCGCAACCTATCATCGTATGCAAACCAGCAGTTAGGTATTATGAATGCTAAACAAAATAGCGTTTTTACGGTTTAGCTCAGTATGTGGGCATTACATATTTTTGACGCATACATCGCCATGTGGATTGTGAAAGGTACTTCAGACAACAGGTAACACTTACAAGAAAAATAACAGTCATTAAGCGATCTCCATGATATTTTAGAAAAAACTGATGTTAAACAAAGTTCTCAAGAACAACAATCGTAATGTAAATAATTACTAATAAATAACTAATAGACACGGTTTGGTCGCCGCAGGAACCGTGCGCGGAGTTAATGAGTCGAAAACGCGTGCTCATTGCCCGCCGCGAGGAATGTTAATTAGCCAAGTGGATTACGTAGCGCCCCGCGAGGGAACGCAGCCGCGCGCGCAACCGGGTGAGTCCGCGCGCGTGCCAGGCGGGTGCCAGGCGGGTGCCGGGCGGGCGCCGGGCGGGTGCCGGGCGGGTGCCGGGCGGGTGACGGGCGGGTGACGGGCGGGTGACGGATGGGTGACGGGCGGTTGACGAGCGGGTGCCGGGCGAGTGTCGGGCGGGAGCCGGGTGGGTGCCGGGCGGGAGCCGGGCGGGTGCCGGGCGGGCGACGGGCGGGTGCAAGGTGGGTGTCGGTCAGCGGCGCGGCGGCCGGGCAGCGGCGGCGCGGCGGGCGGGGCGGACAAGGGATTCCGAAAGGACTCGCTATCAAGCACAAATTCTGACAAAGCTTGATTCACTTGAGTGTTGTCAGACATAAGTATACAAATAACTAATGACTGTTAGTTGCCGTGTTGTCTTAAAATTAGTGGCTTCCATTCTACGGTGAGTTGGTAGTTTTTGAAACAGATATTTCTTTGTATATCGCCACTGCGTGCGATCTGATAACTAACATCTGGTTGTGAATCGTCCAACTCCGCCACAACGACAGAGATGCGATCCTTCCTTCCATCCTTTTACCTGCATCATAATGTGTAGACTTGATGTTGGAATTTTCAGATTTATAAGAGTGATGGTCTTCTAAATGAGATTTCCTATCGTTCAGTGAGCCGCGCCGCACGCCGCGCCGCACGCCGCATCGCTCGCCGCGCCCGCGGTTTCGCGCCGGCAGCGGCGGCGGGCGCACATCATTGAACTTTGCTAATATCCTAGAGATGAGCAACACGTGTTTGCATTCTGAACCACTTGCCATAGTTTTTCTTTACATGTTTGTCTGTTGGCCCAAATTTTCACCCACGTGCTTATATTATTACAAGAATATCTGGCATTCTACTTATTGGATTTTAAGTAGGTAGGTACCGTTAATTTAATTATTTCAAACGATAACAAAAACATAAAAAGAAAAAACAAATTAAAGTCAGCTTAAAAATTTTAGGTTATTAAAATACTAACAGAACCATGTCCACTAACACTAATCATTATCGACGATGTGCACCGGTTTGGTATTAATGAGCTCAAAGTCCGTTTTGTATCAGCGACTGCGGTAGTCGTTTAGTTTTAGAATTATTAACAATCTATTCGATGAGTTAGCACAAGCTTTAATGTTTAAACAGAATAAAGTTAGGTGCTTTGACTTACAATATAACACAAAAATTTACGTGACATGACAATATAGTGTTACCAACTGCGCTGCGCCGCCGCCGCCGCCGCCAGCTCGACAATCAAGTTCCAGCGCGGCGGCGCGGCGGTTGGAAAGCGGCGGGACCGGTCAGCGCGTGACGCAACGCCGGCCGGGCTGCGGCGGCGGCCCCGGGCTCCGGCCCCCGGGCTCCGGCCGTTACCTGCACACTGCACCTCCCGCCAGCCACCGTCGCGGTGCTGCTCGTCCCCGGTAAATATAAACTGACGTCGTCGTTCGACCGGTTTCGCCGGCTGGACTGAATTCCTCTCGACGAACACAGAGAGCGGACGACATCTTTACCTGACAGTATTAGAAAATAACGAAACGACTCTAATGCTGCCCGGTAAGATGCGAACCGCAACTCCTTCTCGGCGGCTGCCAGGTCCCGAGGCCGGAGTGTGGTGACGCGGCACGAGCGTCGCGCGAGGAGCGCGTGCGGGCGAGAGCGAGGCGCGACACCGACTGGCGCACTGGCGGCGGCCGCGGCGGCGGCGGCGGCGGCGCCGGCCCGCGCGCCTGGGAGCGGCGGAGGCGGCGCTGTGGCGCGCCCGCCCCACGGCCCCGCGCCCCCGCCGCCGCCCCCGCTGCCCCCGCCGCCCGCGCCATAGGCTGCTGCCGCCGCCGCTGCTGCTGCTGCTTCTGGAAAGCCTCTTCCATCATTCACTTCACAACGAGGGGTTGGTTATATTTAAACAATCTGACAAGACTTCCTCATATTTCAACAGCAATATGATTAGATAAATTAGATATTCCTGTACCTAAGCAGATTCTTCATTTCTGATCCCTTATTTGGTATATTCTAACTAATCGTCAGCATGACTTCTTATGAATCTGCTCGTCAGCGCAAACTACGACCTGTGTAACTCCTCTGCATCACTTGCGCATATAGGAACGGGTTTTTAGTAAGTCTGGTTTTAGTTCATGCCATTGCCATGTGCATTCCTCTAGAGTTCATACACGTAAGGCCTGTTTATTAGTTCATCAAAAATATAATTATTAGTTAGCCATATAGTAAGCTTTCTTACAAAAGAATAAAGCTTAATTCTATTAGTTAGCCATATAGTAAGCTTTCTTACAAAAGAATAAAGCTTAATTCCTTGAATACTAGATTGATCTGTATTTAAGGAATTCATTAAAAGAACACACTTTAGTTCTTTTTTTTTACTTCGAATCAATGAAAAGGAAAAGGTGTGTCATTTAATTTCATTTAATTTCCTTACCAGCAAGTAGTACCTATTCTACATACCGGGAATGACTTATCCTGACTGACTGATTCATCATCGCCGAGCCGAAACCGCTGACGCTAATTAGATGTAATTTGGACAATAGGTTAATTGTGTGATGTAACCAACCACGAAATGTATATAGTCAAATCCAACCACCAAGAAAGGATTTAACGAAAATCATCCCCTTAAAATATCAAATAGATCAAGGTGAAAGCTTGTATGAAAAACTGTCACTGATAAAGTAAAATCCTTAAATTTCTTTATTTGGACTGGTTAGACATTATGAAATGTTTCAGGATTTAAAAAAAAATGATCCCTTAAAATGAGGGGATGACAATTTGTAAGAGTGATCTTATCTTGATTACATTGTTTTGTGTAAGACATTTTTAGTTACCCTCGCTGGGAATCGAGCCCGGAACTTTTGGGTCTAAGACCGGTGACTTTAACCACTAGACCACGGAGGCTGTAAAACATTGTTATGGCGACAGACTTAGAAAAGAATCAGAATCAGTATCAGAATCAGAATGTTTATTTGTTATAAATAGGGTACATTACAGATGGTGGTAACTGGCAAGGCGGACTGCCCTTACACAACCTACCACACCGATTACAATAGGAATGTACTTCCCACTAGACCGCAGCACAGACTTGGTCACTTATTTCCATTTACTTTTCTAAGCTTCTAATTTTTATTGCGGGAGGAGTTATCAGAGGAATGCTATGTTCTATTTATTTATTTATTTATATTTTTTTTAACTTTGGTTGGAGGTGCAAATTTCGAGAGACAACAAAAGTAGAAAACAGTGTAACAAAAAGATTCAAACTTATAATACATAAATAAATATTCTCTAAATTAGAATTACATAAAATACTTTAAAATATATATATATATATATATATATATATATATATATATATAATTATATATACCTACATTAATTTTCTTTTTTTTTTATACTTAGCTCGGCAAATGACTCCATCCCACCTGATGTTAAGTGGAAATGAAAGACGCGAAGACAACTGGTGCAGCGTGGAAACAAACGTAGCATCAGTCAACTTCACTCTGACGGCCCACAAGGTGCTTCTTCACGCCTCTCTTGAAGGACCCCATATCATAGGAAGGAGGGAAAACGTGTGCTGGTAGACTATTCCATCTTTTGGAGGTGCGACAAAGAAACGAGTCACCAAATTTATTTGTGCGTGATGGGATATTTGAGACAGTGAATCGGTGACTCCGAAGAGTATCACGTGTACTCCTATGAAGAAAAGGAGAAGGTAGGATGAGGTCAAAGAGCTCTTCAGAGCACTCGCCATGGTATAAGCGGTAAAACACGCTGAGTGACGCAACATCTCTACGCAATTGCAGAGATTCAAGAGTATTTGCCACTTCTGCATTGCCGATAATGCGTTCAGCGCGACGCTGCAATCTGTCCAAGGCATCGAGAAGGTACTTAGCGGAACCGTCCCAGATGTGCGAGCAATACTCCACGCAAGACCGTACCTGTGTCTTGTACAAAAGGCACAACTGGTCCGGCGTAAAGAATCGCCGCACTCTGTTCAGAATTTCGAGTTTTCGTGAGGCTGTTTTGATCACGGCTTCGATGTAGTCCCTTTGGTTCAGATCGCAGCGTATCGTCATACCGAGCTTGTTGATACTGCTCTGCAGGCGTAGAGATGTACCCTGAAGAGTTGGAAGGGGAGGAATGGTGACTTTTTTGCCGTGAACGCGCACACCTGTGTTTTCTTGGCATTGAATTCAACCAGATTATTGGTGCCCCAATTAGATATGAGGTCCAATACCCGATTGAGCTCAATGACAAGATTCACTCGATTCACTTCGGTTTCGACCCGCCCTGCCGCTGGGTGACCGTTATATCCTCCATGGACCGTACTATCATCTGCATAGCAATGAATATTTCCAAGTGGAAGCATATCATTGATATGCAGAAGGAACAGCGTGGGGGATAGAACGGACCCCTGAGGGACACCAGCGTCACTAACATGAGCCGCGAAGCGCATCCATCAGATATAACACGGATTCTGCGCTCATGCAGGAAGCCAGCGACTCAGTTACAGAACTGAGCAGGCAGACCGTATGCCGGGAGCTTGGAGAGAAGAGCTTTGTGCCAGATCCGATCAAAAGCCTTGGCTATGTCAAGGCTAACAGCCTCCGACTCACCACGCTTGTCAATAGCCTCACCCCAAAGATGTGCAACGTACGCTAGAAGATCACCCGTTGACCGTTTCGGCCGAAACCCGTATTGGCGATCGTGAATTATTGAGTGTTCTTCTAGGTAGTGGACAAGTTGTTTATTTAAAATGCGCTCCATTACTTTGCACAAAACTGAAGTTACGGCTATGGGGCGGTAATTCGATGGATCTGACCGATCTCCTTTTTTGGGAACCGGTTGCACATTAGCTTCTCTCCAAGATTCCGGCACACAACCTGAAGAGAGCGAGAGACGGTAAAGGCGCGTTAACACGGGGGACAACTCCGCTGCACACTTTTTAGGACTATTGGAGGGATGCCATCAAGACCATTAGCTTTCCGGACATCAATTGACTGCAGCTCCGCACGGACGTCACGCTGCCTGATTTTAAAATCGGGCATTGTGTGGCCACAGTGAGAAATTGTAGGTGGCTGTGCATTGCAGTCATCGACTCGGGAGTTAGCCGCACAGAGTTTGGCCAGGAGATCGACTTTATCCTGCGGCTTGTGAGCTAAAGTTCCGTCAGGACATCTCAATGGTGGCAGCGAGGGTTGGCAGAAGTTCGATTGCACGGCTTTGGCCAGACGCCAGTAGCTACGGCTGCCCGTAGGATGCGTCAGTAGTTCTTGGCCGACTCGTGCAACGCGCTGGGCATCCGCTCTAATGTAAGCTCTTTTGCAGGACTTGGTGGCATTATTATAGGCTGCTTTCAGCGAGCGGGTTTCGGGATCCCCAAGAGCTTTACCCCTGATCCAAGCGCAGTATGCCGCCTGCTTGTTATCAGCAGTGTTGGCACACTCGCGGTTGAACCATCGGTTGCGCCTGCCTTTGCTGATGAGATAGGAGTGCGGAATATAGTATTCCATTACTAAAACTATCTCATCAGCAACTACAGTCGCACTAGCTGTCGGGTCTTTCCCACTGAAGCAGCGCTGCCCCCAAGGAACGGATGCGAATTAGTCCCGCATACCATCCCAATCTGCCGACGAGTAGTGCCAAATCTGGCGTTTCGATACTGCTAAAGGCGGTAGCGGGGCCAGAGGCACTTTACTGGATACCAAGCAGTGATCCGAAGATCCCAAAGGAGCTCGAACCTCCACTTGGTAGCCAGCTGGGCGACTCGTCAGCAGAAGGTCCAACAAAGAGGGCGCGTGACCGACTACGTCTGGGATCCTGGTGGGCTGGTTCACCAGTTGAGTCAGGTCTTGCGTGAGAGTGAAAGCATGGGCAGTTCTACCAGCATGGTCAGTTTTGGAGGAACTTAACCACAACTCGTGGTGAGCATTGAAGTCCCCCAAAAACACCAATTCCGCCGATGGAAACCGCTCCTGCGCATCATCTGCTACCCGACTAAAATGGTCCATAAGTCGAGTTGTCTCCATGTCGCCATTATGGGATCGGTAGACGCAGACGTAGACACGGCTATGTGAGCCCAAGTCGACGTTTACCACAAGGAGAGAAAAGGAAGGGTCCTCCAGACAGCGCAGACGGCGACAGCAAACATCCGTCCGAACGAACAAGCAAACTCCGGCTTTGGCTTTGAAGGATTCTTCAAGCACAAAGCCTGGATAGTGCAGGTAGCTGGTAGCATAATTTATAAATAATTTAAAAATCGGTCGTTACGTTACTGAGATTATTCTGCCAAGGTTTCATTAAGAAAAAGCATGCAGACTTTCTTTTTGAAGACATCACGCCCTGATTGATATTTTCCTTAAATAAGTTTGGCTTTTATGACGAACAAAACGTCAGCAAAGCTGCGAGCAAAAGCTAGTTAGTTATAAATTAGTAAGTAATTAGTCAAATTAAATTAAATGACAAGTAACCACTTGAAAGTAAATTACCAATTTAAAGCTTAACGTTACCTCCGATTAGGATCTGCGATCTGTGGCTCCGATTAACGAAGATTAACCAAAGTAAAAATTCTTTGGTCACCCATCCCGTGAGCTGCCTGCAGCGCGATCACGAGCCAAGCGCGCCAACCGCTGCACCTTCCATTCCCAGAAATCAATGAATACTGCAGTATTTTGGAATACCATATTACTTTCACATACTCCATTTAAAATTCATTGTTATATTAACTAGTGGTCGAAATTCGACCGTAATTTTTATAAAAGCTGTTTACTAAACAATAATTTATTAAGGCTGCACGGATTGTATCCTAAGCAATGAAAAATTTAAAAAAAAAGAATGTGAGTTTGGGTTGGCATTGACAGATTTCGGCCGCTCCAATTCCATTTTTGAAATTTTTGAAAAATGTATGAAATAAATAAATAAACTTTCCTACACTCACACCAATTATTATCTAGCCCAAGAGAAGCTTCGTTATGAAATCGTTAAATGGTTACTAGACTATGGATAAACATATTTAAAATACTTAAATACATTCTTATTGTACATAGAAAACACCCAGAACCAAACAATGTTTATTTAATTTAATGAATTTTTTATGCATAATTTTATAAAAATATTAGCATTATGCACTTCTTCTCTATATAAACTATAAGTGTGTGAAATTTCATACTCCTCCGTTCGCGCAATTTTCGTAAAAAGGGTTACAAAGTTTTAGCTTCACAACAAAAGATTACTCACAGTATCAAATTTAGAGAGAAAAAGAAAGAAAAACGCATTTATTAGTAATTACACACATATTAATGAAACAAAGCAGACGATAGACCAAAGAAACGAGTAAAAATAGAACGGTCGAAGCGAACTTCTGTCGGCCCTCACTTCCTCCACTGCTGAAACCAGATGGGCAGCTGGCTCACACCGCCAGAAGGCTAATTTATTTGCCACTCTCTTCGCGGAATCTTCGCGTCTTGATGCTGGTGGTGCCGTACCCCCAAGTGCAGCGGTTTGCGAAGCGAACATGTCCGAAATCCGCATACGCCAGATGGAGATTCGTAAAACACTACGCAATCTTGACGTGAACAAAGCTAGCGGCCCAGATGGGATTCCAGCTATAGTCTTGAGGACATGGGCTCCGGAGTTGGCACCAATTCTAACACGCCTCTTTCGCCTTTCCTTGAAGACTGATATATTGCCAAAACATGGAAGTCGGCTAACGTTCAACCAGTGCCCAAAAAAGGTAGTCGTGCCGAACCTGCCCACTACGGGCCAATATCAATCACTTCTATTCTCTGTAAGACTATGGAACATGTTCTGAATCACAGGTTTTGACTTATCTAGAAGCGAATGATCTCCTTAGTGACCGTCAATACGGTTTTTGCCGAAACCGGTCCACGGGAGACCTTCTAGCATATACGTCACACACATCTGTAGCGAGGCCATCGAGCATTTGACAGAGTTTGGCACGACAGCCTTATCAATAAACTTCCATCATTTGGCTTAGCTGCTAGTCTGTGTGCTTACATTTCTGACTTAGAGATGTCGACTTAGATCGATTCAAGTAGTCATCGATGGCTGCTCATCTGATCAATTTGCGATTAACGCTGAGGTCCCACAGGGGTCAGTCTGCGACACTTTTTTTGCTGTACATCAACGACCTGTTAAAACCCGGTATACTTGGGTACGCAGATGACAGCACTGTCTTAAAGAGTTATACATCCAACGCACGAACTGGTGGAGCTCAGATCCAGTCTTTGAGAGAGACCATAATATCCGATTGGGGTATCGCGAATCTGGTCAAGTTCAACGCCACCAAAACACAGGCGTCTCTATTTTCCGCTAGACGGAGTCCTTTCACCTTGACTCCTACTTTCTGAGGTGTCTGTGTTCCCATTTGCGACCATCTTGAGCTTCTAGGTATGAAACTGTCATCGACTCTAAATTTTAACCCCTACCTTGAATCGAAGTCACAACTTGCCGCAAAAAAGCTGGGTATCCTCTTGAAGGTGAGAAGGTACTTCACACCGTGACAACTGCTTACTCTGGATCAAGCACAAGCCCGGTCGTGTATGGATTATTGTTCTCACCTTTAGGACGGTTCCGCCAAATACCAACTAAGAGCACTGGAGTCGATTGACAGGAGAGCCAGAAAGCTCATCAACGATGACGACTTGTTTGACGCCAAGCTGCAGAGCTTAGAACATCGGCGCAAGGTCGCAAGTCTTTCGATTTTTTATCGGATTCACTTCGGAGAGTGTGCATTGGAATTGTTCAATTTGATTCCTCCATCGCCTTTTTATCACAGTACAACCAGAGAAACTGCGCGACGCCATAGTCATACAGTAGAGATTCCACCCATACATACGAAGCGTTTTGCGTCCACGTTTTTGGCAAAATGGCTTCCAGGCAAAAAAATCAACGACCCTAGCTGCCTTTTCATTAATTAAACATATAGTTGAAAACATAAACGAGAAAAAACGTGTTACGGGTATTTTCTTTGATATGAAAATGGCATTCGACCTTGTTAATCACCAAATCTTATTAAATAAGTGTGATCGTTATGGAAAAGGAATATAAGAGGAAATGCAATGAAATGGTTAGCTAGTTACTTAAACAATCGAAAACAATGTGTTGAAATCATGCGAATTGGTGAAGATCTTTTATTAAGTACCTTTAAATCCAGCTATGAAATCAATATGTCAGGCGTACCTCAAGGTAGTATACTGGGTCCGCTTTTGTTTCTTCTATACATTAATGACATTACAAATGTGACCAGACATCGATGTGTTCTTTTTGCTGATGACATATCCGTTGTAGTACCAGATACTTGCAAAAACATACCATATGAAGATAATCTTAATTCTACTGTAGATTCCATAACGAACTGGCTTCACATAAATAATCTAAAAGTAAACGTTTCCAAAACAAAAGTTGTACAATTTTCTAATTACCAAAGCAAACGACAACATTTGGATATCAATTGTAATGGTGAAGGTGTTATGGAAGTGTCTGAAACAACATTTCTAGGCTTAGTACTTGATAAGAATTGCAACTGGAAAGCGCACATAAAATCAGTTTGCACTAAACTCAATCGATTTGTCTTTGCATTGAAAAAGTTAAAAAGTCTGGCATGTGAAAAAACTGCCATGGCAGCGTATCACGGTTACGTTAGTTCAGTGCTTAGATATGGCCTATTATTGTGGGGAAACTCGACACATAAAAATAAAGTGTTTTTAGCTCAAAAAAAGTGTGTTCGAGCAATATGTAGTGTTGGACCGCTTGAATCTTGTAGACCTCTTTTTAAGAAATTGAAACTACTTACTTTGACCTCACTCTATATTCTGGAAATAGGACTCTTTGTAAGAAAACACCCAGAACGATTTCAAAGAGCTAATGTGAATTTGAAATGTTCGTCTAGAGACCCGACTAGACTTCTAGTGCCCAAGTGTGCCAGCCAACTTAACCACGAAAACTGTTCGTTTATGGCCACAAGGATCTTTAATCGGATCCCTAAAACCATTAGAGATTTACGATTGAGTTCTTTTAAAAGTCAACTCTCAAAGTGGCTCATAGATAAGTGTTTCTACACAGTTGAAGAGTTCTTAGGCTAGGTATTTATTGATATGTATTGCTATTGGAAAATTATTAATTCACATTATTATTGTTGACATAGTAATTAATTATTATCGATTGATTTATTAATTAATTTTATATAATTGTCAATGGATTTTTGCATGCTGAATATTCAGCGAAACATGTGGATCAAATTATTATTTATCATCTTTAATGTACCGTGTTTCCTGCATAATAAATATTTCTATTTCTATTTCTTTTTCTATTTCTATTTCTATTTCTTTTCTTACGTACCGCAAAGCTGTGGAACTCCTTGCCTCAGTCTGTTTCCCATCAAATACGAGTATAACATTGGGGTCTTCAAATCACGAGTGAATAGGTACCTTCTAGGCAAGCATGTTACATCTCAGGCTACATCATCACTTACCATCAGGTGAGACAGTAGCCAAATGCAAGCCTATCCAAATATTTAAAAAAAATAATGTCATCAGTCACATTAAGTAGAGAAGTACCTAACTGGCCAGTAGCGTTAGCCAAAGTAACATTAAGAAAATGATAGCGAAGTTCGAAAATAATTAAGAATCAAACGAACTTACCTTGTGAAGTTTGATATCTAATTATACGAATGTCTTGACCGAAGATGATTACCATTTACATGTAGCAGCACACGAGATGATGCCATCCTCACCATACTTTTAAAGTTGTTTAAAAAAATATTTTTTAATAAAAGACGTTGTTTTGACCATTTCCCACCAGAGTGTGCAGCCCGCCATTTTAACCGGCGCGGCCGCTGTCCGTCATTTTTTAGAGCATACATTTTTTTGATAGGTCTTAGGATACGTATAGGGGATGGGTGGGAGTGTAATCATCTTCGGTCAAGACATTCGTATAATTAGATATCAAACTTCACAAGGTAGTACATGCAGATGTTCAGAGCATCGAAAAAATGTAATAATAAAAGAATCGATAAATAACTATATTTCATGTTTATTTATAATCAATATATTATCATCTCTGATACAGTTATATGAAGAATAAATAATCCTTAGTACCTATTGAAATAGAGCATTAACAAAATCGCTATCCGCTGAAGTGGATATGCTTCTATTGTAATATTTTAGGAACACTTTTGAGGACTCTGTCCAGCCTGCAGCTTTTCTAATAACTTCTAGATTGACTCCAGCCCTGTGAGCTGCAGATGTTGACGCGTGTCGAGTGCTGTGGGCGCTGTATACACTAGTGTCTAAACCACTTTTTTCCAAAACCAACTTAACCCAGTGAGATAATGTCTGGGATACTACCTTTCTGTGTGGTTTTTGATAACTGATAAAAAGGTAATCCTGATTACGTAGACTACTAGTTCTATCTATGTAGGATTTAAGAGCTAAGGCTGGACAGATCTTCAAATTTTCTTTAATAAATGGCAGAACAAGCAAAGGTTGATAAGTGCCTGGTCTAGACGTTTTAATTAATTCGTCGATTTTTATAGTTATTTTGTTTAAATCAAAGTTAATATTTTTTATTTTAATTAGGCTCATAGTTTGCATTCTGTGAGCAGATGCTAGAGCGAGAAGAGTAATAGTCTTAACGGTAAGTTCTTTTAAGGATATTGAGTAATTGGGAAAATAATTTTCTAGGTATCGTAAAACTACATTTGGATCCCAAGTGGTATTATATTTTAGAGCAGGCGGGTTAAGGCGATATACACCTTTAAAGAAACGTTTAATACAGTCGTTTTCGTTTAAGTCATAGCGTAATAGTATGGATAATGATGACCGATGAGTGTTAAGAGTACTGTAGCCAGCTCCTGAATTAAATTTTATTGTTAATTATTCTAATAATTGACTTATGTTTGGATCATAGAAATCAACGTTATTTTCATTACAATATTGCCACCATGATTTTAACGACGAATTGTATTGATTTAATGTGTTTACCGAAAAAGAGGACATTACTATGTCTAATGAAGTTGCTGGGATACCACGTCTTAACATTGCTTGCCTGATAATTTCCCTGCCATCAGGCTGAGATCCGCGTGGAGGGGGTGTTTGTCCCTGAAAGGAGAAAATAATAAATTCGCGTCAGGTAAAAAGTAGAGGACTTTTGAGATAAGTAACATTGACCATAGTGGGTACCACGGTTGTGTGGGCCAATATGGAACAACTAAAATCCCTTCGGCCTTGTCAGCTTTAATTTTTTGTAAAACTTTAGTTATCAAACTAAAGGGAGGGAAGGCATACAACCTCAAGTTTTTCCAATTAAAAGTAAATGCGTCAACTATTTCAGAGTTGGGGTCTAACTTCCAAGATGCATGTCTACAACATTTATGATTCTGAACACTCGCAAATAAGTCAAATTCTGGCGCATCAAATGATGATAAAATTCGATTAAAAGCATAATGGGCCAACTCCCATTCTGTATCTACATTGGTTTGACGAGTTTTAAAATCTGCTACTACATTTTTACTTGATTGAATGTATGAGGCGAACACATAAATATTGCGTGTTTCGCACCACTGCCATATTTCGCGCGCAATTTCATTTAAATGTTTAAATTGTATGCCACCCATTTTATTTATATAGGCTATAGCAGTTGTGTTGTCAATTCTCAAAAGCACATTACAATTATAGGCCTATATCACTAGCCACCGTTATCGCCAAGGTGCTTGATGGTTTGCTGAACGCTCAGCTTGATAAACACCTACAAATTAACGACAACCAGTTTGGTTTTAAGTCTTGTCTCTCCACAGAAACAGCTGTATTGTGTTTGAAGCAGACCATCAGGTACTATACCGATAGAAGTACACCTGTTTTTGCCTGTTTCCTCGACCTATCGAAGGCATTTGATCTGGTTAGTTACGACATCTTGTGGCAGAAACTTCAAAAAACCAATATGCCCGAGGAACTGATACGCCTTTTTAAATATTGGTATCAGAACCAGGTCAACGTCGTTCGGTGGTCGGGGTCGTATTCGGATCCGTACAGGTTGGAGTGCGGGGTGAGGCAGGGGGGGCTGACCTCACCGAAGCTCTTCAATCTTTATGTGAACGCGCTCATTGAGGGGCTCGGCAGCACGCATGTCGGATGTCATATAGGAGGAATTTGCCTCAATAACATCAGTTATGCCGACGATATGGTGCTGCTGGCTTGACTGAGGTGGCTTGAGGAAACTGCTTGGCATGTGTGAGAAGTACGCTGTAGATCATGGCCTGTTGTACAACGCAAAGAAAAGTGAGTGCGTGGTCTTTCAGGTTCGGGGCAGAAACCTAGGGAGTATACCGGAAATTAAACTAAACGGGTGTCCTCTCAATAGAGTTGACAAGTTTAAATACCTTGGGCACTGGGTAACTTCGGACCTGAAAGATAATGCAGACATTGAAAGGGAGCGTAGGGCGTTGTCTGTACGTGCTAATATGATAGCCCGCAGATTTGCTTGTTGTTCGTGAGGCGTCAAAATCGCCCTTTTTAGGGCATTTTGTACGTCCTTCTACACTAGCAGTCTGTAGGTCGATTACGCGCAGAAGCAGTACAATGCACTACGCATCAAGTACAATAATGCGTTTAGGGTGCTATTGGGGCTGCCCCGCTTCTGTAGCGCATCGGGGATGTTCGCCGAGGCGCGGGTGGATTGCTTCTACACAACCATGCGCAAGCGGTGCGCATCCTTGGTGTGCCGGGTGCGGGGTGGCCGCAATGCTATCCTGCAGGCCTTCGCGGAACAGTTTGACTGTCAGTACTTGAACCATTGCAACATGGTTCATGTACTGACTGATTTCAAAATACTTTTTTAATTACTTGTGATGTAATTTAATTTAATTTTTATTTATGTGACTTAGTGTAATTTTAGTTGATTCATTTGTATTGAATTTTATTGATTGTAATTTTATTTTTTTAATTTTATGTTATTAAGTGTAATTTTATTTAATTGATTTAATTTTAATTTTGTGTATTTTTGTATTAATGTTGTTATTGACCCAAGTTGGTTGAAATAAATTGATTCATTCATTCATTCATTACAATTTCGTAACGACGCAATTACAGTTGCGAATGCCCCCCCGCCCGTTCCTCCAAATGACAGCACACATTTACAGAATACACTAAACATGCACACTGTTTTAGGCCCAAGACACCGTACTCGTAGAACAAGGATACGAAGAACCGGTTCACACGCGCTCTATGCCAGGCACAGTCATGTGCCTGGGAGCTCCTCCTCTCCTCCTCCACGGCCCGGTCTACCCGAGCCGAGGTCCGTGCCTTTAGAGGCGCCCTCGGGTGGTTCCGCTCCCCGATCCGATCCGAACCCTTCGGAGACTCTGGAAGGGCACGGGGACGCGCACTTTTAAGTGTGCGATGCCGTACCCCTCTAGAAATCCTCTGAAGGTGTTTCGTTTCAACATGGCTTGAGGTACCCTTTACGTACCTCGCCGCCCCTAAAACAAGCCCGGTGAAGCTGGAAATGCCCCTCGGCAACCAGCAGTCTCTCTCCAAAAAAAAAAAAAAAAAAACAATTTCGTAACTGTGACGCGAATACTTTTAGACCGTAAAAAGCAGCCAAAAGTTCTAGTGTATTTATATGAACAGTTTGCTGTGAACAATTCCAGTGACCGTTGGCGGTACGATTGTCACACGCCGCGCCCCAACCAGTAGTGGAAGCGTCGGTGAATATAACTAGAGAATAATCATTCATTTGAAATGGACAACATGAAACGTCGATACTTTTTATCCACCATTTTAAATCTTCTTTAATGTATTCTGGTAACAACATATATTTGTTATAATTGTCGGATTAATTAAGTGCTAAAAACTTTTCCCTTTCAAATAACTTGGTGTATACCCAACCATATTTTACGGCGGGACACGCTGATGTTAACACGCCTATAAATCTAGCGAATTTCCTAATAGTAATCTTTTGTGTGTGTAGTAATTTAGTAGCCATCTGCTTAATTCGGTTTTTCTTTTCTTCAGGTATCAATAAAGACATATTAATTGAATCAAAAATGAAACCCAAAAAGTGCATCTTCTTGACGGGCATTGTTTACTTTTTCCTTTGTTTGACCAATATTTCTTTAGTTGTACGTATATTATCGAGACACGTGTCATATGAACGTGCTATGGTCAAAAAATCATCAAGATATATTACAGATAGGTAACCTAGAGAGCGCAAGTAGTATAAAACAGGTTTTAATAATTTAGTGAATACATAAGGTGCCGTGCAGAGTCCAAAGGGAAGCACGTTAAATTCAAATAATTGATTGTTGAATAATTTTGAATTCCAATAGAAACGCAACCAAACCCTATCATCTTTATTGATTGGCAATAAAAAATATGCGTCCTGCAAATCTAAGGTTGCCATATAATAATTTTTATCTAATAATTTTAATGCTGTACGATAATCTTCTAATTTAAAATGGCTAGTATGAATGAATTTATTTAATTCTTTTAAATTGAGTATAAACCTGTGTTTCCCGTTAGGTTTAGGAACGGTAAATATAGGTGAAATGAATAGGTTTTTACAAGGAGTACAAGGCGAGATAAAATCCGATTCAAGTAATTCGGTAATGCAATTATCAATTATTGTCGTTTCTTTAACCGTATAAGATCTATTTTTGTGCACATCTATTTGATAAGGGTCAGTAAGGAAAGGTATTTTGTATCCCCTTATCCAAGACAGAATGGTTTTATCATTTGTAATTTTAGTCAATTCATTATAGAAATATTGAAGTCTACCAGCGATTGGATAATCAATGTTATGTACCTCAGGTAGCTCGGTTAACGTTTCCAATTCTTTTGACCGTAGTTGGTTCTCGCCCTGTTCGGCCCGCGGTAGCGATCGCGTGACGGCGGCGGCGGCGGCGGCTCAGTCGGTGGCGGCGCTAGCGGCAGCGGCGGGACCTGGCGCCGAGCGTGTTGCGGGGGTTCACTCGCTGCTCGGCAGCCGCTGCTCGCGGTGCCCCCCTAGCGTTTAAAGCTTCCGGTCGACGTAGTCCGGACGTGCTTGGTTGTGCGAGTGGTTGTTGTTGGTACTTCGCACGACCAAAAGTCGCCTTTAATTCTAAGGCAGACTTTGATATAGCCTTAGAAGACTTCAAATGTTCATATAAATCAGATCCGAATAAGTACTCGTCAAATTTCGTGTTTCTGATGATCTCTTTTTGCTGTTTGCTGATGGAGTTTGTAATGGTATATCTCCTTGTTACAGATTCTCTGTAGTGAGTATCGCACAACAACCGGCCTGCGTCACTTAATGTTTTTATTATTTCTTGTGGCACGTTTTCGGTACGAGATAAGGCCAAATTCAGACCGTTGCCAATAGCAGCGATGCAACTCGCCATTTGATTTTGTTTCTGCTTGCTATAAGAGTCTTTTTTGAGAATTATCTCAGAAAGTGCCGTTTTTATTTCGGGGTTTAACTTCGGTGCTTTCTGGGTACAATTTTCAGCAGGTAGGTATCATTTTAAAAGATCTAATTTTTTATCTTTAGACAACCCGTTGAGCAAGATATGTTTCCATCTGATTGCTATATTTTTTTGTAGATTATCGCCAAAACGTTTCTCTTGTGTAGGATCTGTGCCTAACAACTCTAAAAGATCTGGTTCTAAATCCTGACTGTTCTTGTCATTAACCACTTCTTCTTTTTCTAAGGGAGCCTCATTAACTGGGATCTCATCTGCAACGCGACGCAAAAAAAACAACCATAAAAATGTGTT
Organism: Eudonia lacustrata; assembly: GCA_947562085.1. Taxonomy (NCBI): domain Eukaryota; kingdom Metazoa; phylum Arthropoda; class Insecta; order Lepidoptera; family Crambidae; genus Eudonia; species Eudonia lacustrata. The sequence continues at coordinate 25,834,775 of OX387314.1, forward strand.
GTTTATAACAAGATTCCATATCCACACGCGATATACGCCGGGATAAGTTAATAACAAACTGAATATTAATTGGTGACCAGTATTGAACTTAATCGAAAAAATTGTCCACACACGATTTACGTCGGGATCAGTAAATATTATCCACACACGATTTACGTCGGGATTAGTAAATATTATCCACACACGATTTACGTCGGAATCAGTAGGCAATATGGCAAAATTTTTTTTTTTTTTTTTTCATATCCACACATGAATTTCATCGGGATTATGTAACCAGCAAACTAGTCCACAGATAATAATTAAAATCAGGATAGTTTTATTAACAGCGGGTAGGTATTCGTCAGAAAAAAAAATAATCTGATCGTGAGATGTTACTTACAACAATATTATTTTTGAAGGTAGTCTTTTTTTATGATAATATTTAAGAATAATATTAAAACTTACTTGTGTTTTCTAGATCACTGACTAATTCAGCTTGATGCTCCTCAATCAATGGTGACGATCGTGTCGTCATCGGTTCGTCATCGGAAGAAGACGATTCTATTCTCCTACGTTTTTTTACTAATTTTTTTACTTTTCGTAACAAACTTTCTACTAAATCACTATCTTCCTTATTAGATCGCTTTCTTTTACCCATGTTTAACAATTTTATTGAGAAAAAATTAAATTTTAATAATACTTTGTGGTTCGGATGACACCAAAACGAGTAATGACGGACAGCGGCCGCGCCGGTTAAAATGGCGGGCTGCACACTCTGGTGGGAAATGGTCAAAACAACGTCTTTTATTAAAAAATATTTTTTTAAACAACTTTAAAAGTATGGTGAGGATGGCATCATCTCGTGTGCTGCTGCATGTAAATGGTAATCATCTTCGGGAGAGATATGAAGTATAACAAAATGTATGGGATTGACATAAGATTGACCACGTGATTTAGCGTGGCTTATGCCAATCCAATACATTTTATTATTTTCGAACTTCGCTATCATTTTCTTAATGTTACTTTGGCTAAGCCTACTAAGTAACATTAAGAAAACTTTGGCAACCGCCACTGGGCGGAAATCAAACTGGTAAAGGCTGAAAATATTGTTTGTAAGAAGGAAAGAGGATATATGAGGAATTTACAAAAAGATTACGAATTCTAAGACCTTGCTTTGGACAAATTGATTTAAGTAAATGGCCTCCCCTAGGGTTTATACATTCTTTAATAGCCCTTACCATATCCTTTTTCTACTTCACTTCAGGGCACTTGGACGGAGCTACAGCCTCCACCAAGCCACTGAAGCTGGAGCTGATGAAAAAAGGGACGAGCTTGTTGCATTACTGAAGAAACTAGGCTGACGAAGTAACGCAGTCCTGACTCTTCAGCGACAGATTCCATACCATTCGACCCCAAACCAATTAGAGGTATTCTGTACGAGCTAACAACTAGGATCCATTACTAACATTACAGTTACCTTACCTACTAACCAACCCTTTTTATTTACCCCTTATTTTATTATTGTTTTTATGTTTTTCTTTATCAAGTAGTTACTTTTGTCGACCAAACTGACATCAGGACTCCTGGTACTCTTATTATCTTAGCAATATTGTTGTTTACACATAGCTTATTCACTAAAACTGTAAATCCACAACATAGCATTGTTAAAATTTATTTTATTTAATAAATACCTTATTTTGTTAAGTGTGGAGCGATTTTTATTTTTATTTGTAGCCTCCCCACAGTAGGAGTAGAAGATCCACATTACAACACTATGTGACTTTTCTAAATAAGGTGTGATTCAATAGTGATGCCTAGTAATTTTAATTCTGGTATTCCATGGCAAGGAAAACAATGACATTTTTTATTTATTTGAAAGTATCTTATATTAATGGTGGTGGTGGAGGTGGCGCTGGCAGTTGTGATGTTGTCGGTGGCAGCGGCACAGATAGCGGTGTATTTGCCGGTTGCGTTGAGGCACTGCTATCCTGTAAATATTTATATTATAACAATAATATTTATTGAATAATTCTTCTTTATCTTAGGTTGGGGAAAAAGTCTTTTCGCATATAGTATGTATGAACTTGTAATAAAGTCTCTTTGTATCTGGCTGGTTTTGGTAACATTAGTTTTAAGAAAGATTTAATTCCAAATTCAAATTAAGAAAATGTGTGATTTTCATTTGTTTTTCTTACTGTCAAGATGAGGGAATCTAATGAAGAAGTTCGATACTTAATAAAATTTTACTACAAAAAAGGTAAAAATGCAACGCAAGCCGCGAAAAAAATTTGCCATGTTTATGGACCTAGTGCAGTGTCTGTGAGAGTAGCACTTTGGTTTAAGCGTTTTCAATCCGGAAATTTTGATGTCAAAGATGCACGTCGCTCTGGTCGCCCTATTACGGATAAAATGGATGGCATTTTTTTAAAAGTAGAGCAAGATTGGCATATATACAAACAATCTATAGACTAGGTTCACGAACTTCTTTAAGAAATCTTTTTTAAGAAATTGGTGTCTTGACAGTGGCGTCTCAATTTATTTATAATTGTATAGTTCTTGTACGTTGTAATATCAATTCATTTACTAAACACAGTGATGTACACAATTTTAATACTAGAAGTAAGTCAAAACTTGTAATGCCTCTGTTCAGGTTACAGAAGGTGCTTGGTTCTTTCTTGGGGCAAGGTATACACTATTACAATAAAATACCAAATACTGTACTAGATTTACCTTTAGATAAGTTTAAAAAACATGTAAAGTCTTCTTTACATAAAAAAGGTTATTATTCAGTCAAAGAATATTTAGAAGATAAAACAGCCTGGCTATAATAAAAAACATATATAACGTCGAGGTTTTTCCAGCGGGGTTTTTAGAAAGAGTGACGTCAGCATCGCTGACGTCACTATCTTTATCACCAGGTTCGCTCATTGCAAATAATAACACTCAATATTAAAGTACACTCGTTTTATTTATTACAAGCTTAAATCCTAGTCGATTACAAATCAAAATAATAGTAATTTCAAGTACTCACAAGATTTCAACTGCAAGCTAGCTTTACACCGTCTTACCTCTCCCAAGGCTCGACTAATAATGCGCACCGAACACAAATGCGGCACCCGCCATGCCAATCGTTCTAACTCACTCCGAACACCAATCAAACATGGCATCCGGCGCTAGTTTAGTCAAAACATGATTGTTAATTCTAATAATTTTAACGCATCAACTTTACACATTAACAAAATAAATTAAATCCATCAATAATTTTTAAGAGTTAATTTTAGCTTTCAGTTTATTTTTTAATCGGGTTTAATTTTAAATTAGAGTCCAAACATCCGCCGACAGTCGCTGTTAAAATGGCGGCCAATGTTTCGACTCGGAAACAAGTTCATATTAGTTTATCAATTATTGATTTACTGTAGGACATTACCCTAAACTTATTACCAATTATGTATAAATCAAGATAAGATTTTATGACTAATCATTTGAATACAAATTAGTAATTACAAGTAATTTCTTAATTAAGCGTTATGGTCTTGCGTCGACATATACATAATACTACTTATAAACAGTGTCCTGCGGATAACAAAATAGCGTTGCATTGAACATTACAATTAGTTTTATTTTTATTATTATTAACTATAGTTTTTTTTACTTTTACTAGTACTGTATGATATTGTAAAAAATTAAACTTTTAAATTATGTTTTTGCAGACTTAAATATTTTATTTAGTTATTTTTTATTTTTTGTGTTTTTTTACATGTTGTGATTGTCCTTTACATTTTGTGTTTTTATTTGTGATGGAAAGTGTCCTTTTATGATAGGGCATTTTCCAATATTTATGACGCTGTAAGGGAGAAAAGAGCTGGACACTTGCTGAGTTTCTTGCCGGTTCTTCTCAGTACAAGATCTCACGCCCAGAGTAGATAGACTTACGAACCGATGGCATAAAATGACGTTCATAAGAGCTATTTGTAGCCTAAACTGAATAAATGATTTTGAATTTTTTGAATTTCATATCAGTAGTTACGACGTAGCTGAAGAACTGGGAATTGACCACAAAACAATTTTGGCGCATTTGAAAAAAACTGGGTACACAAAAAAAGTTCGATATTTGGGTACATCACGAGCTCACTGCAAGAAACCTAATGAACCGTGTACTCATTTGAGATTCTTTATTACGACGTAATGAAACCGAACCATTTTTGAAGAAGCTGATAAGTGGTGATGAAAATTGGATCACGTACGACAAGAACGTGCGAAAAAGTCGTGATCAAAGGCCGGTCAGGCTTCACAGACTGTGGCGAACCCCGGGTTAACTCGCAACAAGGTGATGCTGTGTGTGTGGTGGGATTCGAAGGGCATTATTCATTATGAGCTGTTATCACCAGCCAGGACCATCGATTCTGAACTCTACTGCGTACAACTGATGAGATTAAAGCAAGAAGTTGAGAAAAAGCGGCCGGAATTTATCAACATAAGGGGTGTGATTTTTCTTCATGATAACGCCTCATACATCTTTAACCACTCAGCAAAAATTAAGAGAGTTTGGCTGCAAGGTGTTAATGCAGCCGTCGTATAGTCCTGACCTTGCACCTAACCACTTGTCGCGGTATTTTGATCAGAAGCCCCAAAACTTCTATAGCAATGGGATCATGTAAACACCTACACCCCACCCACCCCACCTACAAGATGGCAAAAAGTTAACGAACAAAATGGCACCTACATACTTACCTAGTTCAATGTAAATAAACTATATTAAAAAATGTTTTGAATTTTCTTAAAAAATGCGAAGAAACTTTTTCCCCAACCTCAGGTTATTTTTTATTGTTGTTAGGTTTATTGACAGACAACTTAAGCTGTTTGCTGTCCCGTTGTGTCGAACTGTTGCCCGTGCTAGATCCCCCATACCGCGAACCCTTACTGCGCTCAATGCCCTTCTGGACGCCAGCCTGGATTGTGATGTGTTTGCGGATGAATGGAAGGTGATTCTATCTGAATGCTTGAAGTACTGTGAGATGAATGTATGATAGTTGTGTCTTAATTAATTAACTAATTATTTTTTATTAGCATGCATAATTTTTATTTTGTACTGTATTGTTTTATTGATTGTGTTCATTGCAATGTTTAATATTTGTCTATGATTTTAGTGCTTTTAATTCTGTTTTATTTTTATTTTATTTTTTATTTTTTATTTATTGTAATTTTACATTTAATTTTAATATTATTTTATTTTATTATTGAATATGTGTTAATTGGTGTAATTGGCATTAGCCGTACTAATTAAATTAAATAAATTAAAAAAAAAATTGGTTGTTTCGAAGGGTCGAAATTGTATGAGTTTAGTCTTTTTTTAATTTATTTCCAAATTATGGCTTTTAAGTCTTTCATTTATTGTTGTAAATGTTAATGCGATACATGTGCTACAGTCCATATTGCTGGGGCATTTAAATAAAATGGATACATCGTCGGTGAAAAGAATGCACTTTGTTATGAAAAAAAATAAAAAGGAAAATAATGAAAAAAGGAACAAGATACACCCCAACAAACTTCCCTGTGGGATGGAGTAGTGGTTTAATGTCATCGTTTCAGACTGGATAGTTTGCAAAGCGCCTTTTTTTTCGTCTGTGTATTTAATCTGAACAAACTGTTTTCTATGAAATAGGTAATTTTTTTTTTGAGAGAGATTGCTGATTGCATCTAACGGCATTTTCAGCGTCACCGGAGTTTTTGGGGGCGGCGAGGTACGTAAAGGGTACCTCAAGCCGTGTTAAAACGAATCACCTTCAGAGGATTTCTAGAGGGAACGGCATCGCACACTTAAAAGTGCGCGTCCCCGTGCCCTACCAGAGTCTCCGAAGGGTTCGGATCGGATCGGATCGGGGAGCGGAATCACCCGAGGGCGCCTCTAAGGGCATGGCCGAGGTCCATAGGTAGACCGGGCCGTGGAGGAGGAGAGAAGCGCCCAGGTACATGTCTGTACCTGGTAAAGAGCGCGTGTGAACCGGTTTTACATACCCTTTTTCTACGAGTACGGTGTCTTGGACCTAAACTACTAACTAGTGTGCATGTTTAGTGTATTCTGTAAAGGTGTAGTGGCATTTAGAGGATCGGGCGGGGGGGCGTTCGCAACTGTTATGGGATCGTCGGGGTCATCTAGGACGTGTTTAGGACGTCTAGATGAATACCGTCTTGTTGTTGGAAGGCCTTCAACATTATAGTTGGCGGCCGCCACAACAAGCGGGTTCGGGTTGTGGGGGGCGTTATCAAAGTAACGTCTGGAGACGTCCTTGATAAAGTCTTTGATAGTGGGGAGAACGAGATCACGGTGGAGATCTACATTGTGATAGTATTATAATAATTTTATGGTAAGATCGTAGCCATTCAAGTGCGCCGCCAGGACGCACCCATTCCACTTAATTTGGACAATAAAATTGAATGTCATTTATCTTAAGTCTTAGTCATGTCCAAAAATAAGCCTACTGCGTATTGTTTTGTCTCATAATAACATGTTTATATAATTTTTAACGCAAATTTTGTTGCGAACAACCACGATAGCTCAATTGGAAGAGCACCTGACCCGGTATGTCAGAAGGGTGCGGGTTCAAATCCTGCTCATAGAAATTTGTTCAACATTTGTGTTTTTCATAATAATATGTAGTTTAAAATTTTTTGAATATAATGATACGCAGCAAGATTAGTGGAGTGTTTTTCGCGGTTCACCTGTCCCGATGTTTGTGCTTTATCAAATCTTGCAAGTTAAATTTGATCCATTTCCCGGATTTTGCATTTGCATTATCATCCATTAATCGGATAATAATGCAAAATTATTATGACATTGAGCTGATCTGATGATGGAAACGGAAGGTGGCCATAAGAAGGAACTCGGTAGTTAAACGACACAACCCCATCGAGTTTGGGCTCGTTTGATTCGCTTTGACGAGTACTTTAGTGCTAGATGGTAACCAGGGTCTTATTATGGAGCTGGAAGATGGCCATAGGAACTCGGTAATTAAACGACACAACCCCATCGAGTTTGGGCTTGTATAATTCGTCTTGACGAGTACTTTGGTGCTAGATGGTAACCAGGGTCTGATGATGAAACCGGAAGGTGGCCATAGGAACTCGGTAATTTAACGACATAGCCCCATCGAGTTTGGGCTCATATTATTCATCTTGAACCAGTGCTTTCACTGATTCGATTCTGTACGTTCACCGTTGTGAACTGACGTGTCTATAAATAACAATAAAAATATTTAATTAATCACTTGCATAATTCGTGACCTCGTTTTTTTTAGCGATCGCCTTGATTTGAACTATAAACTGTGTCTCACGTGATGTAATACATTTAATTAAAGTTAATAAGTTTAAGTGAATATGATTAGTGTATAGAAAATAAATAAGTACTTAGTTTTTGATAAGATGGATAGTTTATTCAACCGGAGCAGCAGGATTGCTCGAACTCCGCCACCAACATCTTCGCCGTCTTGCCCATCAATCCCAGGATCACAGTCGCAAAACAAGGAAGAAGGCACTCTCGAAGTTATTGCTACATCAGAAATACAAAACTGGATGACCACCATTGAGCAATGCCTAAATGAAGTTTGCCATATATCTTCTAAGGGCAAACTATTCAGAACAAAAGTTACGAATTCATAATCTGTGTCGTAAAGTGTCCCATGGAAAATCTCAGATGGTTGTCCAATACTAGTCCTTAAAAGTGAAAATCGTAAAAGCTCACTCCTCCATCCAAACTCTCCAAGAATATCTGACACAACAGTTACAAGACCTCCAAACCAGCATTAAAAAAACCTCCATAACTGTTACGAACCCTTCCTTTTCTGACATGGTAAAAAGGGGACCGAATAACTTTTTTAAGCCCATAAATATAAGTTCCGTGGCCATTTACCCGAATTATAAGGCAAAATCTAGCGAGGAGACAAAAACCCTTGTTCAAAAAATTATTCGTCCCGAAGAGATGAATCTCCATGTAAGAGGCTTGCGTAAGACAAGAAATGGTGGGATTATAATAAGCACAGAAACCAAAGAAGACATCGACAGTTGAAAAAATCGACTCAGATAACTAAATCAGGCCTATCAATCGATAAACCGCTAAAGAGGAAGTCAAGAATTGTAGTGATTGGTGTGCCCTCTAATATGCAAGAAAAAGAAGTTTTCACCTGTCTGTACCGTCAGAATTTAGCCGACCAACTAGCTTATATTAACTTTGAGACTTTTCTAGCCTCGACCAAATTAAGTCACAAGTCAGGAAAGAAGGACAGTGAAATCTGCAATTATATAATAGGACCGCAGAACTTCGAAAAGCCCTAATTTCAAAAGACAGAGTGTTCGTAAACTGGTTTTTATGTCCTGTCAAAGACTTCAGTCGAGTTAGTTACGAGATGTTTTAAATGCCAGCAGTACGGTCATGCAGCTAAGTCCTGTCGGGAGCTTGTTTTTACCTGCGGATATTGTGGCGATCAGGAGCACTCCATAAAAGAGTGCACAAACAAAGCTGACTCCCCAAAATGTGCTACATGTTCCAGATTCAAAAAGCCTAGTGAACATAACACAGGTGCCGATGACTGTCCTGCGAAGTTAAATGCGGAAAGGAGGTATTTAAACTCAATTTACTATGGAGGCGCCTAAGAGCGCCGCCTTTTAAGTGTTTTATCCAGCCCTTTTCCAATTTTATATTTTTATTTTTATAAATATTTTAATCTTAGTTTAGTTTTAATTTTAAATTTATTTTACGGAATTACCACTATTTGTATATTAAATAAATGATTTATTTATTTATTTATTTATTTATTTATTTAACATAATTAAACGGGCATAACCCTATTACATAATTATGAATAATTAAGTGCATATAAACACAAATAGTAAGTATACTTAATCACTAGTTCACAAACAAATATCTACACTGTTTAAAAAATTCTTAAGGTTGTCCACAAACACGTCAAAATTCGGGTAAGCCACAAGGAGTGCGTTAAGTGCTTGATGCATGCGACACAGCGGTGAATTCGCACGCGCCACTGTGCGACACGGCGGAGGCGCAAACAGTCGATGCCTACGACTGGATCGAATACGCAGATAATTATCAGGCACAAACAGGCGAGACAACTGCTCAACACATTCGGGCGAGTCCACACTCCCACGCAAAATCGCCACAGCAGTTGACAACTCCATTCGAGCTCTTCTACCCTCTAGCGAGTTCATCCCCAACATTCCCAGCAAGAACTTCGTTGGGTACATGAAAGGATAGTAACCATATACCCGCTTATAATAGCAGCGAAGAAAAGCTTTCTGGACCTTCTCTAACATAAGTATATATTTGGCCTCGTGCGGGTTCCATATACATGCACTAGATTCCAATGAGCTTCGCACAAGGCTGGTAAAAAGGATTTTGATGACATCAGGATTATGAAAGTCGCGCGAGTTACGTAAAATAAACCCCAAACGACTGAAACAGCTACGAGTGAGAGCGGAAACGTGTTCGTTAAAAGTCAAAGACGGATCAAATGTGACCCCCAGGTCTTTCATAGCGTTTGTGCGAGCAATGCTGTCATTGCCTAACATATATTTACGTTCAACGAGATTACGTCTGCGGTCTGCGTCTGCTGTTAAATAATTTAATTGAATACTTAGACAACATCTCTGTATCTGAGGCTAAGTTGTTTGATGTAGAGAATGGCAAACAATACCTTTCCGTTTAAAATAATCCACTAACTATACTTACACAAAATATTCGCAGTATATTTAATATTTTTTTTGATAATTTTTCTATATTTCAAAAGAGATTAGAAGTTAATTTAGATATCATAATTTTGACCGAATGTTGGCTTGACAAACATTATAATATACCCCAATTACCAGGTTGTAATACTTGTAATATGTTTAAGAGTAGCAAAACTTATAACCAAAACGATAACGTTGTAATTTATAGTAAGGACTTACTTATTTATATTAGGGTTTACTAATAAAAAGAAATTGGTTCTGACTTTGCAATTTTAGGATTAAGTATCTTAGCCACCTTCCTTCACCCAAAAAACCCAAACACCCAAAAAACTTTGTCGACTCTTTAAGCAGTATACTTCAAAATTTATCCTCGGATAGAAATTTAATTATGATTGGAGATATAAATATTAATATTAGACCCGAAAAAACCGATTCAAATGCCCAAGACTACCTCATTGTATGCTTCTTTCATGGCTTGCTTCCTGCGCACACTTTGCCTACTCACCAAAGTGGTTCATGTTTGGATCATGTCATGCTTAAATCTAACTTTTCATCATCTGCACTAATTGTTACTAACTCAACAATAACCGACCATTCTGCAGCCCTACTAGCCTTAAATTGTGAATTACCTAAAGTAAATAATACTCCCACAATCGCTAAGCTAAATTTAAACAAACTTGAAGTAGACTTACTTCATATTGATATCGACCCAGTTTTTAATTCCGCTTATCCGCATTTATGCATGTCATACTTAGTAGAAAATATACAACAAGGTATTCATAAAAAACCATCAAATATTAAATTAATCATAATCTGAAACCATGGATTACTCCAGGTCTTATTCGTTGCATGAAACATAGAGACAAATTGCATATGTCCACTAAACGAAATCCTCAATGTCCAATATTGCAATTATCATATAAAAGATACAGAAATTTCTGAAATAATCTATTGAAAAAAATAAAAAACAATTACGAAAAATTATCATTAGAATCAGCTGGAACTAATAATAAAATGATATGAAAACATATTAAAAACATCACTTACATGTCGAAACAAAACATGACTCATTAAGTTTGCTTCAAGCGCACCCAACTCATCAAATAACTGCTAATAACGCAAATAATTATTTTATTAACACTGGTAAAGATCTGGCGGAAAAAAACTGACACTTCTACAGACCCCGATGTACACCTCTGCTGATTGTAGCACTAAATCACTGCTTAAATCATTTGTTATGCTAGATAGTGACGAAGTCGAAGTTGCATAAATCAATATGAGTTTAAAAGATAATTGTGCTATTGGGTGAGACAATATATCTAATAAAATAATTAAGCAGTTCAGGCATATTTTGATACCTCCTTCGCGTCAGCTTACTAGGCAGGTTGCTTACTAAGCAGGTTTAACGGAGTCACATTAAGTTGTGAAATAAACTCGATAGTGATGCTTAAGGGTGGGCCGACCAAAAAATGCCAAAAATGCAGTTACGGTTAAGTAAATCATATATCTTTCAATGAAGTCTGTCTACCGGCATTTTTCCAAAATGTTTAAAAAAAAAACCATTGTTATTCCAATTTATAAAAATGGCAATAAAAGATAAACGTCAAATGTCCCAAAATATATCGTTATTACCTTTCCGTATATAAAAAAGTACTTTGTGTTATTACCATCGCTGTCAAAAATTGTAGAAAAATTTTAAACTCGAGATTAGTAAATTTTTTGGAAACAATTCGATTTTGTTTCATTTTCAGTTTGGTTTTAGGCCAAAAATTTCTACTGCGGATACTGTACACCACCTGACTGAATATATTGTACAAAATCTTAATATACGTAATAAATAAGTAAGCATACTGTTGGTCAGTATCTTTCTCGACCTTGCGAAAGCATTCGATGCAGTTTCCATCCTTATCCTTTTACGTAAGCTTGAAGCTATGGGTATAAGAGGCACTCAGTTAGACCTTTTTACGAGTTATCTAAAAGAACGATCGCAATGTGTGAGGATTGACAGTGTCCTTAGTGAAAAATCATATCCTACGCTGATTACACCGCCCTTGTTTTTGCGGCTAACTCGAGAGAACTGGCTTCATAAATAGTAGATTTTACACCAAGGGGATAAAGCACTGTATTATGTCACGGGCGCGATATTTGAATCCTGAGCGTAACGAAGGACTCCAGATTTAACTCCCGAGCGTAGCGAGGGGGTTTTGAGTTGATTCCCGAGCGAAGCGAGGGAATTAAAATGGAGTTCTGAGAGCAGTGAAGGATTTAAGCGCGCCCAAGGCAAAATCAGTTTTATCCCTGAGGAGTATACTCTACTTTTCTCACCTTTTGCGAGACAATAAAAACCATGGCTACTAGAAAAAGTATTTTATTTATTAAAATACTATTTTCATTACTAATTATATATAATTAGCACAGTAAATAACAATAAAAAGTAAATTAAAAATTAAAATTGATGTTTGATACATTAGTCCAGTTATGTAAAGATATGGTTATATTTTTTGGTACGCTTATGTTAGTTGAGGTGGAATTTATTTGAGTAGCAGCACCCAATACATTAGAACCTTGCGTGTGAGGGTCGTTTGGCACAGTAAAGGTTGGGGAAGGTGGTGCTTGAGGCAGTGGGCTTGACGGGATATATTTTGAGCTAGATGGCTGTGGTGGCAAAGGTTTCCAAGGGTCATAAATAATGGACGTAGTTTTCAGATGAATGTTGTCACCAATACGACAGCTTATCTTGTTTTTATTTTGTATGGAATTCTCTATGTAGCCCTCCGCTACTGCATCGGATTTCCAGCCACCATGACGTTTTATCTGGGCCATATCTGCTCCTGAATCTGCCAACAGACTTGCTGATGTTCTCCTCAAACAATGACCCGTATAGAGCTCGGGATTTTGCAATTTGAGGTATTTTGCAATTTCTTTTGGCATGACGCTGATTTTATTCTTGCCAATGACTTGCCTGGTGCATTTGCCATTACTGTAACCGATAAAAAATCTGTTGGTGTTTATATTAGAGGGGCGCAGAGCTTGGTACTTTTCAACAATTCTTGCATAATCTTCACGAACTATGAACGAACGTTCTCTATTTGTTTTGGTATCTGGTAAGTTAATCAGCAATAAATCTGCATGTTTTTTGATATCATTGACTTTTATGTTTACGAGTTCATTTCCACGACATGCGCCATTCACTCCAAAAATCAAGGCTACCTGTAACAAAAAATAGGATTGTGAGTAAATAGATAGATACACTACTACATTTTTTGACCTTTATATTATAAAAAAAGCTTGCAAAAAAACCTTAGAATGTGTATTTTTTAAATGTGTGCCATTTAAATACCCTTTTATTCAGTAAATATTTTATACAGCTATTATAGGTAGGTACTAGAAACGTAACTAAAAAGTAGGCAGTACTCATACTTACTTTCATGGCCAGAAAGCTGTGATCAGGAGCCTCATTCAGAAAAGTTTCCACATCTTGCGCTGTCAATACTTTTGACTTCTTTGCTCGATGACCATCTGATTTCCTCTTTAAAAATGCCAATAACTTGCTATATGTATTTATCTTAATGTCGTGTTTGATGCTTATTGTTAACCTGAGCATCGAATAGATACACCACAGGCTGCTGGACTTCTTTGTACACGATAAATACTCGAAATAAACAAGAAGCACTGACTCCGACACAGACTTTGCGCCTTTTGCAGTTTTCCATTTGTGGAAATCGTCGTAAGCTTTCAAGTATTTTTCCTTCGACTTCTCTGGTAGTAGGTTATTAACAATACCTAAGGCGTCTAATTTAATGGAGTTAAATCACTTTCGTCACTCGACATTTTCTTAATGTTTTACTCTATCTTCTTTTGCAGTTTTGTCTGATACTGATTGCACCGTATTGAAATACTCGCGGCTTTTGTTTTAAGTATTGATTTTTTTTCGTTCGGCTTGCCGTGGCGTGGCTAGCTCGATTTTCGAATAAGTTCGATTTTCAAATAAATGAGGCGCGGCGCGCGCCGCCGTCCACCTCCTCGCCGTCGGCCACCAGCAGCTGCAGCAGCCGCGTGCCGCGCGATTTTGACGAAATTAGACTTTAAATGCATAACAATAAGAACTAAGAGAAGTGAGAATCAGATTACTGCCCGGCGGGTTATAATGAAATTCAATACAACATTACACCCCGGCAAAAGACAAGGGCTATAATGATTTACTTTGAGTAAGGTTTGCATGAATTATAATGAGGCATTGTCGAGCAGGTGGTGTGAAAAAATAATTGTTGAACTGACAATAATTTGCATGACTTATATAAGAGGAGAAGAAGAGATTTATAAAATTTACAAAACACAGTGAAAAAATTAAACGCCTACCCGACCCAGCCAGGAATCTAACCTGGGTCTTCCGCAATCCGGGCGGCTGCACTTGCAATGGCCGTTGGATAGATGGCGCGCTGTGCCGCTATTAGCACTCTAAAGATTACAAAAGCAGTGACAAAATTCAGCGTCTACGTCAGCCTTCCCGGTAGCATAGCGGTCAGTGCAGCCGCCCGGATTGCGGAAGACCCAGGTTCGATTCCTGGCTGGGTCGGGTAGGCGTTTAATTTTTTCACTGTATTTTGTAAATTTTATAAATATTTAAACTATTTAAACTTAAACTAAGCTTTGGTGCTAGATGGTAACCAGGGTCTGATGATGAAGCTGGAAGATGGCCATAGGAACTCGGTAATTAACGACACAACCCCATCGAGTTTAGGCTCGTATTATTCGTCTTAACGACTACCTTGGTGCTAGATGGTAACCAGGGTCTGATGATGGAACGATAAGGTGACCATAGAAACTCGGTAGGTAGTTAAACGACACAACCGCATCGATTTTGGACTCGATTGATCCGTCTTGACGAGTAGGTACTTTGGTGCTAGATGGTAACCAGGGTCTGATGATGGAGCTGAAAGATGGCCATAGGAACTCGGGAAAATAAGTTCGTTCGTTCGTTCGTTCCGTTTTTTATGAATGTGGATTCTGTCTTTGATTAGATGGATTAGATGGATGACTCAATGCCAAGGTAAGCACGTGTTTGTTGTTGTTGTTTTCTTCGGCCCTTGTTTTGGGTCCGGTTCGGGTCGCGAGATGCTTCTCTTTACCCGGTTTCTCTTCACGGTCGACATCAGTCGTACCGGGTCTCCGTGGGGGCACGGCAGGGGTACAGTTCTTTTTTTTATTGTTGCTGTTTTTGCTCTTTTTTTGTATTTTCTTGTTTTTGTTTTTTTTTTATTTTTTTTTGTTATTATTATTTTTTCTCTCTCTGCCGCGCCGCGAGCCTTAGAGTGGCTCCTTAGATGCGCCGCTCGTGGCCGACACAATGCGAGTTTTAATCCGCGGAGCTGGTGGCGGCGGTTGTAGGCCCGCCGCCTGTTGTGTTCGTAAGGTCGATGTAGACGCAGTTGGTACCAGCGGTGATTGCGCCGAGGTCGAGGCGGACGCCGCCGCAGTCATCCGTCTCGGCGCTGTCTTCACCACTGGTCTTCCTCTTCTTCCGCTAGTGGTGTTCTGGGGTGCCGGTTGATACGGCGGCGCTGGATCATCTGTAGGCAGAGTTAGGCAATCTTCGTCGGCCGCGGTCAGAATCGACCGCGGCAGAGGTCTGTTGGTCGAGTCCGGCGGGCGCGCGTGGAGCGGGGCGATGTCGCAAGGTGCTCGTGTGGCCCGTTGTCGGCGCGGTTGTACATTCGACGCGCCATTTGGGCCACAAACTTCGCGAGGGGCTCGACGTCGAGGTCCCGGGCAATGACGTCATTTCTGACGAACCGCCCGGCACGCGCTATCATGCGCAGTGAGATGGCTTGTTGCGCCTGCAATCTTTTGCGCTGGGCGCGGTTGGTTAGTGGATACCATGCTGGGGACGCATATGTGAGCTGCGAGCGAATGTAGGATTTGTAAAGCATACACTTCGTTAGCAGCGGCAGCCGGGAGGACAGCACTGGCACTTGGCGCGGTTGATGACATGGGTCACCTGCGGCGCCATCCGTAGCGCGCGGTCTATGCGGCACCCTTGGTAGACGATTTCGTTGGAGAGCGTTTCGGGTTGCCCCCGTAGTGATAGAGGTGGTGGTATCTTACGTTTGCGGCTGATAAAGATGGCGGTAGTCTTGGCGACATTGACCGCCATGGTGAGCACGTGCCGAATTATTGTATCCGGATCATTACAAAATATTAAATCAGGTAAATGTTTTTCTTTTAACGATTTTAATAATTAACAACTATTTTGGATTTTAAGGGCTGAGTTTTGTTTTTTATTTTGCTAATCATTAAGAAAGTGGTGAGGTGGTCTGTAATCGTAGTGTTGAGGATAGCAATTGTGGCAGATACTTTTTTAGTATTGATTTTAAGAGCAAAGTGATCAAGGCAGCTTCTTCCACGGGTGGGTAAGTTATGTCCAGGTAAAATACCATGTAACGTCAACGTATTTAGATAATTAACTCTGTTATGTTTTTCATAAGTACCTTCGTCATCATTAATAATGGTATTTATATTAATGTCACCGGTTACTATCAAGTTTTTGCTAGATTTTATGGTATCACTGGATCACTCAAGTGCTGTAGGAAGATATCTGCGTTTTTGTTGGACGGTGAAATATAAATACACAAGATAATATGATTAAGGAGATCCAATTGCAAGCATGAAGCATGGTGCAGTTTTATTTCTTTTACATGAGATTTTATGGATTTTTTAATGTAGACCACCACACCATCGTTCTGATTCAAATGAAAAGTTGTTGAATACTTGATGATTAAACGAACTTACCTGTAAGTGAAGTTCTATCATAATTATACGAAGCGCCTCGTCCTCGAGATTAGTAGTTAATTATTTTATATTGTTACTTGTAGTATCGCATAGATGTCACCACTCCTGCACTATCGTTGAGATTTAGTTTTTTTTTTTTTTTTGTTGTTGTGGGTGTCCCTATCTTTCTCTATGGCGCCATTGCCTCGCGTTCCTCATTTAGTTTAGAGATTCTGTTTTTTTTTTTTTTTTTTTTTTTTATTTTTTTTTTTTTATGTTTTTCCCTAGAGATTAGTAACGGGAATAATGGCAGAGTAAGGGTGGGAGGGAGTTACTAATCTCTTCGGACGAGGCGCTTCGTATAATTATGATAGAACTTCACTTACAGGTAAGTTCGTTTAATCATCAATCATACTTCGCGCCTCGTCCTCGAGATTAGTAGTTAATTATTTTATATTGTTACTTGTAGACTTTGAGAGTAGTAATAATGTGGGAAATATCATCAATGGAGATATTTTTCGAATTAATGTAGGTTTATTTGTATACTTAATTAAACAACATTATGTAGATCAGTAATTTAACTAATATATAATTATTCTTGTAATAATCATGACAGTTCCTAATTTAAATTTTTCAAATCTAGTAACATAACAAAGTTTTACCAGGACATATAGTGGGTTTATTATTGAAAAAAAGGTATATAATGTGTTGGCAGTTTGCAGCCTGGTTTTGATGTTTTAATTAAATCGGAGATTGTAATAGTAATACGGCTGGATGATGAATGTATATTCTTAATATTTATTTTTGACAATGTCTGAACTCTATGGGCAGTTGTAAGTGACAGTAATGTTATTGTCTTTTTGGTCAAAGTTAGGTCTTCATTGGGGTACCATTGACTCAATTGATCCAAAACGCAATTTGTATCCCAGGTAACATTATACTTTGGTAACGGTGGTCGGAGACGAAATACACCCAGTCTTTTGATATGTTTGGACCCAGTAACAGCGACAACGCTGATCGGCATGAGTTCAGGGTGCCATATTGACAGGCTTCATTATATAACTGGGTAAAATATACCACAGTAGGGACTTAAGCAAATTGTTGATAGCGCGTCTCGGATAAGACTGTTGCCACCAGGGTAATGGATTAGTGTATCCACCGAGAGCTGGAATGGGAAATTATCGTGCGTTTATGAAGTGGTGAAAGAATCAATATTTATAGCATCAGGGTCTGTATGCCATGAGATATAATTTCACACTTTTTATTTATGCGGCTTGCGAACAGGTCAATATCAGCAATACCAAATGATTCTATCAAGCATTGAAAAGTCCAGTTTGCTAACTCCCTTAATGTCCCGGTGAGATTTGCGTGATTCCGCATCTGCGATGACGTTATCGCTTGATTTGATATAAGATGCGAAAATGAACAGCTTACGATCTTCACACCACTGCCAAATTTCCCTGGTTATCTGTGTAAGGTGTGGGAATTGGATCCCACCCATTCGATTTGTGTAGGCAATTGCAGTAGAATTGTCTATGAACAGGAGAATTTGGCAGTCTTGAAAGCCTTTTGCAAACGTTTTCAGCGCAATGAAAGCAGCCAAGAGTTCGAGATAATGTAGATGTTTTAACCGCTCATCATTAGAACATTGGCCACTCGCTGTTTCATCTTGACAGGCCGCACCCCACCCCGTCGTTGAGGCGTCAGAATAAATTTCAGTGCTATTTTCGTCATTCCTAATGCGGCGCACTGAGTGACCTATGTTGTTTAACCATCATTGAATATCGGATACAGTGTAACAGGAATATTCATTGTTTTATCATAGTCGTCGTCATTTCTCAGGTTAAGAAATTTACAGCGTTCTAAATCCTTAGTGTCAAGTAGCCCATACAATACAGCTGGGCATGCTGATACTAGCAAGCCAGTGACTTGGGCGAGCTTCCGGACTTTTACAATTTCTTATCTTCAAAAAATTTTCCAATTCTGTTATAATTTGCAATCTTTTATCTAAAGGTTAGCTTAAATGAATTTCGTGCGAATTGAATGATCATACCAAATTTACAAGTTACAGAAGGTTTAAGAACGCTCTTTTCCTCATTGATAATGAACCCAATTGAAGTTAATAGGGTTTTAGTAATTTTCATGTTTGCTATACATTGCTGGTAAGTTTTTAAGTAAGTAAGTTTGACCGAATAGCAGCCAGTCATCAAGATAAAGTGTGAAAATTAATCCTGCAGTTCTTAGTAGTTTTAATTGTTTAAGGTTAAAGATAAACCGCATTTTACCGTTAGGTTTCGGCGTAAGGAATATACTTGATATAAACTGTTTTTTAGAAGGTTCACATTCAGTTCAATATCTACGTAATCACCAATAGCTTCGTAAAAAAGAATATTATTTTCATTACTTTTAACCGGAGTGTGTGGGATCGAATCTTAAAATGCTGGAGCCGAGAAAGGGATTTTATAACCATCAATCCAAGAAAGAATTGTTCTGTCTTTCGTAATAAGGAACCATTGGGTTTTAAAGTAATGTAAACGGCCGGCATACTCAACTGAATTTAGTAGCGACGACGTGCCTGTGTCTGCATCAGTGCCGGCAGCTGTTGCTGACGCAACGGCTGTCTCCATGAGTGCGCGGGCGGCGGTGGCGGAGGTGGTGCGCGGGGGCCTACAGGCTCGTAGCTCCTCGGCGGTGGGCCCGGCTGCCTGTATGCTGGACCAGGAGCTTTGCGGTTTTAATTCTTCTGGTTTAGTGTCTTCGCCCGCTTAAGTATATTTTTATGGTATGATGCATCAGCCTTTAATTTGACTCCTGATTTAATAATCGATTTAGCTGTTTTATTAGTCTCAGCTAACGTTTCGTTAAATAAAAAGGTGTCAATCTTAGTATTGCTAAGGTGTTCCTTAAGATCCTTTTTTAATGAAAAAGGATGAAGTTTCTTCTTGTTAAGAAGACCTAATGATGAATATCGCATAGCCATCGGCTGAGATCCATAAGCTTTTAAAGCGTTTCTTTGTCCATGTCCTTTGACGTAAGTTGGCCAGTAATGATTTTTCCTAGGCAGGAAATAGCACTTGCTATCTGTTTTTGTTTGGCTTCTATACCTTTATCTCGCTTAACAGTGTTTTCAGGAATAGCCACTTTGATTTTGGTATTTATTTTTGGGGGGGTTAATACGCAAGCAATTGGCGGGTATCGAGTATTTCGAAATCAATTCTTTACGACCCTCTGTGGATGTGTGTTCAAGTCGGCAAGCAAGCTCTTGCCGAATGTCTTTGCCAAGTTTTTCTGTGAGCAACGGATCGTCACCCAGAATTTCAAGGACATCAGTGTCCAATTCACCATCTTTGTTGGTAGTATCAAGGGCTGGAGCCCTCGAAGACGTACAGGGCGCTTCTGGGGGAGTCATTGCATCTACAAGACTATCGTCAGCAGGCGCCTGTACCTCATGGGTAAAGCCAACTAGCTCGGCATTATCGAGTTCTTCAGACAATCAATCAGATAATTGCGGCATAGGTGTGGATATAAGACAACGTTAATACGTTATACTTAACTAGGTACGAACAAAAAGTGCGTATTTGGAAAACATTAAATAAAAGCATTGCACTTATATTAGATAACGATTGTTATCTTGTCAAGGTTAGATAAAAATCCCCAATGGATTCAACGCCAACCGTTACTTTTGAATGCGTCGAAGAAGCCCCGACGGTTAACTCTGGTTGCATTTTGTATGTACCAAAATTAGTTCAGTTACATATAAGACAAAATCACCACTCACGTTTATTTTTCTTCACCAATAATTTGAATCACAAAAGTACTGAACTTGGCTGTATGTTGCGTGATCCGTTTGCTTTTCCTGTATCAAACAGAAGAAAAGACCTATAATATAAACTAAGTGCAGACTAAGTGTCAAATGTCAATTGACTGACAGATTTGAGATTGTATTGTATCAAAGAAAGATGAAAAAGCATCATTCCAGTTCCATCCAACCAAGCTAAAGCTATTGTTCTAAATCAATAAATCAATCGTTCAGACTATGTTTTAATATTATTTAGACTAGTGTCAGCAAATCGGTATAAAAGATAAACTCAATATATGTTTAAAGCATTGTGTTACCTGATTCAATATGTGTTAAACTTTCAAGATTACTAAGTCGGCGTCCTGTTTTTGTCGAACAAAACCGAAACATAGCTCTACTTCGTGTAATGTGGTAGTTTATGGAAGAAATTAATTAGAATTACGTAAAATTGTGACATTAGATTTTAAGTTCACGTGTTGATCCTGCTAGAAAGTAATGGCACAAAGATTTCCGACTGGAGGGCCGAGCCCCGCGCCGCCTCCGGGGCCCCTTCAACCGCAGCAGCGCTACCCGGGGCCTGCGCAGCCGCCCTCGGCCATGCCACCGAGGCCTTATCCTGGACCCAACTTTCCTGTAAGTAGTAGTCAATCCTAAAATAATAATCATGTATGTTAATGCTCATTGGCAGAGCATAAAGTGAAACAAAATTCATTTATATTCTTCATCATCATCATCATCATCTCAGCCAAAAGACGTCCACTGCTGGGCAAAGGTCTCCCCCAAGGATCTCTACAATGACCAGTTTTGTGCTGCTCGCATCCAGCGGCTTCTGGCAACCTTTACCAGGTCCACCTTGTTGGAGGCCTGCCCACACTGCTCTTCATGTTCATATTATAAAAGGAAACTTGCTAATTAAGTTTTGGTGGTTACCTATTAATCAAAACATAAGATTGTCTCGATGGTATTGGTTGAAGATAATATTGAGACTATTTTGCTCCTTTTCATGATGCAGTATGACTGATTCAAAATCATTCAAAAACATTATAAAATATATATATTAACACCTTAAACGCCATATGTCCGACAAACAATTGAATTTCTATTGTGTCTGGGCCTGTCAGCAGTCAACCTGTTAACAAAAATAATGTAAAAAGCCAAATTCACAAACAAACAGTGTATTCTAATACTGGTCAATACATGATATTTATTTATCTATCTTCTCTAATATAAAGCTGAAGAGTTTGTTTGTTCAAACCCGCTAATCTCAGGAACTACTGGTTCCAATTGAAAAATTCGGGGTTTGTATAGAATCCAAGCGCAGGCTTAGGCAGGGGGGGGGAGGGGAAAGCACTACCTATCCCCCCTACTCCCCCCTACCGGAGGTGCATAGTTACTGAGAAATTTTAATTTAAAAATTGGTATAATGTAAACTAAAAACCCACGATTTTAGGGGGAAGGGGGGAAAGGGAGCCCCCCCCCCCCCCCACCTCCCGAACCCGCTCACCACCAAACCAAACGCATACGTTCAGAGATATTCAAGATTAAAATTTGAGGTTAGGAATGAACAAAAATTAAGTATTTATGTACTTTTAGGGTGAAATTAGGTTTTTTGTGTCAAAATCTCTAATGCACCTAGATGAATAGCCACCGGGCCTTTATAAACCCTCTAGGGGTAGGGCAGACTAGTACCATGTGGAGTCGGGGTTGACTAATTCGATTCTGTCACTAATTTTGACCTAAGATGCATCAGAAATAATACACAAAGCACAGCAAAACACAAACGGAGGGCATTCACGTACGAAACGGAATGACATAGCGTTACTTTTCACATATTTTTAAAATGAAATTTTTAAAAAAACATGTGTCTCCGGTGGAAAAAAAACGTGTTTTTGGAGAATTTACACCAACCCCTACATAATCCAACCCTCATACATATGAAAAATCTGCGCTTGGATTCTATACCTGACCCCAAAATTCTTTTTGTGTTGGATAGTCCATTTATCGCAGAAGGCTTTAGGCTATATAACATCACGCTGCGACCAATAGGAGCGAAGCATCAGTGAAAAATGTTGCAAAAAATGGGAACAAGAGCCTAAAAAATTAAAAATGCTGCCGAAAGTCACTATCCCACGCGGACGAAGTCGCGAGCACAGCTAGTTTATTTATAAAGACACATAACAGGTTACAGCTAAGGTAATATAAATTTACAAAGTATGTGGACAGGAGCAAACCATAACCTAAAACATGTATCTCTAGAATGATCAATACTGAAGAAATCAAAAACATATGGAAAATAATACTTTGAGATCTTACAAATAATAAGTGTTCATAAAATACCAGGCACTGAACTAATTAAAAAGAGAGAAAGCTAGCTCATTTTAAACAAATTTGGATTGGACTCAAATACCTATGTCTGTATCAGAATTATTTTGACTGATTTCATTTAAAGATGACACATGCGGTTTGTGAGGTTGTACAGATATGTTATTACAGAAAACTTGAAGGGAAAACAAGGATTGCATTTTCTGTAAGAAATTTTGAAATTAATTGTAGAGAGCAAAGAAGGAGAATAAATGAGTTGACAATTTTATATAGATGAATCATATCACTTTGCTTAGGTTCGTTCTCTAGAGATGTGATTTCTCATTGTAGTCATGGGTTTCTTTCGTAAACTGAATTACAATGACAATAGTGTTAGACGAATTGAGTTTACAAGAGAGACCCCCGGTCGAAATGATTAACATCTCAAGATCTTCCTTTGTACACCCTCTAGCAGTTTAGAATTAACATCGTAAAATGGTGACCAAATGTGATCCATATTCAAGGTTACTTTGAACTATTGCATTGAATAAATATATAACGCTATGGGTTTTTTTTAAATTCTTTTGTTGCTCTTAAAACAAAACTAATATTATTGTTAAGTGTCAATAAATTTCAAACACAACATAACTTATATACAGTGTGTGTGATTTTATTATATGAAAAAGTTCACAAGCCTAGCTTTCACAATTACATTGATGCTCGTTACTATCAGAAAAGCACAGGAAGTTTGTTCTATCCGATGAAAGACAGAAGCATGAGTCAGTTGAAAGCCAAACCTCATATAGGTAGTAGAAGGTGGGCTTTGTTGTTTAATTAATTTCTTTAATAGGTATATAATTTTCAACATTGTGATATTTAGTTATTACAAGAGTTATAAGATAAGTCTGATTTCATGTCTAATATTTTTGCAAAACAATCTGACCTGAACATCGTTTATCACGGCAGGCCCGCAGCGGTTTCCCGGCGGCGGGCGGCGGCGCGCCGGTGGCGGCGGGCGCGGGTCGCGGTGCAGGCCCGGCGTACGGGGGCGGAGGCCCGGGTGCGCCGGGCGGCGGGGGCCCCGTCGGCCCGCCCGCACGCCCGCCGCCGCCGCAGCCCGCCAAGCGCGCCGCCGACGCGCGCAGCCCCATGCCGCCGCAGCATAAGCCAGCGCTTTACAACTCGTCAGTTCACTTGCATTCTCTTGTTTTGTCCACACCCTTCACAGGAGTACGCGTGCTGCTCTCCGGAGTCACCACTGTACTGTACTGTCTCGAACATTCCATCGCGCACAAAGAAATTTGGTGACTCGTTTCTTTGTCGCACTTAGATGGATTAGTCAACCAGTACACGTTTTCCCTCTTTTCTATGACATGGGGTCTTTCAAACGAGACACCTTGTGGGCCGGCAAGGTGAGGGTGACTGATGCTGCGTTGTTTCCGCGCTGCACCAGTTGCCCTCGCGTTTGGACTCCGTTTCACTTAACATCAGGTGTAGTGGAGTCATTTGCCGAGCCAGGTATAAAAAAATATATATATACCTAATACATTCCTCTGCAACATTTATTAGTTGCACCATACATTTTACATGTCGAAAATGATGTTAAATGATGTTTCATGTTAAAATAAATATTTTTGAAAGGGAAGATGGCAAATCTTTCTTTTCCAAAATCTCTAAGTATTTTTTTTAAGTTCTGTTTGGTTATACTTAGGGGCCAGTCTCTGTATAGGTTGTATGAGAAACCCCACCTCTGTTTGTCTAGTGCCAAGCAATTTCGCAGGAATACCTAGAAAAACGAAAGCCACTCATTAAATTCGATAAAAGAACATGTAAATGGTTTTTTTTATATACTTTCAATAAATCACTTATTTAATTTTCTTTGTATTAAACTGTGATTTGTTTGTTTATTTATTTATTTATTGGGCAGTCAACAAAAACTTGCACTATCTTAAATATTATTACTTAAACCCATTATGATAAGATCTTAGATAGAACAGGCTCAATTTTATCGGTGGATCAACCCATATCTCACACTTACAGTAGCACTCTCCTTATAGTATATCGAAACAGGGACTTCGAAACATTTTCGGTTACATCTGGGTTAAAATAATCAAAATAGGTGTTATTCTGCTATGTACTCTGTATGGAGCAGTAAATGGTATCGTGTCGTGGCCAGCGAGGTGTACATGGGCGGCGCGGGCGCAGGCGCCGGCAAGCGCGCCAAGCGGCTGGCGGACAAGATCCTGCCGCAGAAGGTGCGCGACCTGGTGCCGGAGTCGCAGGCCTACATGGACCTGCTGGCCTTCGAGCGCAAGCTGGACGCCACCATCATGCGCAAGCGGCTCGACATCCAGGAGGCGCTCAAGCGGCCCATGAAGCAGAAGCGCAAGCTGCGCATCTTCATCTCCAACACCTTCTACCCAGGTCGGTGGTTGCTCTGCTGCTATTGAGGGCACTGTTGGACGGTGAAGCTTATGTATGGTCGACCATGCCATTGCTGTGAATATTCATTGCATATTCATAAAACAACAAAGTCTATTTTTGCTTACTGGACCGAGTGACAGGACAGATATGTTTTCATCATTGACAGTGAGCTTTAGCTAAGTTTTATTGTAATGGAAGTTTATGATTACATAAAACATGTCAAGGCAACCTGCAGGCTTACTTACCATTATAAGTGTTTCTATGGGAAGGGTTCTCTTCTTGAGCCTTATATTTCTGGCCAGGAGGGTTATGTTTTTCGAGTGTATGTATGTATTTTATTTTACTTATAGGTTTCTTTGTAGGACATAAAGGTTCTGCCGGCCTGTCCTTTAAGTAGAGCCATGCATTCGTAACAATGTGGCAAATTGAGTAAAGCAATTTGGCTTACAGGGCAAGGGGACAACGCGGTCGCGTCGTGGGAGCTGCGCGTCGAGGGCCGCCTGCTGGACGACTCCAAGAACGACCCTAACAAGGTACAAACCGATCCAATTTACTTCTAATATTTATGAAGTTTGTAGTAAGGAAATTACAGAAAGTGCTCCAATAACTATTGATGAACAACGATACACTCCACAGTGCACGCGTCGGTGACGATCTCGAAAGCAATTGATATCTCCAGTACATTCATTATTTACGCACCCACTTCACATCTTTGGCTGTATCGAATGAATTACATCTATTGATAAAAACTTCGTCGTGTTATCAAATATTTTTTATGTAAGTCAGCACACATGGCCTTTATCTTACATGATGTCAAATGATGAGAAGGTGGAAGCAGAGTCCTCAACCACTGGGGAACTGTCTGTCTCATCTCTAACTTTCAGAACACAACAACGCTATTAACGTTGCTTTTCTTGCAACATATTTAGATAAGAGGTGGAGGTGGACTAAAACAAGCTCTAACACCATCTAAACCTAGTAGAAACATGTAACCCTTATGGGAATCGATCCCAGGACCTCTAGATCTGAAGCCGGTGGTCCTAACCGCTACACCACAGAGGCAGTTAATAATAAGTTAATGGCACCATAGATATTCTATCGAGTGTGCCAAGCGCGAGTTTTTTCACAACTCGACTGACTTATGTCGATCGAGCGGTGAGGAGCTGGCGACCGCGTGGGCTGACTCGGCACGTTGCAGGTGAAGCGCAAGTTCTCGTCGTTCTTCAAGTCGCTGGTGATCGAGCTGGACAAGGAGCTGTACGGACCCGACAACCACCTGGTGGAGTGGCACCGCACGCTCACCACGCAGGAGACCGACGGCTTCCAGGTACCGCCAGCCTGCTTGTGGAAACGAGGCGCGTGCAGCGGCGTATATACACGCGTCTCGTTTTCACAACTGCAATAACATCGCAGTAATGCAGCTCGAAAAGCTCATGTTAAGCCCCCAGGTCTGTCGGCAGGATGATGATCTGTTGAAAATAATAACGCTGTCTCGTCAGAATCCATGGCTACACAAATCGAGTGTCGGTGGACACAGTCTCGATACGATCGGCCCCGGCACCATCCCGCCCGTCCGATTCGAGAGCTCCCCGATTCCTCGATGACTATCCTGAAGAAGGTTGTCAAACAAAATAACGACATCATGTCCAAGCAACTTTAAGAAAAAAAATTGTAGTCATCGAAGTGTTTTTTATTTTTCTGTTTCGTTTATTGAAACTTAACGTAGTCACAATGTAGTACGATACGAAGTCGATGCCGAAGCGACAGATCTCATCGGCGGACACACCTAGCGGCGTTTCGTCGGCGCGGTACTGTACGTGCGCGTGCGCAGGTGAAGCGGCCCGGCTACAAGAACGTGCGCTGCACCATCCTGCTGCTGCTGGACTACCAGCCCATGCAGTACAAGCTGGACCAGCGGCTGGCACGGCTGCTCGGCGTGCACACGCAGACGCGCCCAGTCATCGTCAACGCGCTCTGGCAGTACGTCAAGACGCACCGGCTGCAGGTACCAAAGCGGTGACGCTGGGACTGTCCGTTACCATTTCGAATAGATACTATTTAAGAAAGCAACCCTCACAATTGGTAATATAGTTGAAAGTTATCGAAAGTTCCAAACTTTTGGCGACGAGATAAAGCCAGTCTTGTTACATTGAGTTTAAGAGTCGTTTCATTTTTTTTAGATATTGTTCTGATTCTATTACAACTTAAAAATAATGGTTTCTGCGCGACCGCAAGTCGTGAACCCATTGCTATATTAACTAAATTCAACAATCGGTTGCTTTACAATCTCAATTTCTTAAGATTTTGTCACGTTGTCGCCCGGAGAAAATGTTTTCATACTATAATAAATGATTTGATTTTTAAACAGCTTATAGGCAGTTCTTTGAGTTTATATTTTACATTGTTTTTCTTGAAATACCTATGTGATCAATGATATGATATTGGGACTTTTACATTTTAAAATAGAATACTTAATAAATATATTTTTTATTGGTATATATACAAAATAAAATCGGTTTCTTTTCAATTAATCGGAAAAATAGTAATTCAATAATCACATCCAAAAACGTTTTATTAAAAAACGTCGGTAACCTCAACCTCAAACGTAAAATGTCAAGTACCTATATTATGTTATGCGATAGACGCATTCGAACATATACGTTTCATTATAGGTTCATTTTAGGTGTTATAATTGTATCTTAATAAATAAATGAATAAATAAATTTTAAATCCGTGAAACGGGGCGACGTGGTAATTTTCGCCTCGGCAGGACCCGCACGAGCGCGAGTACATCGTGTGCGACAAGTACCTGGAGCAGATCTTCGGCGCCGCGCGGATGAAGCTGGCCGAGGTTCCCGCGCGGCTGGCGGGGCTGCTGCATGCACCCGACCCCATCGTCATCAACCACGTCATCCAGGTGGAACCGCCGCACGACACCAAGCAGACCGCCTGCTACGACATCGACGTGGAGGTAACGCACCGCCCCCGCCAGCCAGGTGCAGCCGCCGACGTCGATGTTAGCGCACCACATCACCACCAGTCACACACCTTGTGGCCTTTTCAAACATTTAATTAAGTAACTAGCCTATAACTGTCCCGCTGCTGGGCAAAAGCCTTCGTCATTGAGATCAATTTATCATTACACCACGCTTGCTAAATGTAGGTTGGTAATGAGAAACTCGGGCTATGCATGCAGTAATTCTACTTTATCTTATTTCTTTCAAAATGAAATACGGTTATGCGAAACACCGCTAACCGATGGTAAAAATAAGTACTATAGCGAAAGCCATTTGGACGAACTGGGCTTATCGTCAGCAAAGTAGTATACTGTATACGAATGTTTCAGGTCGACGACACGCTGAAGACGCAGATGAACAACTTCCTCCTGAGCACCGCGAACCAGCAGGAAATCCAGGGCCTCGATGCGAAGATACATGAAACTGTGAGTATCGCCGGCGTCGACCAGCCCCCCGACCGCCTAACCGATCGGTTTGACTGCGCGTATAGTTTATGACGTCATTTTGTCACCTCGCACCGCTTATGAAAGCAATATCAAAAGCTAAAGGCTATAGCTTTAGATATTGCTTTTGTAGCTACCTACACAGCTGCACTGCAAGCCATGAATACGACGCGCGCTCACACGCTCACACGTCACGTGTCCCGTGCTTGGTCACGCCGATCCCTAGCGTTAATATTGTGTAAACTTATTAAGCTACTTGTTAGATACGCCGCTAGTTGTAAGCTGTAAAAACTGTATAATACTAGGCTAAGGTTTTTCAATAACTCATTCATTCCATTCTACTCTCAACATTAGCTGGTATTATTTCTCTCCAAACACCCATTAGCTAAACTTTCATAGGCGGTACGATACGACAAGATGACGTCATAAACCACACACGAAGTCAAAGCGATCGATTAGGCGGTCGAGCCCCAAGTCGCGAAACAGAACATCATATGTTTATATTTATGGTTTAATTTGACACAAAGGAGATTGTTCTGCGTCCATATATTGCTCGCCTTAAAATAAACTGCAGAGGAAAACTCATTTTCTAGTAATGAATTGCCTGTATTGACCCATGAAAACTAAGTTTCATGACGGACACTTCTGAGAAGACAGTTATTTAAATAAAAAGGACCGATTTTGAGGTTATGTTTAGTCATAGGAAACACTTTAGTGAATGCTTATAAATATTGATATTTTTACTACTATGCCCTACAACAAGATTCCTCTCGGTGGCGCTGAACGGAGACATCACTAGGTGGTAGGTCTGATACCTGGCTGTCTAGGTAGGTAATACCGCAGTATCGATATGACACGGGAAAATATTTGGGAATATAATAATAATTTGTCATGGGCAGGCCACTTACCACGCAGTGAGCGGCCTGCTCGTTATATTACTTTGTAAAAATAAAATCCTTGATTTAAGGCCTACTCAATTGTCAAGTTCCATTGCTACAAATGATATTGAAATTTAATAAATCTATAAGTATTTGGCTATGCTAAACATGTTTAAAAACGTGAATAAAACCGAAATACTAAAATGCTGCGCAGCAATAATGTTTTATGTGTAAATATCAATCTTGTTACTCGATGTTTTCATCGAAACCAAATTCGATTTTTTTTTGTATATTCAGTCAATCAATTATTGATTGACTGAAAACATCGAACGGAGACATCACTAGGTGGTAGGTCTGTACACTGATAATATACTGATAATTATTAACAGTACTGACATATTGACAAATTAAGATGGCGAGTTTGGTGGTAAAAAAATACTTTTAAAAGTCTTACTTATAATAAACAGTGTCCGCTTGAAATTCTTAATGTCAAAATTATTATTTAAATTAATTACAATATAACGTATTTTTCAAATGTTTGTAAATTTTAAGGCGATCCAGAGCAATCTCCTTTTGCAACCAACAAATGACAATTTAAAAAATAGTCTTGAAAAAATTTCACGAGCGGAATTCGAACCCGCACCCTTGGACATGCCGGGTCAGGTGCCCTGCCGACTATGCTATCCCGCTCATGGTTTCTTTCCTCACTGTCCTTTTTTCAAATCTTATATGTATTAGAAAATATAATAAGGTGTTAAATGAGAGTCGGTGTCTCGCGAGCCGCAGGTGGACACCATCAACCAGCTGAAGACCAACCGCGAGTTCTTCCTGAGCTTCAGCAAGGATCCGCAGCAGTTCGTGCAGAAGTGGCTCGTCAGCCAGGCGCGGGACCTCAAGGTACGCCCAAACATCATATATGTGCCTCTGTTACCGCAAACGGGATATTTGTTGGACTAAAAAATATGCTCTTAGGATACTTACATGGTCTCATTTCCTACACGGGTTCGAACGGAAAGGAAGCTCAGGAATCAGATAGAAAACGAAACCCGGAGTTTTATTTTTGTCGAGAGAGATTTCGGAGCTCGCCGCGCGGCGATTCGCTTCGGCTCCCTCCGGAACATGCTGCAGGCGAGGGGGGTTGCCAGGGCTGTATAGGCATGAGATACCTATACCGATGCTCGGTGAAATCCCGGAGTTCAATATCAGACAGGCTGTTTAATTTAATATAGTACAAAAATGTTAGTAGGTATTTTAATTTTACCCTTTTCGACAACTCTACCGCGCATGCATATCATTTTAGATAATATTTTGATGAAATAAAATGCATCCTTAAGGCTATTCCTTCTACAATACATATTTAAATTTTTGTGGAAACATGGATTCAATCAGATTCTGATGCACAATTCTACAACCTACCCTACTACAACCACGCATACAACTTCAGACCGGACAGCAGAGGGGGTGGAGTGAAAAACTTGGTAGAAAGTAGAAACCACTACTTATGGTTGAAAATAGATAAGCTTTCGCTTAATATTGGCGGTATCTACAAACCACCTGATACTGATGTTGGAAAATTTTTAGAAACATATAAAACACAACTAGAGAAGAGAAAAAGATCCACTGTCTTTGGGGATTTCAATATAGATCTAATAAAAAAAGATAATACTTCTAAGAAATATTTAGAAACCCTAAATGATTCTGGCTACAACATGTTAAATAAAACCACCAAAAAATATAGTTCCCGCGAAACGTCTGCAACAAATACAATTTTGGACCATGTGTGTACAAATATGAAAAACCATGAGTTTGGTCTCTCGGTCATTGATTCTTCACTTTCCGACCACAAGCAGATATTTATTGAAATATCAAAATTAAAAGTACAGACCAACAGGCGAGTCAATTAGGAAGCGCTAAACTACGATGGACTTTATAGGGCAGCCAAAGAAACACAAAATATAAATAAAAGTAATGAATACATACAGCTTGAACAGACAATCATACAAAACAGACAATCAAAGTAAAGTGACTAAAACGAAAGTATTAAACGCTCCACGCAATGACTGGATCAACAAAATAATACTAGATGCAATAAATAAACGCAACCTAATTTGGAAACAACTGAGAACTAGTGGTGGCGATGTTAAAAGATTTGAATCCTTGCAGAAAAATGCGCAACACAATTATCAAAACGTCCAAGAAACAATATTACCATGACTTATTTACTAAATTACTAAATGTTTTAATAACTCAAAGAAAATGTGGGAGCTTTTGAACACATTGGCTAGAAACAAGATACAGAATGACATTATTATACCCAAATTGGTATTGGATGCAGACCCTGTTACCGAAGGCAATGAAGTTGGTGAAATATTTAATACTTTTTTCTCGACTGTAGGTAGTAATTTAACCAACGAGATACCAAATAAATATCATGAAAGCACTACTAACATCTTGATGTATGATAACGATTACTTACACAATATAAAACTGTCGCAATTTCGACCATATAGCGGGCAGGAAGTGTCAAAAATTATAGACGATCTTGATAGTAATTCAAGTACTGGCATTGACGGAGTGAGTACTAAAGCAATTAAATGCATAAAGGAAATTATACTCGAAAATCTTACCTGTAGCATTAATAAATGTTTATCAGAGGACATCTTTCCAGACTCACTGAAGATTGCCAAAGTGAGCCCCATTCATAAGTCAGGAATTGAAACCAATCCAAGTAACTATAGACCCATCTCAATGCTTCCAGTCATGTCCATTTATGAGCGAATAATTTATTTATTCATTTATTGCACATGTAGCTACAACATTAGACTTAGGGCTAAAATCTTGGTAATAGGTACATGGACCCTGTTTATAGGGTGTTGCAAATCTGGTCGTTTACATAGGCTTAGTAATTTTTTGAAAAACAAATTATGTTACATTCAGTCATGATAGTTCGAGCAAGTTTAGCGCACATTGCGTTATTAAATAAAATAAATTAAAATAAAATTGCATTCAATAAGTTATTGATTAGAATATTTATCATTATTATTAGTTTAATTATATTATTAATATTATTATTATTATATTATTAGTATTATTTTTATTGTTATTATTGTAATATAATTTACTAGCTGTGCTCGCGACTTCGTCCGCGTGGAATAGTGACTCGGCTCGACTCGGCAGCATTTTTAATTTTTTAGGCTCTTTTCCCGTTTTTGCAACATTTTTCACTGATGCTTCGCTCCTATTGGTCGCAGCGTGATGTTATATAGCCTAAAGCCTTCCTCGATAAATGGACTATCCAACACAAAAAGAATTATTCAATTCGAACCAGTAGTTCCTGAGATTAGCGCGTTCAAACAAACAAACAAACAAACAAACAAACTCTTCAGCTTTATAATATTAAGTATAGATGATTTATCCGTAATGAATTCCTTAATTGTATAGTATATTTAGCTAATTAGTAATTTTAGTATTTTTTTAAATGTACTATTTTTTTCTTCGTTTTTTATTATGTCTGGGAGTTTATTGTATATTAAAATTGATCTGTAATATGGACTTGCTTTAAAAATTTCTAATTTTGGTTCTGGAAGGGCTAATTCGTTTTTACGCCTAGGATTTTTATTAAACTCAAAGTATGTTAGGTGTTCGCGTACGAATATTGCTATTTCTAATATATAAATAGACGGTAGAGTTAACACTTCTAACTTCTTAAAATAGGGTCTACAGCTGTCAGTCCGCTTGATGTTGACTATTACTCGTATGCACTTAATTTACAGTCAGTTGTTTGAATATCTTAACGAGAAAAACTTTTTTAGCGACAGCCAATATGGCTTTTGCCCGAAATCCAATACCCTTTCAACAACTGTAGATAGCAGCATAGATAAAAACTCATTGCTTTAGGTATCTTTATAGATTTAAAAAAGGCTTTCGATACAATAAGCCATTCAAAATTAATTGAAAAGTTTCGTAATATAGGTATATCAGGTCCTGCTTTTTCGGTGCTGCAGTCATATCTTGAAAATAGGTCCCAAATTGTTAAAATATGATAATTTAGGAGTAACCCTCACATAATCACTTTTGGTATCCCACAAGGATCAATCCTTGGGCCTTTATTTTTTCTAATTTATGTCAACAACATAGGTAACATAGGACCGACTGGGCACCTAACTTTGTACGCAGACGACACATGTCTTTTTATTTTGGTCAATGTATTCATGACATCATTGGCGAAGCTCAAGAGGATCTTGACATGCTCAACGTGTGGTATCAACACAACCTCCTGACAACAAATGTGGCAAAAACGTCATATATTATATTTACGGCAAATAATAAAAAAGTACCAGATCACACCTCGCCTACAATTAATAATACTCCAATTCAACGATCATATAAAGAAAAGTACTTGGGTTTATGGTTAGATGACAAATTATTATAATAATAAATAATAATAATAATCTTTATTTGCATAAAACATGGTATCGGATACAGTTTACTGTTAGCCAGTCAGTTACAGTTTAGTAGTTATGTTATGTTAATTAGGTATACAAAAGAAAAAAAGAAAAAACAATCGTAAACAGTATTGAGAGCTTCTGCTTTCTAAACTAGGTTAGACCTGTACTTTAGTCGGCAGCGATTCCTCCTACTTTTAAAGAGCTTAATCTAATACTCTATATTGTACATACCTAGACTTAACTATATAAGTAATGGTAAATTAGTTGTAAGAGGTACGTAATTTACTACAGTATTATATGTCTAGCTTGCAATGTTTTAAGATTGGACTTATTAATAAAGATAAACAATATATATAGATGTGGTATATGTATACGTGTGTGCGTGTGCGTGTGCATGTGTGTGTGTGTTTATTATTTAAAGTTTTATTTTATAGTTGTATTTTTAATATATCCTCAGTCTCATTGTATCCAAGTGTAAGTAGGATTTTTTCTGTTGATTTTTTAACTTCATATTTTGAAAGTGAATAAATGTTAATAGCTTTGTTTATTTTATTATAAAGCATAGCACTGAGAGCATTGTATTTATGTTTTGCCCAAGCTGTACGGCATTTAACTTGTGGGCACTGTTGCGCAGCTGGCCCGTGATCTTCGCTGGTTTGGTGAGGGGACTGATGGTGCAGCAAAATGATGAAGACGCCAAATTCAATTTTAAACTATTTTTATTTGTAAGATCACAAGCTGCGACGCAGCGTACAAAAATGGAAGAGAGCGGCAAAGAGACCGAAGTCGGTGTTGCCACTGCTTAAATATATTTTTATAATTTTAATGTTGCCTGCAACAGCACACTCTTCCCGCTCCTTGTCGTCTTATTGCGGTTTGGAGACCACATGTTGAGCATGTGAAGAATAAGCTAAAACCGATTTTCGGATCACTGAGAAAGATTTCTTACTTTATACCACAGAAAGCTCGTATTGTCCTTTATAATGCATTAGTAAAATCAAATCTGCAATACCTAATTGAGATATGGGGGTCGGCCTCTGGGACTACATTGAAAGATTTGCAAGTCCTACAGAATAAAATCATAAAGGTACTTTTTCATATAAAATTTCTTACACAAACCAAAATTCTATATAAAAAAACAAAATTATTTAACCTTGAACAACTTTATAGATACAGCACATGTATTTTAATTAAAAAAATAATATCAAAAACAATACATACTAACATCAGCATCCAACAGAGGCAATATAATTACAATATGAGGAATAAAAACAAATTGAAGGTCCCGCTGCCAAGAACGGTCAACTACGGTAAAAAAGAGTTTAATATTTGAAGGAGTTAAATTCTATAATAAATTGCCAGAGGATATAAAAAATTCTGACAACCTGAAAACCTTTAAATCTAAACTTAAGGCACTCCTACTTAGCGAGCAGTAGCTCATCTAGTCTTAGGGTCTTAGTATTTCATAATAATTTTTATAGTTTGAGTAAAATTACAAATATAGTAAAATCGCTGTTCTAAATAATTTATAACATTTTAAAGAAATAAATATGTAAAAAAAAAGAATATATTATATGTATTGTATGTATTATATGTCAAAGTCAAAGTCAAAGTCAAATATTCTTTATTCAAATAAACTTTAGAAAAGTGCTTTTGAATCGTCCATAATTTTTTTACCTACTACCCATTCAGGACGTCTATATTTTAGCTGTGGAGAAGAATGGGCGCAAGAAACTCCACAGCTTTAATTCAATATGTAACGACATTTACAAAATTATATGCCGTTACGTTACCAAGTTATACAAGTTTAAAAAACCTTAACAATATTTTAGATTAGAAATAGATTGGAGCATTTTAAACCCATGCTGTTTTGTCTTCAATGTAATCAGACACTTTATAATAAGCTTTTTTATAAAGCTTTTCTTTAATAGCGATTTTAAATTTATTAATATCTAGTTTTTGGATATTACTTGGAACTTTATTGTAAAAACGTACACACAGGCCTCTAAATGAATTATTTACTTTGTGGAGCCTAGTATTAGGTACTGCTAGTTTGTTTTTATTTCTAGTGTTTAAATTGTGAATATCACTGTTTTTAGAAAAAGTTTTAATATTTTTATATACATACATTAAGTTCTCGTAAATATATTGTGATGCAACTGTCATTATATTAATATCTTTAAATCTCTCCCTAAGAGAATTATCAGCATTTAGATTATAAATTGCTCGAATAGCCCGCTTCTGCAGCACAAAGATAGTTTGAATATCGGCAGCATTGCCCCACAGTAAAATGCCGTACGACATTACGCTATGGAAATAACTAAAGTAAACAAGTCTAGCTGTTTCAATGTCAGTGATCTGACGAATTTTCATTACTGCATAAGCCGCAGAGCTCATTCTATTCGACAATTTATCTATATTTGGGCCCTACTGTAGCTTTGCATCCAACGTAATGCCTAGAAACACTGTGGTGTCCACAAGGTCCACATTCTTATCTTTAATTTTTACACTGGTTTTTGCCTCCTTAACGTTGGGTAATACAAATCTTATACATTTGGTTTTTTGTTCATTTAATAGCAAATTGTTAACACTAAACCAATGAACTATCTTTGAGACAGCATTGTTCACATCGTCATCAATCGGCTGTCGTCGTTTCACTTTGAATAAAAGTGAGGTATCATCTGCAAACAATACTATCTCATGTTTGTCTTTTACAAAGTAAGGCAAGTCGTTAATATAAATTAAAAATAAGAAAGGACCAAGAATTGAACCCTGTGGAACTCCCATTGTAACCACCGATCCCGGAGATCTTTTACCGTTAACATCAACCCTCTGAACCCTATCACTCAAATATGAGATAAGAAGATTCAGTGATGCATCTCTAATTCCATAGTGGTAGAGCTTCCTGACCAGGGTTTCATGTAAAACACAATCAAAGGCCTTGGATAAATCACAAAAAACCCCTACGGCATCGTGAGAATCCTCCCAGGCATTAAATATTTGATGAATAAGCTCAACACTAGCGTCAGTAGTCGAGCGACCCCTAGTGAAACCATATTGTCTAGAATGTAAAAGTTTATTTCTATAAAAATGAACTTGAATTTGGTCTAGAATTATCTTTTCAAATATTTTACTAAATGTGGGTAACACAGAAATTGGTCTAAAGTTAGGAGGGTCACATGTGCTACCTGATTTGAATAATGGGATTACTTTACTGTGCTTCATTAGGTCAGGAAAAACACCACAGTCAACGCATTCATTAAGTATGCAAGCTAAAACTGGAGCTATTGTCTCAATAACGGATTTAGTGACGTCGACGGAATTACCCCACAGATCAGCAGTCTTCTTTTTATTAAGAGTACTATAAGTTTTAATTATATCTCTAAAATCATTTTTTTATGGTTTAATGCTCTAAGGTATTATACATACATATGTGCTTATAAGGGATATTTATTATTTATTTTCAAACAAAAATTACATAGACAATAAACTACTTTAAACTTTTTGAAAACTAAAAACTATAAACTACAACTACTACGAACTATATACTTTGCATAGAAATATATTACAATTAAATAATAATAATAATAATAATTTGTTACCACAAAGAGGTTCGAACATTTTTGTATGGAACCTGGCATAACTACATGTCCGCCATTTTGAAAAAAAAGTGTTTTGGCGGCCAGTAATGAAATGCATGTCAATCGACAGAGTATGTGATTAGTGATTACAAACAAAAAGTGTTCTGTGATGAAACCTTTAAGTGATACGGTTTCTGAGATATTTGACTCCAAAAACAGAAAGTTAAGCAAAAAATAACCATTTTTTATTTAGTGAATCGTTTCATTCGGCTTCTAACCTCTGGTGTGAGTGCACGAATGGTTATTTTCCTCACGAGCAGTTTTTTGTTACGTTGTGTTTATTGTTATTGTTATTTGCATTATCATGTCCACCGGGATCACGGTGTTTGTTTTGTGGACTTAGTTCAGTACAGCCACCCGTATAGAGGGACGCCGTCCTAGGCCGCAGCTAAGAAGCTATGAGCTGACTGATATGTATATATATGTATAATAATGTATGTTTCGTATTATATGTCAAAGAGGTTAGATGAATGAAATGGTTGCCTATTCGCCAGCGAAGACGTTTACGAGCCCTAACCACACAGTTTTCGCTTCTACTTCTTTAAATGCTCCTTCTTATCTTGCTCCCCATTTTCAGTACCTTTGCTCCTCTCATAGTAAAAATCTCCGGTCCTCAAATAATCTTCTTCTTCTCTGTCCCTCTCATACATCTGGTTTTGTTCATTCTTCCTTTCACATTCAAAACATTCTCCTGTGGAACGCGCTGCCTCTCGAAATCAGGATGGCTACGAGTCACGTGACGCTTTTAAAAAGAAAGTCCGCAAGCTCTTGTTTGATAGAATCATGGCAGAATCATCTCAGTAACGCCCTATTTGAATGATGTATTTTATGTTTGTTTCTTTATTGTAGTTTACGTATTTACAATACACATATATGTTTATGTATATATAATATTTATGCATGTATTATATACTTACATTTAAATTATTTATAACTAGCTGACCGGCGGACTTCGTACCGCTTTGACAGTTTCCATGACAACAAAACAAATCAAATCACTCGTCCGCTTAAGAAAACCCGTATCCCATGATGGATCCTTATAGCAGCGTCACCTACCGCGGGTCTAATTGTAAATCTAAACCATTCTCGAATCCACTTGAACACACAAAATTTTTTATCTAAATCGGTCCAGCCGTTTAGAAGGAGTTCAATAACATTCACACGCACAGAAGATTTATATACAGTGGCGGATATATAATTAGAAACACTACCAACGGAACTTAACATTGTACAAGATATTTGACCTTAACCCCCTTACGCCCCGCCGTGACTCCAGAAGTACGGACGCGCTGCATACCGTCAAGCCTCGCCGTGACTCAGGGGGGACGGGAGCTATCAAGCGAAACTTTGTCTTATAGTGAAAAAACTGCGGCTTGGATTTGGATGAAATGTTCTGTGACTTTGGACGTTATGAAATTCTCTTTCTAATGACATATAAACCGTTCGAATAGAGTGAGTGAACGCGTCACTGTTGCCGACCAAATTCGGACGGCTTTTTACACTTTTATAATGTCATTTACTTTGTTCGAATGTGGTTTTTCAGTTTTTTTGTATGAAAGGAGAGTAAAATAAAATCAAAAACGGAAATTAGAACTAATCAACTTATTATTCATCATAATATCAATGTTTATGTATAAGCTTAGTTCTTACATTACATTTCACTTTTTACATACTTTTTTCGGACCCATATAGAACATTTTCAAGTTATTACCGACTTATATACAATATTTATGTATTTCTTTTGCAATATTTTAGAACCAAGAAAGCTTTTGCATCATATTATCACATTTCTAGCTAAAAACATTAACCTGAAATAAAGAAATTGGATTTCAAAGACCGTAGATTCGCGCGAAAGTTTACGTGCGGCCAATGCACTTTCAATTGAGCTAAATTATTATATTTTCTATGGAAAGTGCACTAAAAAGTATACACGATCGTTTGTTATTGATCATAGCTTCATAGAATTATATTTTCATAGACTGTAAAGCAATATTTTTTTATAATGGAAAATTTCTAGCAAATGTCCCACTGCCGGGCAGCCTTACATTTGTATAAATTTATAGTTTATGGCATCTTCCAATATTCTTATTTCTTTGTATTGGAAATATATTCCAGATTCTGAAACAAAATACAGAATGAGGATTGGTAGACGAATAAATTAACAGGGACGTTTTGTCTGAACTAACTCAGTAGGGCCGGGTCGCAGGAGGTACGCGCGGGGCTTGACAGCCCAAGTAGCATTGGGGGTTCTATAGCGGTTGACTTATGGTACACATTTATTCTTTAAGCTGTATATGTGAGCTGCACAAGAGCTGTATAGCATGCTATACAGCCCTTGTACCACCCATTTGGGCACAAATTTTTCAGCTTTGAGTGTACAAAAGGTACACGGTAGCAGTATAGTAGATCTTTAATGGTAGTTTAAAGAGAGAACTGTGGTTTTAAAGCTGATGAACGGCACTATATTAGATTCCGTGTGGTTATTCATACAGACAAGTGAGTTATAATAAGTAACAAGTGAACAATTATACAGCCGATTATCCAAAACCCAAACCACAAGTGTACCCAAAACCAACTATTAGGCCGCTTTTTCCTCAAATAATCACTTTGGTACCACATTTTTTTATAAATATTTATTTGTGATAGCTTACGGCCATGGCCATAGTCGAATCGTGTCTAACAGCCATTTTGATGTGATTTATTGTTACTGGTAAACTGTGTTTATATATGATATTGTGTTAGTATTACGGGGTAATGTAAATTTATTGTAAAGTGCATACATATTTATAGTTAAAATTTTCACGCGCCTTGGCTATATGCCTTTTTATCAAATAAATATATCTAAATAAGCAGATACAAACAAAGCAATATTTCATATTTTTGTTTTATTGGCAATTAAATCGTTGTATGGTTTTGTATTTAAACATCAACCATAAAATCAATAACGAAAACTCCGTGTTAAGTGACAAAATCATAAATTTATATAGACATATTACAGGTTATTAAAAGTGAAAATGGTGGTCATTGTCTCCACAATCTACAATCTACAGTGAACCATTATAACTCAAAATTAGTGTTGTGACCTCTTTAAAGTTTCACGCGTGTACCATTATAATGACGTCAGCTCTAGAAAGGTTCACATGTGTACTATCACAATGCCAATTTCTGTACAACATAATCTGAGCTGGGCACATATTCAGCCCTGGGCTGGTATGCATTGCCTCAGAGTTCACGTGAATTCAATCAAATTCAATTCGCTTCATAAAAGGTTATATATAACAGCTTCGGGCTGCAATAATGTTCACATGTGTTATATTATAATGCCAGCAATCTAACACCGTATATGTGAACCTCTGAACAGCCTATGTATTTTACTTCTCTTAAAACGCTCTTGTTCAGCTTTGAAAATGAAAGCTGACTAAAAGAGTAATGTTGTCCGGACAAAACGCCAATAGTTACATAATAGACTACATTTACACCCCTATACATGCCTTATACAGGTATAGGTGGACATGTTCACTTTATTGCAGCCGATGAACCAAGTGTGACCACTATAAATGCTAAGAGACCACCAGTGAAATAAATGTGGCCTTTTAAAGAGAATAAAATGCTACTTGGGAGTTATCCGCGCGGTGAAACGGCGGGGTTTCGGGGGTTAATACTTTTTATTTGGAAATGGAACAACAAATAGCATAAAATATGTTCAATAACTTAACATTTATTAGAAAAATACAATAAAATATCAACTAAACAAGTACCGATTCAATATTAAATTTCATACAAACAACTAAATGAGTTTTAAAGTACCAGCAATAATGGACAACTAATTAGAAACAATACAAAAAAAATAACAGATAAATAATTTATAGGTTTAATTATTGACCATTATATAATTTAGGTAATATACTGTGTATAGGCTACTAAAACTTATAATTAATATTTTGTTGCGTATCCTTTATTATCAATCACAGCTCTACAACGACGTGGCATTAATTCAAGCAATAGGCTTGTGTCCACTATGAATGAATATAATGGATAGGGGTTTATAATTATTAATTATATCATGGAGAAGACAACAAACAATTTTAATTGTTAAAAGCGTTAAAGATTAATAATATTTTAGAGAAATAAATTTCGTAAAAATTAACTTTTAGTCACGTGACAGTGAACACCAATCAGAAAGCCGTGACGTCACGTCGTGCAAGACAATGTCATTGACGTTTCGAGTTGTTCGAGTATCGTTAATTATCTTACTAAATTTTGGTTTTTAGCAAATAATATCAAGTTGATACAATTTTTGCTAGTTCTAATTGAGAGAACTCACCATGGAATCTGGATTCAGCAAAGCCGACAGTAATAATTTGCCCAGAATCGATGCCGTTATGCTTGGAAATTTTTTCGCGTCGAACAGTGACTTCTGCTCATCTGAATTTCGCAATGTTAAAACTTCCTTGTAAGTAAACATAAGTTATGTTATAAAGTATTAATTATTAAGCTTAAATGCTATGTAATATTTCAGTTCGGTACACAATA
This sequence comes from Eudonia lacustrata, assembly GCA_947562085.1. NCBI lineage: Eukaryota > Metazoa > Arthropoda > Insecta > Lepidoptera > Crambidae > Eudonia > Eudonia lacustrata. The sequence goes on from OX387314.1 coordinate 25,876,744, forward strand.
ACTTAATGTTTTGACGTACATTTTGCAAGATAATTGATACCTATTAATTTTGAGGTTAGATTTACAAAGTATGCAAAATAGTAACAAACTTGTATAATTTCAGGTCTTCGCGAGCTTAATATGGAGATGACGCCATAAGTTATGTCCATGTGACGGTAAATTTTGTACTGTAAAGTGCAAAACATGTCCTGAACACAAGGTTCATGCAATACTATATGGATGCACACTGGTTGTTGATGAAGAAGATGATATTATTATCTCCGTTCAATGTCAAGACTGCGTAGCTTCACAGTGGGGATGTAAACACGCAATAGCATTTCTTATGTGGGTTCATCGCAGAAGTGAGGAGCCATCATGCACTTCGGTGGAATGTCATTGGAGAAAATCTAAACTGTCTAGAGTCGGTAGTAGCCTTAAATATATGACAGCAAAAGACTTGTCCGAGGGCAGGCCCATGTTGCCAGCAAATTCATCTGTTTCAATGAAGTTTTTGGAAGAGGTATTTAGGAAAAAATTAATAACTGGGAACTTATAAAATATCAAACCACTTATTGTCAAGGCGAAGAAAAGGCTCTCCATGCATCAACTGATATGTAATTTCAAAGAGAAATGTGTTGATGCATTTTTATAAAAAGTTCACATATCACCTTCATTAATACAGAGAGTTGAAGAACAAGAGAACAATCTAAGAGCAGCCTATGGTTTGAACTAAGGTATGGTTGATTTACGGCTTCAAAAGCCTTTGAAGTTAGCAGATGTAAACTACTGATGGCACACTTTTATCGCTCATATTAGGTGAGACACTACTTCTATGAAACGTGGCCGTCTTCTAGAAAATGAGGTAAGAAAAACAGTGGTAAAAAAAATGAAGAAAAAGATAAATAAGTGTGGCCTGATATTAAATTCCAAATATCCAATGATTGCTGGTTCCCCAGACGAATTTGAAGATGGCATAATCGAGATTAAATGTCCTGTTAATGCTAACACATTTAAAATTTATATAAAAAATGGAAAAGCTACTGAAAAATATTATGCACAAATGCAGCTTGATGTATTTAACAGAAAAGAGAAATTACCCAGATTATAGTGAAAATCAAAATGTGGAGATTTTAAGTGTGCCAATAAATATTGAGTATGTTGAGAATTTGATTAATAATAAATTATTAAACTTTTGGGAAATTAATGTATACCCATTGTAATATTATCAAAGTCTGGAACTAGAACTGTAACTAATATAATATAACTAAAAAATTGGAGGCTGGTCTGCTCTTGCATACTATTATTTTTATTATTATTAACTATAGATTAACTTTGTTTTTTTTTCTTAGACAATTTTTGCCCTTTTATAGTACTATGACATTTGTAAAAATTTTAACTGGTCACTGATGTAAATTTGCAAACTTAGATAATATTATTATTTTTCTCTTTTGTTTTTCTTTAACATGTGTGATTGTCCTTTATATTTTGTGTTTTTATTTGTGATGGAAAGTGTCCTTATAGGATAGGGCATTTTCTAATATTTTTGACGCTGTAAGGGAGAAAAGAGCTTGACACTTGCTGAGTTTCTTGCCAGTTCTTCTCAGTATAAAGTCTACCGCCCAGAGTAGACTTGCGAACTGATGGCATAATGAAGTTCATAAGAGCTATTTGTAGCCTAAACTGAATAAATGATTTTGAATTTTTAACATATTTGAAATAAAAAAACAATCTTATAGTTTTCCTTAGTTTTATTTTATTATCAACACTTGGAGGTCTTACTAGTGTAAAACCTGATTTTTAAAAATATTGTTCTACATGTTTAAAGCCCCTATCTGCCATCATGCATAACACACATACCACTTTTTAAAGTCTTCATAAAATCACACAATTCAACTAAACATGTGTCAGTGATTCTGTTTCTGAATCCTGGAGAAGTATAGTTCACTAGCTAGTTTGGTGTACAGGATATTAAATACTTTATAGTATTTGCTTTTTGTACTCTGACCATGTCAGAGCTTGATTTACTGCCTTAGATAGCTTTTGCGTATTATACTTATGCCTGAATGAAATAGGTAAGGACCTTTTAATCATTGCACTATCTAATTCCACAGTAAAAAGACGCATGACACTGGCTATCATAGGTATATTTTTTTTAAATATCTTGCTTAGGGCGTCTTTCACCATCTACAAGTTCCCATTAGCCTTTACTTGACAGATAGTCCATACAAATACTTCACTTTAATTGCCAAGTATCTCCTAATCAGACATTGTGAAACAGACCCTTAGACTCATAAAGAAAATGGTATACTTTGACTTAAACTTAAACTCAAACTTTTATTTGCAAACTAAGTGGTACATAGATGGTGTTTACAATGTTATAGTGTCCTTATTACTTAGTCACCTTGTATAGGTATAACAAATAATACTTATATTAACTATATAATCCAATATGTTATAAAAATATATACCTATATTTATATAAAATTGATATTAAAGCTTAAATTATATTATATTACCCAGATCGCCAAACGTAATCACAAATCAACATATCGCATGGTTAAGTATTCCTCTACAGTGTAAAAACATTTCGATACCTCGGGGAAGAAAGGTCGTAAACACCAAAATCGCAACTTTACAGGAGACGCAAAAAACGTGACAAAAAAAAGTTTTGGCTCATAACTTTTTTGTTTTTATACGTATAATCATTCCAAAAACTGTTAAATCTTTGGTTTAAAATGAATTCTAACGCCACATACTTTGAATTTGAACAAGCCGCATAAGTTCAAAGTTAGCATGGAGTTACAACCTAAAAATTTGAATTAAATGGTGGATACGCCTGTTCAGAAAACACTCCATGCGGCGTAACTACGTTTATCTTGACACTCTAAGCGGATTTTGGGTTTAAAAACCAATGTAATCTAATCAATATAGTGTAAAATTTATAATAGTATAATTATAAATTTATTATATTTAGACATTTTATATTACCTTCCCTAACTTTAAACTATTCCCATATCAAATTTCATCTAAATCTGTACAGGTCAGCAGTTTAAGCGTCAAGAGGCAATAGATAGACAGACAGAGTTGCTTTTATATTAGCATATATTTATTAAATAACTTTAGAGAGTCAATTAAATAATGATGTTGGGATTTAGATAAATAGTAACCAAGTTTCAGATTTAAGTATTAATTAATGAAATAAACATTAACTGTTGATTAAAGAAAGGGAAACGAAAAAACAGTCATAATTAATCAAAATAATAATTGCTTGGTAAGGAAAATTTAAATTTAAATCAATAGTTAAATCAACCGTAATTGCCCCACTTCAATAATGAATGAGTCAAGAATGAAACATTTTTATAATTTGAAATTAAGTAATATTTTTAATCATTATTGTCATCTGTTTCATCTTCAGTGTCAGTGCCAATTAGTTTATCTTTAAATAGTTTTTGTGGGGCAATTGCAGATATTCATGGTGGTATGCTTTAGGTATTACTCCTCTATCACAAAGACGTTTCAAATCATTAAATATGGCAATTGAAATACGTAATCAGACATTATATAAATTGCGTAATACAAAATCTTTGTTCTGGGTTCCTTCAACTTTGACATCCTCTTTTCTAGCCATTTTGTTACTCTATCCTTTCCCTTTTCCTTTTTCCGTACTTTTTTTGGTCAAAATTTTAGTTCGTCTTGTGTAGGTAGTATCTAAAACATTTACTTCTGGTTTGCTCGGATTGAAAGGGACGCAATGGATCTAAATTTGACGTTTCGAGGGAAGGGTTCAAAGACAAAATTACAGGTGGTGTTAGGTTCAAGGCTTTAGGCGAAGTAAGAGAAATCTTCATGCAAGGTGTTGAGGTCCAAAGTTCGTGATTTGGCGGATGGCACAGTGCATGACTCTTCGAGTTGGTCGATGCAAATTTGTGCAGATGAATAATTAAGTTCCAAAGTCGGGGTTTCGGTGCATAGTGCTGAGTAAATATTTTTAGCCGGTGTGGCGGTCAAATCTGTAAGCAAGGAAGTGACTTCTAAAGAAGATAATTCGGTGGGAGACTTTTGTTTCGAGTCTTTTGGTTGAATTTCGCAAGAAAATTCTCAGATGACGATTCGAGATTCAGCAAAGATAGCGATTCGGCTGGTGCCACAGAGCCAAAAACATCGGGTTGAGCATTGTGATCCAAAGCAAATGGTGGACAATTTAAGGCTGCTGGTTGCACGGTGGAGTCTTTGATAGAAGTATTGAACTCAGTATGTGAGTCAGATTTATTTATTGCGTTTTTTGGTGTAGTAGTAAACTCTGTGTAACTAAGTTCCAAAGAGCATAAATCGGTAGGTGGCTTTTGAGCTTTGCAGAAGTCAGCAGATGATGATTTGAAATTCAACGAAGATGACGATTCCACTGGCACAGAGCTAGAAACATCTTGTTGAACATTGTGATCCAAAGAAATAGTTTCGGCGAAGGGTGAAGAATTCAAGGTTGGTTGTATAGTGGAGTCTTCGGTGCACGTATTGATTGCCTGTCTGTCAAGTATTGATATTCATCGTTTTCGCAAATAATTTAAATTATTTCACTCCAATTCTTACGACAGAACTCTGATAATATTTATTAGTAATTAATTACACACGCACGACACGACACATTCGTCATCGCACTACGAAAAAACAATAACAAATCGCCATGCGGCAGGACCGACGATTCGATTGAGACGGATCGATCCGATCTGAACCCTTCGGAGAATCTAGTAGGGCACGGGGGACACGCACTTTTAAGTGTGTGATGCCGTTCCCTCTAGAAAACCTCTGAAGGTGATTCGTTTCACACGGCTTGAGGTACCCTTTAAGTTCGCCGCCTCCAAAAAAGCCCGGTGAAGCTGAAAATGCCGTTTGATGCAATCAGCAATCTCTCCAAAAAAAAAAGAAAACAAAAGATTGAGACGGAGTGGCGCTGTGTCTATCTATCTCGCTCACATTATGAGTTCCAGATATGTTTGAGAGAGAGCGCAAAAGTATCTTTATTCACCCAGGTATAGATAAAATAAAACACTTAACAATTAACAATTACTAACTGTATAGAGTCGAAAATTGTCTTTCAACTGTATTTTTTAAATTTATTTGACTTTTTTATACACGGCGTAATTCAATACTTACTCATACCCTTTAACGCCGTTCTACAGAATCCAAGGGTATAAAAGGAGTATTTTGCTATTTTCTTAATAAAAAAGGCGTAAATGAAATATTTCATTATTTCTCATAGATCAAAAGGGCGTAAAAGACAAATACTTATTACATTGGCTTTTACACCCAAACATTCTGCATTAATCATAGTGATACACCCAAACCAACTTCACGATCCGATGCAATTGGCATATACACCATTATTTACTCAAAAAACTGGGTTAAGATATGAAAAAATATGGGTCGTATAACACATTTTTTTTTAAATATTGAAATTTTGAAAACACAGATCGATAAGGCTTGAAATTCTATACAAAACTGCATCATTAACTCATTTTCGCCAAAAATGGTGTTTACGACCTTTCTTCCCCGAGGTATCGATTTATTTATCAAAAACTTTTAAAATTTGTTTTAAAAACTTTGTAGTTTGGTTCAGTATGTAATTCGATCGGTAATTTATTATATATTTTTACAGCCATAATGATGTGGGCTATGATTTAGCATTTTTATTCATGAGGGTGGCAAATGTAGTCTTCCTTTGTGGCGAGTGTTAATGGACTCGATGGAGTCATTCCATAATCATCTGACAACTGATTAAAGGAGATGTCCCAAATCTGGCCAAGTCTATGTACACCTATCTCAAAAATAAACAATAATCCGCTGATTCCGGGAAAAATACAAATAATTAGAACAGTTGCACAGTTAAGTGGCTTAAAAATAAAAATGATTTAACATTTTAGTCAATATTTTTCAATATGGCGATTTCCGTGAGCTAATAGTTCTGTCTCCATGGTCATGAATAAATTAAAAAAAGAAAAAGTTTTTGATAGTAACTAGTTGGAATGAAAAAATAATAAGTTATTACTGTAGTTGCATATCTGGACAACGAACAGTAGGTTGCTGTGCTCACACGATGACCATTGTATGGTATTTAGGTTGGGCTCGGCATCAAGCCACAATTGCAGCTCCAGCCTCATTTTTAGATGATGTATTAATAAGGGATGATTTATAAAATTAATGAAAAATAAAACAAAAATATTATATATGTGTTTTATTTGCATTCCAACCAATCTACGTTTGGTAAATAACACAAGTATATTATTATATTTCTGATGTTGGACTTGGCACAAGTAGTTTTTCTCTTTAAGTATTTATAAACTGTCTCTGTGATCTAGGTCTCAGGGTCCTGGTTTTGATTTCCTTCAGGGGTGCGCACATATTTGTACTCGGTTTGGTTAGTGGTAGGGCTTGTTAAATTCGCCTTGGCTGGTTACCAACATCTTACATAAGTCTGTCGGCATAATTAACAACAATGTTAATGGCATTGTTGTGTTCAAATAGTTAGAAATAAGCCATTGCTGTAGTAGTTGATTATTCTTGATAAAGTGTGCTTCTTGAAAGAAACACTGTTTGGGTTTCATTAAAAACATGCACCAGGTCTAGTGCCTAGGTATCTAGTATTGGTTAATAAGACTAGTGTTCTCACCTTATCAATGTAGAGAACCTAATCAGTTTAGTGGACATTACTTACTTTCTCATAGAATGTTAATAATTATACTGGAATAACATTAAAAACCTATCGACTGCTACGAAATCTTACAGATCAAATAGACAGTACCTAGGTCAGTACCTGGATCTAGTTTATTTCTTTTGCACTAGACTTACGCTTTTGGTGTTTATTTGTTTTGTTTTTGCTGGTCGTCAACAACAGAGATAAGTCAATGCGTCCAGATAACATGATGGCAAACAAGTTTTTACAATAAATGCGTTGATTTAACCATTATTTAGCATTAATCAGTAGAATAAGATGCGCTAAAGTTCGGGAGATTGCGTGTGTTCAATTCAATTCAATTTCTTGAGAAATGGCTTTCGCTACGATTTAGCCAGTGTCTAGTGTTGTGTGTCAGACAAATCCAATCTAAATGTCAAAATGACACCTTTCCGCCATGATGTTTTTTTTTTGTTGTGTTGCAATTTATTCTATTCGAATTCTTGTCCAAGCCAGCAAACGAATTCATTTTAAAGAAATTGAATGCTCACAAACTGATCTACGTATTTTTGCCAATTTTTTGATATGGTGTACATAGACCTGGCCAGGGCTCCATACATTTTGGGACATCTCCTTTACTATCTAATCTTATTTTATTTAAACAGACTAATAAATATGGTGTTTGGGAAAATTTATACAATCTTTTATGAAATCAATTAAGTGGTAACAACTAATTGTAAGACTACAGACTGTATAGTCTTGGCTTTTTCTCATTTTTTTTAATTGTATTCAATTCAACATGGCCTTTGTTGATTCCATTTTTTTGTCTTCTTTGATTAATTCACTACAATCAGAAGATGATTTGACTTGTAGTGAAGCCATTGATAGTGAGGGACTATTGGCAACTACAGATGGTAATATAAAGAAATATCACTGTCTGAATGTTCTTCAATAAATATATTTTTTTGCAATTTTGCTTAGACCAGATACAGAAGGACTTGATTTTGTAGCGGTTACAGTTTTAAATGGGTATGTGGACCTCGATGTTACAGAAGGTTTCAATGATAATGCCTGATCTATCAATTTCACATTGGTTTGCACAGCCTTACATCTGAATTTGTAGGTTATAAATGCTTGAACAGATTTATCTATTGACTGTTGACATAACATTTCTGGCACATTTCCTCCAACTGTTTCAACTGAAAAAGAAATAAAACAAAATAGCTTTTTAATGCTAATAACTGGCTATTTGCCATTTCAAACTTTAAGTATGTTGTTTGTTATTTATTATACATACTTGAACTTGTATCAGAAGTATCTAGAGGAGAACTTGGAGTACAACTTTCTTTTGATTCATTCAGACACTGCTATTATCATCTTTCTTTGTTTTTTAGAATATATGGTCGTCTGTACTGCTACATGTTCGTTTTCTTCTGTCTTGACACCCAAATTTACTTGGCATACAACCTGGTTTCATGTCACTTGTGATACTCCATCCATATAATTAATCATATCACTTGGCAACTAGAATAATAAAAAGAGTTTATTTGTAACATTACAATATTAAAAAACTAAAATAAAACGTTAATCCTAAAAGTGAAACAACTTAACCTGAACTCATGTATTTATTTGGAAAATAGAGATTCTACAAAACACATCTAATTTGTTCAAATTTAAGTAATAGACTGTGTTGTGTGAAATACTTACATCAAAATGATCTTCATAAAAATACATTCTTGAACCTGATATTGATAAACTATGAGCATCATCTCTTCTTGCAAGTTTTAGCCACTTTTTCCAATGACCTTTATAAAATATCATTGACTTTTTCCGTATTTCTCCATTGTTTGGAACATATAACCTAAATGAGTTATTATTTAGAATAATAACCTGTTTCGCGTTTTTATAATCGTGCTATTACACTGGGGCACTATACAGTACTTATAATATGGGAAATTCATTTTTATACGCTAAAAACTAACTATTATCGAAGACACGATCACTCAGTTTCCCTATGTAAACAACAAGTTACTTTGTGCTCTTTGGTTTGTCTTGCACGGCGTGACGTCATTCAAGACGCCATGATAGTCTTGTGCGTTTTGGAGCCAAATTTAAATTGGTTTTTTAAAACGCGAAATTTATAATGTAAATGCTCAATTAAAAATAAATAAACCTTTATTTTCGATAAAAGGCATAATAAGCTAAAGTGTTAAGCAGTTATTGAAATTTAGTCAACTAGCCTATTTCATACATTTTTCTAGTGGGATTGAATTCCATGCTTTGACAAAAGCTTCGTAGAGTTCGTTGTGACTGGAGTTACGTTTCTTTGATACTTTCTTTTTTACGACATGCCACAGGTTTTCTATGAGATTTAAATCGGGGCTATTTGCAGGCCAGTCTAAGACGGAAATACGCTGTTCCCTTAGAAAATATTTTACTCTGTTGGCGGTGTGTTTAGGGTCATTATCATGCTGAAAGATCCAGGTTACAGGCAAGGTTACATCCAGGTTGCTTGACTATGCTTCTAGTGTATTTATAATTAAAAGCATGGTTTATTGGACGTCTAACGTAGCGCTTGCCGTCTGAATTTACCATGTTTTTTTTTAGTTTCCTCTGAGAATAAGATTTTTCCAATCTCGCACCGTCCAATTGACATACTTATTAGCGAATAATAATCGCTTCTCTCGATGTTGCTTGGTAAGAAGCGGTACCTTTGGACAAACCCTCCCAAACAATTTCGCTTCCTTAATCTACGGCGTACCAGTCTTGACGAGACGTTTCTAGGGTCATCAGGCGAAAAAACTTCATTTTTAATCTGGTTGGAGCCTTTAAATGGGTTTTGTTTAGCAATACGTACGATTAGCATATTTTCTCTGGTCGAAGTTTTCCTCGGTCGAGCCTTTCTAAGAACATTTTCAATAGTTCTGTGTCTTTTATAATGGTCAATAGCATTAAAAACTTTCTTTATGGAACATTTTAAATGATCTGCTATTCTCTTGTACGTCCATTTTTGGTCGATGTGCAAATTAACAATTATTTACCTAGTGGACGCGTCACAACTTTTATTTTTACCCATTTTGAACAAAAAACCGTAAACAAAATTCCAATTGGATGTTTAACTGCCGTCAAAACGATAGAAATAGCTAAGAAAGAAGTTTTATTTTTTCAATTGCAAAGATGGATTTTGCCGTGCATGCTTTTCTAAAGTGTTTCTAATTAGGCGTCCAAGCGGCCAGTAACAGAAAATAAGCTATGTATGCTTTAAACTCCTTAAGATTGAAGTTTACTAAAGTAGCGCCAATTGAAAGGGAAATATCGATTCCAAGATTAGAACTTTGCGGCGCCGTTCTAGCTGCTAAGTTATTATTCGAAGTGTCCCAAGTACTGTCAGTTCCCAAATCACAATTACATGCATGGACAGATTCAGAGGTTGTGTTAGCGTGGATAAGAGGAGAACCGAGTCGATGGAACACATTTGTGAGTAACCGAGTATCAGACATTTTAACCATGAGGATGAGTCAAAAAATGGTTAATGATTTTTGGCGAAGATGGTCCGACGAATACTTGTGCACATTGCAACAACGGTCAAAGTGGACAAAGCATGAACGAGAACCAGCTATAGATGATATCGTTATTATAAGAGAAGATAACATGCCCCCTGCTAAGTGGTTGTTGGGCAGAGTGCTAGAGAAACACACAGGAAAAGATGGTGTGACTAGAGTAGTTACAATCAAAACCAAGAACGGTATTTGCAAGAGAGCATGTAACAGATTGTGTTTTTTGTTTAAAAATTAGAAACTTTACTTTTGTTTGAGTTATTTAGTGTTATTTTTATTTCTTTTGTAATCATAGTGGTTCACGGTGGGCGGTCCAGTAATTGTAGTTTCCAGTTGTTGGTATAAATAAGCTTGTGTAAAGACTAAGTCTTTGGTGGGCGGAATGTTTAAATAACTTAGAGTTAATTCGCGCAACGAGCGATAGATGGCGCTGCGCGCTGTGAAGGCGCGTTTTCTGAATCGCGCTATCGCGATGCGCACCGTGAGCCTATGTAAGGCTTTGACAAGTTAAATAAATTGAGTACTTTTGAGAGTGTGAGTGAGTTTTTATTGTTTATACACACATCGATAAGTGAACAGATAGTTTTGTTTTTTAATGTATTATATGAGTATTCTAATTGAGTGGCTATATTGTTGCATGATTATTTAATATTGAATCTATAAATTTTTCACAAATATCGTATGTGGACTTCAAACTTTCATAATTCATATGAAGTGTTTCTAATTATAAGTCCACCGCTGTATATAAAGATATCTCGATCGCACCTACCGATGTTATCTCGGCATCGCCCTAAGGTCGATCGATAGAGAACGCCTCGGGCGTCGAGTCCGTCGTGTAATATTTAGTTCGCAAAAGTTTTAATAGAAAATAAAAATAAAAAATACGCAACAAAAAATAAATATACAGTTTCAGCGCCATCTATCGGAGAGAAGCGTAAACGCGCACGTAAAATTCTACTACCGCCATCTACTATGCAGAGAACCAAGTTTTCCATGTTTTTTTGTATGAGAGGCACATCTATACCCGATATCGCACATAGTGTGCGGTAGCGTGACCCTCGGCGTGGTGTTGCAGACGATGTCCGGCGGCGGCGCGGCGGCGGAGGAGGAGCGCGCGGCGGCGCTGTACGCGGCGCCGTGGTGCGGCGAGGCGGTCGCGCGGTACCTGCACGCGCGACTCGCCGCGCGCCGCCGCGACCTCGACCACCAGGCGCATCCGCACCCGCCGCCGCCCGCGCTCGCCAGGCTGTAGCCGCCCGCGCCCGCGCCCGCGCCCGCACCAACCAATAAATCCATATTTGTATTCTGATCGATCATTGTGTTTCATTTTGTGCCCCTCCCCACCGTCGAAGACAGTCTGCGAACAGGTCGGGCCCCGCTCGATTGTCTCGCGGCCGCGGCCCCGCCGGCCGGTTCGTGATTCACCGAGCGGCTGCGTGCCGCCGCCGCGGTCGGCCGCTCGCGGATCACTGATATGCACTTTGCCACATGACGCTTCGAAACACCATATTTGCCCGGCCGTTCTTCCGGCTTGACGCAGCGGCGAAACGTCGTCGTACGGCGAGTAACGTCTCTAATCCCCTAACCGTTTCACTCGGAAACGTGCATCCGCAGAAGCCGCGCTCCGCAGGCTTCCTATCCGTCTATGTGACGAATCTCGTGAGGTCGAAGAAGGTTTAGGAATCGCTACGATTTACGCGGACTCTGTCGTGATTAGTTCCCGTGCGACGCCCCTGCCGGCCGGCGGCGCCGATCTCGTGTTTGTAGATACGCGACCATAAAACTTATCTCGGTTAGCGTTCACCGACTACTGTCGCCGTTTAGATTATATGCCTATTTTAAGACGAGTCTGTAATTAACCTTGTAACGTTTACGAGACTTGTGTTATAGAAAAATAATGCACTTTATTATCTTTTATTAAATCCAATGCATGTTAACTTCCGTGGATAACCAATCGGTTGTTATCGGTCAATCTTAGGTTAAAGCTTAGGTTTTTGATATTATGTAGCCTTTTAAAAGGCAGTTGATAATTTGATTTACGTATTTCTGTTTTAGTTAAAATAAGAAAAGAACAGATTTTTCGGATGCCGCTGTGTCTGGCCAACTGTTTGAGAAATAAATAAACACGACCACAGCATTGACATCATTGACATCATTGACTATGACACGCCAAGTGCGAAGCATAATATTTGTTTTATTATGAACATGTCTTAGTAATATTTGTTAAACTATCTGGTTATTTCTTTTTTTTTTTAATAATAATGTCGAAAGAATCAAAGCATTGTCTTCGTCTACGGTCTTAAGTATCGTAGGATTTAGGCTACATATTTCGTGCTCAGTATTCCCATGCTGATTGAATAATACTATGAACGGTTAACAAAGCGGATTACAAAAATGCAGGTAGGTAAGCGTCATCTCTATATGATTGTTAGTCTATTTTGGTAATAGGCTGCATTATTGAATTAACAATATTGGCATTTTTGATTTTATTTTATGTATATGTAGGCGGGGAGGCTGGTTTGTAGTAGGCAGGAAGGTCAAGCAAACTCGGATTCGTCGATAACACAGTTCATCTTGGATCTTCAAAATAAAGACGCAAGCGTATTCCTTACAGTCACTTTAATGCTATTTTAATATCACAATTACAATATTTAGGAACAGTTCCCCGATGCAAATGGATTTTAGAAACGAAGTGAGTTCTGAGCTTGCGTACTCTCCGACCGCTCCCGTTCGAATGTCCGCTCCAGTCCGTTGTCTCCGACATATATAATAATATAAGTAATTATTTATAAATGCTTAATGAGTTTATATGTTTATATATGTATATAGGAGTATATAATATGTATATAAACGCCAACGTGTCGAATCGCCAGATTTGGTACTACTCGTCGGCACATTGGGATGGTATGCGGGACTATTTCGCACCCGTTCCTTGGGGGCAGCGCTGCTTCAGTGGGAAGGACCCGACAGCTAGTGCGACTGCAGTTGCTGATGAGATAGTTTTAGGGATGGATTACTATATTCCGCACTCCTATCTCATCAGCAAAGGCAGGCGCAACCGATGGTTCAACCGCGAGTGTGCCAACGCTGTTGATAACAAGCAGGCGGCATACCGCGCTTGGATCAGGGGTAAAGCTCTTGGGGATTATTTTTTTTTATACATAGCTCGGCAAACGACTCCACTCCACCTGATGTTAAGTGGAAATGGAGTCCAGACGTAAGGACAACTGGTGCAGCGAGAAAACTTCGCGCCTCGTTTGAAGGACCCCATGTCATAGGAAGGAGGGAAAACGTGCGCTGGTAGACTATTCCATCTTTTGGAAGTGCGACAGAAAAACGAGTCACCAAATTTCTTTGTGCGCGATGGAATGTTCGAGACAGTACAGCGGTGACTCCGGAGAGCAGCACGCGTACTCCTATGGAGAAAGGGAGAAGGTGGGATGAGGTCAAAAAGCTCTTCAGAGCACTCGCCGTGGTATAAGCGGTAGAAGACGCTGAGTGACGCTATATCTCTACGCAATTGCAGGGGCTCGAGAGCATTAGTGACCTCTGCACTGCCGATAATGCGTATAGCGCGCCGCTGCAATCTGTCCAAGGCATCGAGAAGGTACTTTGCGGAACCATCCCAGAGGTGCGAGCAATATTCCACGCAAGATCGCACCTGATCCTGGATCCTGAAAGCAGCCTATAATAATGCCACCAAGTCCTGCAAAAGAGCTTACATTAGAGCGGATGCCCAGCGCGTTGCACGAGTCGGCAAAGAACTACTGACGGCCGCCGTAGCTACTGGCGTCTGGCCAAAGCTGTGATATCGAACTTCTGCCAACTCTCATTGCCACCATTGAGATGTCCTGACGGAACTTTAGGTCACAAGCTGCAGGAGAAGGTCGATCTCCTGGCCAACTCCCGAGTCGATGACTGCAATGCACAGCCACGTACAATTCCTCACTGTGGCCAAACAATGCCCGATTTTAAAATCAGGCAGTGTGACGTCCTTGCGGAGCTGCAGTCAATCGATCTCCGGAAAGCTAATGACCCTGATGGCATCCCTCCAATAGTCTTAAAAATGTGTGCAGCGGAGTTGTCCCCCGTGTTAAAGCGCCTTTACCGTCTCTCGCTCTCTTCTGGTTGTGTGCCGGATTCTTGGAGAGAGGCTAATGTGCAACCGGTCGCCAAACAAGGAGATCGGTCAGATCCATCGAATTACCACCCCATAGCCGTAACTTCAGTTTTGTGCAAAGTAATAGAGCAAATTTTAAATAAACAACTTGTCCACTATTTAGAAGAACACTCCATAATTCACGATCGCCAATACGGATTTCGGGGTGATCTAGCGTACGTTGCACATCTATGGGGTGAGGCTATTGACAAGCGTGATGAGTCTGTGGCTGTTAGCCTTAATATAGCCAAGGCTTTTGATCGGATCTGGCACAAAGCTCTTCTCTCCAAGCTCCCGGCATACGGTCTGCCTGCTCAGTTCTGCAACTGGGTCGCTGGCTTCCTGCATGAGCGTAGAATCCGTGTTATATGTGATGGATGCGCTTCGCGGTTCATGTCAGTGAACGCTGGGGTCCCTCAAGGCTCCGTTCTGTCCCCCACGCTGTTCCTTCTGCATATCAATGACATGCTTCCACTTGGGAATATGCATTGCTATGCAGATGATAGCACGGTGCATAGGGGATGTAACGGTCACCCAGCGGTAGGGTGGGTCGAAACCGAAGTGAATCGAGTGAATCTTGTCATTCCCCTTCCAACTCTTCAGGGTACATCTCTAAACCTGCCTAACCTAGAGCAGTATTTACATGCTCGGTATGACGATACGCTGCGATCTGAACCAAAGGAACTACATCGAAGCCGTGATCAAAACAGCCTCACGAAAACTCGGAATTCTGAACAGAGTGCGGCGATTCCTTACGCCGGAACAGTTGTGCCTTTTGTACAAGACACAGGTACGGTCTTGCGTGAAGTATTGCTCGCACATCTGGGACGAATCTCTGCAATTGCGTAGAGATGTTGCGTCACTCAGCATGTTTTACCGCTTATACCATGGCGAGTGCTCTGAAGAGCTCTTTGACCTCATCCCACCTTCTCCCTTCTTTTATAGGAATACACGTGCTGCTCTTCGGAGTCACCGCTTCACTGTCTCAAATATCCCATCGCGCACAAAGAAATTTGGTGACTCGTTTCTTTGTCGCACCTCCAATGGAATAGTCTACCAGCACACGTTTTCCCTCCTTCCTATGATATGAGGTCCTTCAAGAGAGGCGTGAAGAAGCACCTTGTGGGCCGGCAGAGTGAGGTTAACTGATGCTACGTTTGTTTCCACGCTGCACCAGTTATCTTCGCGTCTGGACTCCATTTCCGCTTAACATCAGGTGGGATGGAGTCATTTGCCGAGCTAACTATAAAAAAAATTATAAAATATATAATATCTGTATTTATATCTAAGAGTATGTTTAATCATAGTAGGTACCTAAGCAAAACGTATTGTAAATTAATTTAATTAGTTAGTTTTATCCAAATAAGTGTGTTCTTTTTTTCCGTGGATAACTATAATTGGCTTACGAACATGTAACATTATCTTTACGCAATCACTATTGTAAAATGCTGTTGTTATCCCTAATAAAGACAAGTTTAAAAAAAAAATGAGAGTATAAACAGAAAACAAATAGATGTTTAAAACGACGTCAACGGGTGGCGGTGCGCGTATAGCCGCTAGCCAAACAAGCTGCTTTAATTTGCACGATAACACCTGCCATATAAAGTAGACGCTACCTCGCGGGCGCGGAGTGCGCCGTCCTCGCCCGCCGCGCCGCACCGCGAGCACCCGCGAGCAGCGAACACACCATGCAGAACGCGGAGCGCGCCACCAGTAAGTGCACTTCCCGCCGCTTACTCCCACTTGGCAGTGTCACTCATTGTCTACGTACCTACATTTCTATACTTTCTTAACTCCTTTCTAAGGCCGCATTTCCACCTGCAAGAAAACTTCCGCGAGAAATGTCTGAAGGTCTATCCGACAGCAGCTTGCAAGTGTATAGACAGTACTTGCTATTGAGTATACACTTGCAAGCTGCTGTCGGACAGACTATCGGACATTTCTCGCGGAAGTTTTCTTGCAGGTGGAAATGCGGCCTTAGAGTAAACCGTCAACTCGTCCCACATGCCTACGGCCCATTTGGGAATCCTTATCAACCAACGCTGCAGCATTGCACTGCCGAATATGAGCGTCTTCATTGCTTCACTGGGAAATTCTGGCAGACTTTTTATTTGGTGTACCACTGTGCCCGGCGAAACGTAGTTGGTTATGTGATGGGAGTCACCCCTGCCTCCCCTAGGTGGAGTCAGGGGTAACAGGGTATGCCCATTGAAACTCGGGCACCTCCCCTCCGTGCCGCCAGTACGATCCCGGACACAATTCCGGTAGACCTAGCCATAGTTGCCATCTCGAACTATTGTATACACTGAAGCAGTACCTATGTATTTATGGCGCCCACCTTATTTTTCTCATCATGATCACGCTTTCACTCACAACACTAATCAACTGATGAATGAGAAACAAGCGCTTTTTTACCCGACTACGTCAGAAGGAGGGTTATGTTTTTCGAGTGTATGTAGGTATGTATGTATGTATTGTATGTCTATTTCTTTGGCACGCCCTACAGCCCAAACGGCATGGTGGATTGTAACATATTTATGAGGTCTCGTTAGATTTGTTTTGACTGTGGGAGTGACATAGGCTATAAAAAAACCGGACTATAGGTACTTAATAAACAAAAGTTATAAGTTTGAAATAAACCAAATTATCAAAATAAAACTAAAAAAGCCCGACTGCTAAAACAACTAATAGTTAGTAATATAAAAAACAATTTTATAGGTACTCGTAAAAACCGGACAAAACATAAAAAAAATGAAGAAAAAAAAACAAGCTCTACGATTCCAGAATTCAATTTGAGCAATGTTGAATGCAACGTGAAATATTTACTTGTCCGATACCTATACTTAAATAATAAATAAGTATTTATAAATACATTGAATAGTTATTATTCTAAGATTGAATATTGATTGTTGTCGCAGACGGGGACAATCGTCAACCAAGCGGCCGTGGCTAGCTCAATTAAACCCGCACTCTCTTTGGTTGGTTGGTGATTGTCCCCGCCTGCGACAACTATCAATATTCAATGTATTTATAAATACTCATTTATTGTATCGGACAAGAAATTATTTCACGTTGCATTCAACATTGCTCAAATTGAGTTCTGGATCGTAGAGCTTGCTTTTTTTTCTTTTCAATTTTTTCTCTTTGCAGTATTTTTTTATGTTAGTCCGGTTTTTACGAGTATTTAATTGTTTTTTATAAGTATAGATATAGCTGTTTTAGCAGTCGGGTTTTTTGTTTTATTTTTATATTAAATTTTAACTGGATTTAGAATATTTTGTTACAAAAACTCCGGCTACTGATTGTTATTGTAAATCAGTGTACTACGTTATCTTAGTAACTGTTTGTTAAGACTTATTATTAACTACTTACTGTGAATACGGGAGACACATTAAAAGATGGCTTATGCGGGACTGTTTATTTAGTAAAGGGCGGTAGTATACGCACAGTATGACACATACTTATAATAATGTAACCTACCTACACAAATACATCACAATTTCCTCCGCTAAGAGTAATTGCATGTTGTCTTAGATAACATACAAACACAATTTGGCTTCATTATATTACCTACATATTTTTGCATATTCGGTTACATCTAAACTGAGTCAATTTAAAAAAGTAGGTTTCTTAAGTCGAAACCTAAACCCTTCGCGCTTAGGGCGGAAGTATAATAATAATATTGACTGCATACATTCCCTCCTTTTAAAAATCTTAACGACAGTTTTAAGTGAAGAATAAATCATAATATAGCATAAAGCCTGACGAAAGGAAAAAAAAACTTTCAAAGAATAATAAAAATAAACATGTGAAGTCTATAAATATAATTAAATTAATAACTAACTTAATTATATTAATTTAATTAATTATATAACTATGCACCTACATAAATATGTAACACAAGTGAGCTGCTATGACATAGCTAAAATGAATGACACATGAGTAAGTATTTAGCATTATATTTGCAGCACTTTACAAGAACACAGGTGGCATACCGATATTATTTATGTTAAATAAAAAATGCGGTTCAGTCTATTTCCAGGTTAATTCTATGTTTAAGTGGACGTAGACCATGACTTTTGGCACCTACTTTAAGTTGTGGACATCCATCATTGGGGGTCTCGCCCTGGACTTGAACCTGCTCGTCAATAAATGGCCCTTGAGACGGCTCTGACCTGTCGACAGGTTCGCTAGATGGCCCGTCATCAACGGCGCTGCTGTCAGTGTTCGTTGGCAGTGAAACTGAGAACCGTTTAGTTTTACGTGGTGGCAATATCTGGTCAATATGCTTACTGGTGATCTTATCATCGGTGCGTACTTTATATGTTACTGAGCCAGTCTGTTCTACTACTGTGGCCGGTTTCCACTTACTGTTGTTATTCCTTGAAAAATCGCGAACCCATACGCTGTCTCCTTCGTTTACACTACGAGGTGTGCCCTTAGCGTGACGAAGTTGCGTTTCTTGGGCCGCGTTAACGTCATCGGCGACGTTGGCGCGAAGCAAATCTAAGCGCGTACGCAGCGTCCGCCCTAGCATAGC
Organism: Eudonia lacustrata; assembly: GCA_947562085.1. NCBI lineage: Eukaryota > Metazoa > Arthropoda > Insecta > Lepidoptera > Crambidae > Eudonia > Eudonia lacustrata. The sequence continues at coordinate 25,895,646 of OX387314.1, forward strand.
CATCGCGGGCTCACGCTGTGTGCTCGCGTGTGTTGTGTTACGGTACTGTAAGAGAAATTTACATAAGGCTCGATCTGGGTCCTCTCCGTCGATCGCGGCCTTCTTAAGAGCCTTTTTAACCGTCTTTACGGCATTCTCGGCGGCACCGTTACTGGCTGGATGATAGGGCGCTGTAACAATATGTTTAATACTGTTACGCTTGAGAAAGTTTTCAAATTCTTCCGACGTGAACGGTGGGCCCCCGTCTGACACCAGCTGTTACGGTATGCCGAATCTAGCGAAACATTCTCTCAACTTAGCTGTGACACGAGCGGCGGTCGTTCCACTAGTCATAAGGAAAACTTCGGGCCATTTTGAATGGGCGTCTATTATGACAAAGTATGACTTACCCCCGTGCTGCAAAAAATCGACATGCAGCCTTGTCCATGGGTCTTTGGGCCAGGTGTACGGCACGGGCGGGACGTGCGGCGGCGCATCGCGCACGGCCGCGCAGGCGCCGCACGCGCGCGCCTTCGCCTCCACCTCGGCGTCGATGCCCGGCCACCACACGTAGTTACGGGCAGTCTGCTTCATGCGCACCACACCAACGTGTCCAGCATGGAGCTCTTCTAACAGTTGTGACCGCAGTGATTTAGGTATGACTACCCTGTAACCCCAAACGATGCACCCATGATCTATATGCAAAGTAATTTTGTAATCACCACATATTCTAATTGTGCCGTCGCGTTTAATGACGGGCACGATTGGGGTTCCGTAGTCGGATCTTTCCATTTTATAAATTACCCCTTCGTCTTGAAGCCGTTTTAATTCTTGTTCGACAGCTGAGCGTAGCGCGAGAGGCAGTGGACGGGCCTTGCAAAATATCGGCGTATCATCCTTTAAGTATAATTTTAATTTTGTTTTACTGCTTCCTAAACCGTCTTTAAACACCTCAGGGAATTCCGACTTAAGATTTGAAATCAAGGCGTCGTCTTCCGTACCCAAATGATGTAAATGTATAGCGTTTAATTTTAATTTACGTAACCAGCGGCGTCCGAGCAGTGGCGGCCCTCCGTTATCGATAACGAACAGCGGCAGGGACGCGACTGCCACGGACCCGTTGCGCACGCACACATTCACATAACCGAGCGGAACAATCGCATCACCGACATACGAATGAAACTTGTTATTGTCACTAATGATCGGTAAATGAGCTAGATGTTTATCATATATTTTACTGCCGGTATCGATTTCAAACTTTATCACCTTATTTTCTATTAACAAATCATGATAATATGGGCTGTCCTTAGCACTATGTTTCACAGAAATAACGTTGTACATCTCGTCACTGGAATCGCTTTCCGTGTCGGAATTTTTAATAATGCAATTATGGTACCTTGGTTTGACAGAATCCTTGTCGTATTTCACCTGCTTGTTGCACGTGACTGATAAATGACCTTTAGCACTGCACTTATCATCACACACATAATTTCTGTATTTGCACTTGTTCGGCGCGTGAGCTCCTTTACCGCAGCGCCAACAGGGCCTCCGGCGATGGGCCGGCGGCGGCGGCGCCCCCACCCGGTGCATGGCGGCACCGGCGGCGGACGCGAGTCCCGAGGAGCTGGCTCCGCCCAACAGCGCGGCGCCGGCCGCGGCCTCCGCCGCGTGCCGCCCGGCCGCCTCCAGCGCGAATGCCGACTCGACCGCTTTCTTGTAGTTGAGCGAAGGCTCCGCGAACAGTCGCGATCGCATTTCCTCGCTTCGAAGTCCAGACACGAACTGATCACGAATGTTGACGTCCAATGTCGTTCCGAAATTGCAATGAGTCGCCAAATGCTTGAGACTCTGTAGGAATGCGACGACCGTTTCGGCCTCGCCCTGCCTCCGCTGTCTAAAGGTGTACCTCTCCGCTATTTCCGAGCGCTTGGGTTCTAAATGGGCTGTTACAAGCTCGTTCAGCGTCTCGAAGGTCTTATCCTCGGGATAGTTTGGTGCACACAGATCACACATGAGCTGGTACGTGGGGGAGCCCACATGCGTCAGCAACGTGGCAACATGTAACTCACTTTTAATTTCGTTTAGCGCGATGAACTGTTTCACTAATCTGATGTACCTACCCCGACCAGTTTTGGCCGTTTTCGAGACCGAATTCCTGTAATTTGCCGTAAGACATCATAAAAATCCACTAAATCGTCGCCAGTGTGAATACGGGAGACACATTAAAAGATGGCTTATGCGGGACTGTTTATTTAGTAAAGGGCGGTAGTATACGCACAGTATGACACGTACTTATAATAATGTAACCTACCTACACAAATACATCACACTTACTTTGCTTGTTGTCTGATTTAGGTCGTATTTCTTTATTTAGATTAAATTTTTAAAATAGTTACACTATTGTATTAGGTTCATAACCTGTAAAAATAGATGTGGGTAAGTAAGTGTGGGAAAATATATAAATAAATTAATGGTTTGGCAAAATTGCATCTCTTTTCACAATCAGTTGCAGTGCGACGAAGGTGGAAGAACATTTCACATAGAATCCACAATCACTGAGGAACAGCTATCTCTGCCTGCACTACTGTCGGAAGAACATATATTTTATTATAACGGCTAAACTCTTGGCCTTCATCTACCTGATGATAATAGGTAAGTGTAAAGCCGAATGTGGCAGAGCTCTTCGACCGGAATCATGAACTACTGATGAACTGACTATCTTATCTCTATCGGAACATAACAATATATCTATTATTGACACTGGTGCTAGGCGACATATTTAGATAATACAATCTGTCCGGTCACCGGTGTCGGAGCTTTAAATATCATAAAATATGGTCAACTTTATTGATAAAGCACCCCTTATATGTAGGTTTTCTCTAACCATAATGAAATGGCAGACTTTTAATTATTTATTTTACCGAAAAGTAGGTGTGCGTACAAGTTTGACCATATCTACTCTTCTAGAGGTCCTACGTTTACAAACGAGGTGTCATTAGAAAGCTAAAAAGCTAGGTAAGGAACTGATGCTAAGAATGTTATCACAACAGTTCATAAAAATACAACATAAATTTTTTTATGAAAAAAAAAGAACAAAAGAACGAGTTTTTTTTAGTTATTATGTTTTAAAAAACAAATTAGGTCATTGAACTACATTTTTTATGTTTTAAATAAGTAGTACAAGGTAGGCAGACACTAAAATATTAGACCTAACTTAGATAGTTTAGGATTTAGAACAGTTTGAACATGACCATTTAAATAGTTCAATTTTGTAGGAAAGTAGAAATAAAAAGAAAAGCTGGTAACTAATGATAATAACATTTTAATCATTCACATAAAGAATTTTCATTTTAATATTTTTTATAACAGCAACTGCTCAAAGTGATTTCCGTGGTACTGAAGACATGCAGTGGCTCTTAATGATACATGACTGGTCGAGCGTCGTATCATCTCTCTGTCTCTTCTCAAATCATTACCGACATCAATTATTTTCTGTTCCAACTCTTCTCGTGTGTTTGGCACGTCTACGTACACTCTCTGCTTCATAGTACCCCACAAAAAGAAATCGAGTGGCGTTAAGTCGGGTGAACGCGGTGGCCAAGCGATCGTTCCACCGCGTCCAATCCACGTCGTAAATTGTTCGTTTAAAAAATTTCGGACATTAACTGCAAAGTGTGCCGGGGCGCCGTCTAATTGTAATATCATACCAGCTCTGTAGGACAACGGTAAATCCAGTAGTGCGTCTTGGAACTGAGTTTGCAGGAATTCCAAAAATCTTGGGCCATTCAATGTCGCCGGTAAAATAAACGGTCCAATTAAAAGATCATCAATCATTCCAGCCCAAACATTCACAGAAAATTTATGCTGAAATGAACTTGGTCTCACGGCATGGGGATTTTCATGAAGCCACAGATGATCATTGCGGTGGTTCGTATATCCCGATCTAGTGAAAGTGGCTTCGTCAGTCCACAAAATTCTTTTTAAAAAATTTGGGTTGTGTCGCACTCTTCTAATAACCCACGAACAAAAAACTGACCTTGTCGCGAAATCCGGTTCTAGTATATCTTGTACCCTTCGGAAGTGATACGGATGTAATCCTTCCCTTTTAAGAACTCTCCACACTGACCATCTGGATAAATTCAGTTGATTAGCAATTCGTCTGACACTAAGTCTAGGATCTTGAGTAATCAAATTTAATATTTCTTCTTCCTCTTGGTGAGACACAAGACGAGCACGTTCATTGGCAGGTCTTCTGATTCCATTTTCAGCTAGTCTCATGTGTATTCTTATAAAAGTCCGGGCATTCGGTGTAGGTCGATTTGGAAATCTTCTTACGTATTCTCTAACAGCAGCATTGGCATTTCCGTTGCACAATCCGTACACGAAATGGATATCGGCGAGGTGCTGACTTGAGTAGTAACCGTCTTCCATTGTAACTAACAAGAAATGTTCAACAACAAAATAAAAACGTAACAAAAGTTCAACAATAACAACAAAACTATGTGGTAGATTTTAAAACAGCAAGTAGTGTAATCACAACGCGGAGCGAGGGACGACTGACCTGACAAGCCCGTAACAACTGACGTTTCAGCTGGCATTCTTTTGTTTTTTTTTTACTTGCTCCTGTCCCCGACCCACCGATAAGGAAGTTGAGTTTGCTATGGCGATGAAGGACGCGCTTTTAAGAGGATCATATTCAGACTGTTGTAAAACCTAAACTATCTAAGTTAGGTCTAATATTTTATATATTGTCTATATATATTTATATTGTCTGCCTTTAGCACATACCTTGTACTACTTATTTAAAACATAAAAAATGTAGTTCAATGACCTAATTTGTTTTTTAAAACATAATAACTAAAAAAAACTCGTTCTTTTGTTCTTTTTTTTTCATAAAAAAATTTATGTTGTATTTTTATGAACTGTTGTGATAACATTCTTAGCATCAGTTCCTTACCTAGCTTTTTAGCTTTCTAATGTCACCTCGTTTGTAAACGTAGGACCTCTAGAAGAGTAGATATGGTCAAACTTGTACGCACACCTACTTTTCGGTAAAATAAATAATTAAAAGTCTGCCATTTCATTATGGTTAGAGAAAACCTACATATAAGGGGTGCTTTATCAATAAAGTTGACCATATTTTATGATATTTAAAGCTCCGACACCGGTGACCGGACAGATTGTATTGTAGGAAGCTAGCCAGGCAGACTTTGAACAGGTCCTATATCAACCAAACCGAGTAGATGGTAAGTACTATCATGTGCTATGCGCTGGGAATCAAATCAGTTTCTGACACCGCCCGGGCTTAACAAAGAGACCCTGTGGTCTGTGTGCCAGGCGACAGGATCACCTGATCCTGTCGCCTGGCGCCTGGGTCTGACACTCTTAAAGTTTTACAACTTAGAAAGAGATACCTTCAAACAATAAACAACACTCAGTTAAGAACTCGAAGGCGCAGCGGTTAACGCGCCCTGCCTGTCTGCGATTGCTAAAGTCAAGCAACTTTGTCAAAGGTCGGTCATCAGATGGGTCAACAAAATTTATTATCTCGAGCACCTCCCCGTGCTTCGGAAGGCATGTAAAGAAAGCCTTCTCGGTTGCATTATTGGCTCATCCTCATTCCCATTCATAGGGAAGGCTCGTGCCCCAGCAGTGATGTGCCCAGATATAAAGAAAACTGATTGGCATAAGTACCTATATGCTATTGAAAACTTATGGACATAAAACTTCAATAACCTTCCTTCTGACGCAGTCGGGTAACAAATAAAAACAGCTCTAAGAAGCAAGAAATAATATTGAAATCATAATTATTAATTACCTAGATACGCATGTCAGTTTTAAAAATGTCTATTGAAGTCGGGTGGTTGGTGGTCGGCTAAATAGGCTGGGGGACAATTTTGTTTCATTTAAACTTTTATAGTTGTTCCATTATCTCTACTTTTTTATTGTAAAACCCGACTTCAGTAGACATTTTTTTAAACTGACATGCGTATCTAGGTAATTAATAATATGATTTCAATATTATTTCTTGCTTTTTAACCGACTTCAAAAAAGGAGGAGGTTTCTCAATTCGACTCGTATATGTATATATTTTTTTTATGTGTGTTCGCGGATAACTTCGTCGTTTATGAACCGATTTTGATGATTCTTTTTTTGTTGGAAAGGAGATATCCCAAGGGTGGTACCATGATAAGGTAACCAGGATCTGATGATGGCGTCCCAGAGAAATTGAGGGGGACCTTCGAAAATCGTAATGGCGACTAGTGCGATTGTTAATGTTTTCATTAAGTATTTTAAAGCACTACGATTTAATGAAGGTCTGGAGTCGATCTGATGATAGAGCCGAAAGACAGTCGAGGGAACTCCTCCACGATTTACAGCAATTACATGGTGTTTGAGCTTGATTAATTTGTATTGATGAGAACTTTACACCTAGATGGGTTGTGACTGTCATTAGGGGTCTGATGATGAAGACGAAGGACAGTCAAGGGAACTCCTCAACGTTGTACAGTAGCTACCTTGTGTTTGGTCTTAATTCATTTCTATTAATAAGAACTTTGCACCCATATGGGTTATAAGTGCCATTACATGACTGATGATGGAGACTATAGACAGTCGAGGGTATTCCTTAACAATTCCTTAACAGTTTTAATAACAATTTTACTCAAAAATTAATCAAAGTAGATAAGTCTAAAACTAAATTCAGTGATTGGGCCACAGCTGGCATCTACAGGAGTAGAAATAGATTGTATCAATTATATGATATAAAGGCAAACTCTAAGGATCCAAGTGTAATTGAATATGTTAAAAATTATTCAAAAATGTTCAAAAAAGTTTGTTCCATAGCAAAGGCCAACTACATTCGGGCAAAGATTGTGAATTCAAAAAATAAAATAAAAGCCACTTGGAACGTCATTAATAAAGAAACTTGTAAAGTAAAGTCTCGTGATCGTATACTTGAACTCAAAGTCGATAATGCTTACATCAATGGTGATACGGAAGTGGCAGGCGCGTTTGAAACATTTTTCTCAAAAATTCCACTCATTACATCAAATAAATTAAATTCTTGTAAACATCTTGCCCAGTTCTCTTCTTGTGTCGAGTGTAAAAATATGTAATATTCGATTCAATTTTCACTATATTGATTCTGATATAATAATAAAAGCTTTTAGAGAACTTAATATAAAAAAGACTGAGATCTTTGGGGTATCTCCACTGATATTTTAAAATCTATAATATCTTCTATCGCGTCTAATTTAGCAATAATATTTAATAAATGCGTTGATGAATGTGTATTTCCAGATTTAATGAAGTACAGTAAAATTATACCGTTATTTAAAACAGGCGATAAAAGTGACCCATCTAATTTTCGGCCTATATCCATACTACCGGCTCTTAGTAAAATTTTTGAAAAAGTTATTTTTAATCAATTGCTGTCACATTTTACAGATAACTAGTTACTTCATAACAAACAATTCGGTTTCACTAAAGGTAGAAATACAACCGACGCGGGAGTTGCACTCATTAAGCATATTTTCGATGCATGGGAGCAGAAACAGGATATCGCATCCTGTTTCTGCTGTTAGGTATCTTTTGTGATTTATCGAAAGCTTTATTATGGTGTCTCAGACAACTCACTTACCTTATTGAAATCATACCTCACTGGCATAGTTCAAAAAGTTAATATTAACGGTACTGATTCTTCTGGCGCCCCATTACTTATGGGGGTGCCCCAGGGTTCAATATTAGGACCTCTTTTATTTCTCATTTATGTAAATGATCTACCTTACTACACCGAAGATCTTTGTGAGATAGTATTATTTGCTGATGACACCTCATTGATTTTTAAAGTTGATAGACATAGAGCAATATTTGACGACGTAAGTAATACTCTCTCTCAAATATTACATTGGTTTACCACTAATAACCTGCTGCTTAATGCAAAAAAAACTAAATGTGTGAAATTCACGATGCCCAATGTGAAGCAGGTTAATACCAGTATCACTATGAACGATGAAATAGTTGAAATAGTTAACTCGACAGTTTTTCTGGGTATTACCTTAGATCATAAATTACAATGGGGTTCTCATATTGCTGCCCTGGCAGGAAGACTTAGCTCAGCTGCCTATGCGGTTAGAAAAATGAGGTCACTTACTGATGTAGAAACGGCAAGATTGGTTTACTTTAGTTACTTTCACAGCGTCATGTCGTATGGTATTTTATTGTGGGGCTCAGCGGCTGACATTGAAACCATTTTTGTTTTACAGAAAAGAGCCATTCGAGCTATTTATAGCCTTAAGCCCCGTGATACGCTGAGAGAGTTATTTAAGCAGATTAATATTTTAACTGTAGCTTCACAGTATATTTATGAAAATATCATTTATGTTTATAAAAACTTAGATAAATTCGAAAAAAAAAGTAATACCCATAATTTTAACACAAGAAATAAAAACAAACTTGCTGTTCCAAAACTTAGACTCAATAAAGTTGGTAATTCATTTGTTGGGAAATGTATAAAAATATACAATAAAGTGCCTTTCACTCTAACAGAATTGCCACTACACAAGTTTAAGACAGAAATAAAACAAGGTCTAATGAAAAAAGGTTACTATAAAATTGATAATTATTTTAATGATAAGAATGTGTGGTCATCTTAGTCTGCTCGCCTGCACATGTTATTTCACATTGTAAGTAGTTACACTTTTTTATAAAAGGTTGTTATTAAAGTCAAAGAATAATTAGATGATAAAACAGCCTGGTTGTAATAAAAAACACATTATACTCTATTTGTATCAATATACATAATAAAATTAATTTATATAATTTTTATACTGATATGATAGTTTTGAACAGTGTCCTACAGATAACAAACAGCGTTGCGTTAAATAGATCATTAAGTTTTTATTTAAAGTATCTTGAGTGTGTCATGCTCTCTTTATTGTCTCTGCGGTGGTGGCGTGTGCGTCGGGTCGTTACGTTCCCTAAAATATGGTTGAGCGAAGCGATGGCTGATTCATATGTCATACTCGTGAACGGGTGCCGCCTGTGGAGGCTGGTCTGCTCTTGCATACTTATCTTATTGTTAGTATTAATTACTATAGTTTGACTTTGTTTTTTCTTAAACAATTTTTGACTTTTATTAGAGTACTGTAGTGGTACTGTATGACATTGTGGAAATTGAAACTTATACCAGATGTAAATTTGATATATTAGATTTGTTTATTTTTTTTGTTTTTTTTACATGTTGTGGTTGTCTTCTATATTTTTTGTGTTTATTTGTAATGGAAAGTGTCCTGCTATGATAGGGCATTTTTCAATTTTTATTTTTTTTGACGCTGTAAGGGAGAAAAGAGCTGGACACTTGCTGAGTTTCTTGCCGGTTCTTCTCAGTGCAAGATCTCCCGCCCAGAGTAGACTTACGAACCGATGGCATAGCGACATTCATAAGAGCTACTTGTAGCCTAAACTGAATAAATGATTTTTGAATTTGAATTTTGAATTTAACGATTTATAGCAGTTACCTTTTGTTGGGCTTACTTCATACGGTTCAATAAGCCAAAATGTTTAGTTATTAATAATACCTAATTAAGATTTAACTTATCAGGCTTCCCCGTTTTTTTTGAGACTGCCGATTGGGAGTTAGTGGAGACAGCACATTGGGAGACAATGGGCCCAGGGATGTTATGAACCAATTTAAAAACTATGACACCGGCCTTTCAAAATTATGGTACTTTAGAAAAAACCATGGTACGCTTTGTTTTTTTTTAGTTGATGGATTCGTGCAATTAGCATATTAAGCCAGTGTCAAAGTAATTTTTCTTACAAGTAATACATACATAACATACCAAAAACTGTCAAATTTCTACAATCAATTTTGAACTTTATTGTTTGGTTTTATGGATCAATATTCATTGGAGAAATTTGACAGATTTGGGTAGGTTGATCTGCCGCCGACTGTACCTAGTATTAATACTGTGCTAGTAGGTAGTACATAAAAAAAAATCGTCCTTTTGTATTACAGGCGAAGACATTAAGCCATACTGCCAATTCTTGAATATTATTAAAGTTTTTGTTACATCCATAACGGGGAATTATGTTTTAATCTGAGGTTTTAATGCTAGATGTCAAAATTATGGTACTTTTGCGTACCATAATGGAAGTCTTATTTTCTGGCTTCCTACATGAGCGTAGAATCCGAGTACTCACAGACGGATGTGCTTCGCGGTTCATGTCAGTGAACGCTGGTGTCCCTCAGGGGTCCGTTCTATCCCCCACGCTGTTCCTTCTGCATATCAATGATATGCTTCCACTTGGAAATATTCATTGCTATGCAGATGATAGTACGGTGCACGGTGGGTATAACGGTCACCCAGCGGCTGGGCAGGTCGAGACTGAAGTGAAGCGAGTAAATCTTGTCATTGAGCTCAATCGGGTATTGGACCTCATATCTAAATGGGGCTCCAATAACCTTGTTGAGTTCAATGCCAAGAAAACACAGGTATGCGCGTTCACGGCAAAAAAGTCGCCATTCCTACCCCTTCCCTCTCTTCAAGGCACATCACTCGGCCTGCAGAGCAGTATAAACATGCTTGGTATGGAGATTCGCTGCGATCTGAACCAGAGGGACTATATTGAAACCGTGATAAAAACTGCGTCACGTAAACTCGGTGTCCTGAACAGGGTGCGGCGACTCTTCACGCCGGATCAGTTGTGCCTTTTGTACAAGACACAGGTGCGATCTTGCGTGGAATATTGCTCGCACCTCTGGGACGGTTCCGCAAAGTACCTTCTCGATGCCTTGGACAGATTGCAGCGGCGCGCTATACGCATTATCGGCAGTGCAGAGGTCACTCTCGAGCCCCTGCAATTGCGTAGAGATATAGCGTCACTCAGCGTCTTCTACCGCTTATACCACGGCGAGTGCTCTGAAGAGCTTTTTGACCTCATCCCACCTTCTCCCTTTCTCTATAGGAGTACGCGTGCTGCTCTCCGGAGTCACCGCTGTACTGTCTCGAACATTCCATCGCGCACAAAGAAATTTGGTGACTCGTTTTTCTGTCGCACTTCCAAAAGATGGAATAGTCTACCAGCGCACGTTTTCCCTCCTTCCTATGACATGGAGTCCTTCAAACGAGGCGTGAAGAGGCACCTTGTGGGCCGGCAGGGTGAGGGTGACTGATGCTGCGTTGTTTTCTCGCTGCACCAGTTGTCCTTACGTCTGGACTCCATTTCCACTTAACATCAGGTGGAATGGAGTCATTTGCTGAGCTATGTATAAAAAAAAAAAAAAAAAAAAAAAAGTACCATGGTACATGGTACGAAGGCCTGAATTATGGTACGTGTACCATAATTATGGTACGCATAACATCCCTGAATGGGCCGCAAGCCCGCAACGCGGTCAACAAACTTTATAGTTCTGATAGTACCAGATACCTTACTTGTCATATTAGGGACCCTACCTATAAAAGCATTGATTAGAATACTTTCACTTGTAATGTCTTTATCTAACTTCCTCGTAATCGAACAGCGTTGCTTCATGTCAGCGCATGTTCGTTTCGCACAACGTACGGGGCGCGCCTATACGCCCCGGCGCCGCGCCGGTAGGGTTGCCAAATTTTATTAGAAAAAAAGAAACAGACTATATCTGATTTCAAATGAGTACGGACTTACAAAAAAGAGTAAGTATCATTTATTTATTTTTAAAAAGGTAATTTTTTTTTACTTTTTGCAGCACATAACAATTTTTTATGGTTTTTAAAAGAATTGTAAGAGTCCAAACATTCCAACTCTAAAATATAGATCAAGAGGTCATTTCTAATCAATTTTAATGAAGCTCTGTTTCTCTCTTCCCGCCACTTTACATTCATGACCGAAAGGACTCTCTCAGTAAATGCTGAAGTGGCGGGAACAGAGAGTTTAAAGCTAATAATTTTATATTTTACTAGCTGATCGGCGGAGTTCGTACCGCTTTGACAGTTTCAATGACAACAAAACAAACAAATCATTCGTCCGCTTGAGAACACCCGTATCCCATGATCGACTCTATAGCAGCGCCACCTACCGGGTCCAATTGTAAATCTAAACCATTTTCAAATCCACTTGAACACACACAAAAAATTTCATCTAAATTCGTCCAGCCGCTTAGAAGGATTTCAATAACATACACACGCACAGAAGATTTATATGTATATTCAATATAGATCCAACTCCTTCCTCATCAAGGTCGGCAACGCATCCGCGATTACTTTAGTTTTGCGGGTGTCCATGGGCGGCGGTGATTGCTATCCATCAGGTGACCCGCCTGCTCGTTTGCCTCCTTTTAACATAAAAAAAAAAAAAAAAAAATTATACATATAATGATATTAGTGGCTGCGTTGAGAAACGTCCGAATGTGGCTCGGGAATTGGGGATACCAACATATTAACAGTAAATAGTTGACTTTTTTGGTTCTGATAATGGGTTTGCATAATATTACATGTCTGGCACTAGTATATTAAACATTGTGTAAAAAAGGGTTCTTTAGCATAGGTACTCTTTAGTGTTATAGATTATAGAGTAGGTACGCCTACATGATATACAGTCAATGGTCCCTACGTATAATCCCTTAGGTGAAAATCGCAAATTTGAAGGAGAGCGGTTTGAAAGTGTCTTTATCAATAACTTTATACATGCTATGATTACCAAATTAGGCAAGTAAATAGTAGGTTAAGTTATGAATGTACTGAATATATATATTCACACGATTTATAATTATTGTATATATTATGTTATTTTACACTTACTGAACTTTACGTTGGAACATACAAATAAAATCAAAATTCAAAAATTCAAAATTCAAAATCATTTATTCAGTTTAGGCTACAAGTAGCTCTTGTGAATGTAATTATGCCATCGGTTCGTAAATCTACTCTGGGCGGGAGATCTTGTACTGAGAAGAACCGGCAAGAAACTCAGCAAGTGTCCAGCTCTTTTCTCCCTTACAGCGTCAAAAATATTGGAAAATGCCCTATCATAGCAGAACACTTTCCATTACAAATAAACACAAAAAATATATATAAGACAACCACAACATGTAAAAAAACAAAATAAAAAATGTAAGTTAACAAATTTACATCAGATAATTATGTAAAGGTTTCAATTTCCACAATGTCATACAGCACCACTACAGTACTCTAGTAAAAGTCAAAAATTGTTTAGGTAAAACAAAGTCAAACTATAATTAATAATACTAAAAATAAGATAAGTATGCAAGAGCAGACCAGCCTCCACAGGCGGCACCCGTTCACGAGCATGACATATGAATCAGCCATCGCTTCGCTCAACCATATTTTAGGGAACGTAACGACCCGACGCACATGCCACCACCGCAGAGACAGTAAAGAGAGCATGACACACTCAAGATACTCTAAATAAAATCAAATGGCACTTACTGAATTTTACATGGGGAGTTGCTTAACGTAAAATTTTGTATATGGTATTTAATGATTTTGTTTTCGGAAAACTTATTGGTTTAATTTAAGATAGGGTATTAGACAAATAAAATAAATTGTAATGTAGTTAGGTATATTTATAAATTAACTTTTATTAATTTTACATAATTAGTTCCAAATCACTTAAACATTAAAAATTCATATGTTTTTAATGATACCCTGCGCGCCCAACTGACATTAGGGTATATGAGAAATCCCTCGCGCAGTGACGCTTCGACGGCGACGTATCATTCAAGTTGTGGCACTTCAAACATACTACGGCGGAGAATTTAATTTAAATTGCAGTTATAGTATTTGACATAATACTTCGAATTCTAGATAGTTTTTGTAACTTTTTCACTTGTTTGTTTCATAGACCGATACACATTGTGGAATTTGACTAATTTTCGGACATGGTCTTTTTATTACAGAACTAGATAGTGTTTGATATTTTAAATGATGGAGTAGAACTCCCGTGTGCCCATTAAGCATAGTTTCGTAAATATTTTTTTTTTTAAAACCCTCTTTCTTTTAGCCCAAGAAGTGAAAAAAAATTGATACTGCGAGGTCATAGGATGTATTTATAATTTAACTTATTCATATTTAGGAATGAGAAAAGCTGCATTTTTTGAGACCATTTTAAATCTCATGTAGTTAGTACAACACGAGTAATTAGTTTTTTTCAATTTCATGTTTTTATTTTTTTCTCTGAAACCAATTCGCATTAGCACACAATTTTTACATAATAAACATCCGCAGACCATGTTTAATACGTCACAAAAAAACTGAAAGTTAATCTCGCTTGGTATACGAGTTTTAAGTAAATACTGTTTTGGGCCTAAATTTTAAAGTCAGGGTTTTGACACTTTTAGATATGTAAATAAATTTTATTTGTTTGGGCCAAATCGTTATTTTATTAATGTTATTAAAATTAAGTTGATGATTTGATTAATATAGTTAACGTTTAGGCTTCCGTCGCTAAATATCTAAAACGTTATTTTGTTGGTAGTTTAAACGTTTTATATTTTTGATTATAAAATTAAATAAACCTTTTTTAGAACTGATAAAGTGTAAGTTGTATTGACTGTTTCAAGCCTTAAAAAACAATAGGATACCACGAAACTATTGTTAAAATGTTTGCTATTTAAAGTAAGTTTCGATTCGATGAACGGTGACATGTTGTGTGGGAAGCGGTCCACACTCGAAAGACTAAGGAGATTTCATTTTTAACTACATATAAACCAATTTACCGTCACGCTAAGCTATGCTACTGCCTGTAATGTGAAATTTCTTAATAGTTAAAATCCCACACAAATACATGCACCTGGAGAAACGGGGGCGAGGCATCATGGAGCCGTCACAGACCGACCAAGGTGCTACTTTGCCAAACCTGCTCATGTCAGCATTTCTACCAAAGAATTTGGACCAATCGAAGAGTCTTCACTCTGAGAACAATGACTGAAAATTAGGTGCTTGATGAGTGCCCAGGACTGGAAGGTGGTATATTTGTTAGTGCTGAGCCTCTAGAATCAAATGCAACAATCGAATTGGCTAAATACAACAATGTAAATTAATGTGCAGCAACTTGTAAAAATGTAAAGAAATTATAATGAATTTGTAAATGTAACTCTAGATACCTATAATGTGACTAAATGTGAATAAATATAAAATATTAAAAAGTAATAACACAAAATAAAGAAAAAAGAAATAAAAAGTTAAAAAAAAAACTTTATTATTGAACGGTATAAATGTGAATCAACATGTAAATTAATATGACATTTTACAAATACGACATTTCATACATCACAAAGATACCGATGGCTGTCGTGTTTGAAAAGTCCCAATATAATTTTAATTATACAATTCGCTACATTTAATAATTTTAAAAATGGGCCTAAAAATTGTGACAACCCTTACACAAAAACTTAAGCAGCTGTAACTCGTATACCAAGCGAGATAAGCTTTCAGTTTTTTTGTGACGTATTAAACATGGTCTGCGGATGTTTATTATGTAAAAATTGTGTGCTAATGCGAATTGGTTTCAGAGAAAAAAAATAAAAATATGAAATTGAAAAAAACTAATTACTCGTGTTGTAATAACTACACGAGATTCAAAATGGTCTCAAAAAATGCAGCTTTTCTCATTCCTATATATGAATAAGTTAAATTATAAATAAATCCTATGACCTCGCAGCATTAATTTTTTTTCACTTATTGGGCCAAAAGAAAGAGGGTTTTAAAAAAAATTATATTTACGAAACTATGCTTAAAGGGCACACGGGAGTTCTACTCCATCATTTAAAATATCAAACACTATCTAGTTCTGTAATAAAAAGACCATGTCCAAAAATTTGGTCAAATTCCACAATGTGCGATAGAGATAGAGTTAAATCAGGAGAAGACAAACAAAAAACTGAAAATCACGGATGTGTGCGTGCCACGTCTGGGATTATACCTAGGGACCGTGTCGCAGTACAATACTCTATTTTAGAGTAGGTACGGTTGGCAACCCTAGGCGCCGGCCTTGTCTCATGACGCGGTCCCATGACGCGCCATGTATAGTTAGTATGTACCTATAGTTGTGTTGTTTTTTTCAATGAACGACCTTTGAGGCCTTGTCAACTATTTCTTCTGTTTATGTTGCCAGACTCTACAAATAAATACATTTAATTTAATATATTTTTTTTTAAGTAAATAGGTAATCTATTAGTGGTAAGTAGTAGGTACCTACCTTCCTACCTAGTATAATGGTGTAGGTACCTACCAATGCATATTAGCACATTAGGTGGTTCTGCATATTAGAAACAACTTTACCATACTTAGGTAATTTTAAGAGATTTAAGTGGATAAGTTTTTAAGTGATAAGATTTCATAGTAAAGTAAATAGCCTAAAATACTGTCCCACTGCTGGGCTTAGCGCTTTGCCACTCGGCCACCGAATCAAAGATTTTTTAACAACCAATTTCAATTTCTTTATGGCTTTCCCAAGTAATAGGTATATCGATGGGTATAAAGATCTTAAATATATAATACTCATAGAAACAATGTAAACCCATGTCGGGCACAGCAAAAATCGTTTTGTGTGCTTTTTGTATTAACTATATTTTATTTAGGTAGTTAGGTATTTATCTTTACTTTACTTTCTTACAAACAATATCTACAAAAATAAAGATTCAAATTACTATTATTATTACTAAGCATCTCCGCAGCACTCCATCAGGTAAGTAGTTAAGTATGTCTCATAAGGAAATGTTCAATAATAGCTCAATCGAACCGCTGCAGGAACCAATTCATCAACAGACGATGGAACAGTAGGTTAGGCCTAGCTAGTTTGTTTACAAACATTTAAGAGGGTCTCAAACCAATGAGCGCAAGCATTTTTACCATTATTCATTCATTTACATATAGAAATGTCATTGGAAATACCTGCCTATTTAGGACTTAGCGTAACAAAATTATCTGCTTCTTTATGACTTTTATAATCAGGGTACCGGAATGAATGAAACAATGACCTAGATACTTGTAGGTACATAAGTATATTATTACTATTGAAATGAAACAACTTTTACGGATCTACTCGCGTTTATTTTACACATTACTTATTTAATGTTTATCCTGACGTTTCGAACCTTTCGCAGGGCTCGTGGTCACATGTGTAGGTAGTGTTCGCGTAAACTTTAGAAAACAATATATATATTTACTACTTACATCACTTCTACTTCATCATAATTACAAAACGAAGCAATTTTTATTTGTCACGGGTAACCACTTGGCTTTCATCTCATCACCAGCCTATAGTCCACTGCTGGGCATGGGCCTCGCCAAGTGCACGCCACCGAGCACGATCCGCGGCTACTCTTACCCAGCTCTTGCTAGCCACCTTGCGAAGATTTGCCGATACGCGGTCTCCACTCGAGAACTCGTTTACCCCAACGGTTGTCGGTTCTGCGGCTAATAAAACCGACCCACTGCCACTTCAGCTTGCTGATCCGATGGGCTATGTCGATTACTTTCGTTCTCTGTCGGATTACCTCATTCCGAAGTCGATCCTTCAGAGAAACTCCCAGCCAGCATAGCCCTTTCCATAGCTCGCTGAGCGACTTTAAATTTGTGAACCAGCCTAACCGTGAGTGTCCACGTTTCAGCTCCGTATGTCATGACCGGTAGGAGGCACTGATGGAAGACTTTCGTCTTTAGACTGTGAAATAGGCGACGTAAAGACCCGACGTAATTTCCCATATGTTGCCCAGCCTAGCTGTACAGCGAGCGTAGTAATGCTGTACAGGTAAATCGTAGTTGTAGTTAAGTTAGTTGTAAGTTTAGTTTAAGTTGAGGAGTGCAGTAAGACGAATGTTCCGAAAAGTAGTTATTTATTTCCGTTCACAGTGAAAAGTTGGTAGTGATTCTCACGCGACGTTCGTTTGGCGCGATGGCCTAGATTGCACTCAGTCGGTTACGTAATTTATGTAAGATAAGATAAGATAAGATAACTTTTATTGCCATAAAATTGTGTAAATACATAGCAGGTGTTAAGCATATTATAATTGGGAACAAACAATTTACCCTAGTCGGGCATGCAATTTTTAGTAGGTAGGTACATGTTACATAGAAACAGCCACTATGCTGTTTTTGTACCGAAATATTCAGTCAAACTGAAGAACGCCTTATCTATAAGCCATCTCTTTAATTTAATTTTAAAACAGCTTAAATTTACTGAGGCTTTTTGATCAGTGGGCAGATGATTAAATATTTGGATACCAGTTACATAGGCACTCTTGTGATAAAGGGCATTATTAATATTTAGTAAATATAAGTCATATTATGATAATAATATGACTTATATAGGTAGGTAGTAGAGTAGGTATATTTGTATTGTTATTCTTTTATAAATTATATGTAATTTTAGTGCAAATAATAATTTAATTTAATTTGTAATATAGCTTTGTAAATGTAATGAAAATCAATTGTAATTATAAATCCTTATTTCTATTTTAATCACTGTTCTGTTCAGCATGTGTGAGTACACAATTGTTTTGGAGCTGCAACATATCGTGTATGTTTTTTTGTCATTTGCTTTGTGTGTTGTTGTTGTATCTCTGTGTGTGTGTACCAAGAAATAAATAAAATAAATAAATACATATGCATATCTCTCATCTCATCTCTTCCGCAAATTACAATTTTTTGTGCTTTTACTTTTAAAATACTGAATATTGCTTTTTATAAAAACAGCCATCTCCAACACATAAATACCCGTCAGTGTCAAATAACCCTTTTCTTTGAAAACATTTCTCAGAGTCTCATCAGAGTACATACTGTAAATAGTTCTCAAGCATTTCTTTTGTAGTATAAAGGTAGATTTTACATTAACAGAGTTTCCCCAGAAAATAACTCCTTATGTAAGAAGAGGATAAACTTGGCCAAAATAGGCGGCTCTTGCTACTTCTACAGATGATGTTTCCGCTAGTATAGATAGGGCATAGCAGTAGCTCGATATTTTATTATTAATTTTAGTTATGTGTGACTTCCAATTTAGATGTGAGTCAATATTTACACCTAAAAAATTTATTTCATCCACAATTTCAAAACACAAAACAATCCAAAACAACAACAATCCAAACACAATAAAATTAATAATTAAATGATATAGCATAGTGACTCAGAGTTAATAAACTAAATCAGAATGTATGGTATACCCGTACACTAGCTGTGTCCTTCTGTTAGCCTCTTTCTCGAAGTTGTTTCTACCCAATTGCAAACTCTGCCCGAGGTAGACATATTCCTTAACAACTTCGAGAGCACCGCCTTGTACTGCATTCGATCCCGGAATGGCATGTTCGTTGAACATAACCTTGGTTTTGTCCAAGTTCATCCGGAGACCGATGCGTTGAGAAGAATCAGCTAGGCCGTTCAGCATGAACAGTAAATCCTGCAACGTTTCGGCCACGATGACGATGTCGTCCGCGAATCGCAAGTGTGAGATGTGTTCGCCGTTAATGTTAATGCCACGTCCTTTCCAGTCCAGCGTTTTAAACACATCCTCCAATGCATTTGTGAACAATTTGGGGGATATCACATCCTCTTGTCTCACACTTCGATGCATGCGATATGCTTAGTCTGCTGGTTCTGTAATTGGACGGCCATGGTGGCAGCCTTGTACAGACATCTCAACACTTGGATATATCGCCAATCGACTTGGCATCGTTGCAGGGATTCTAGAACAGCCCAAGTTTCGATGGAGTCGAATGCCTTCTCATAGTCTACAAATGCTAAGCACAGGGGCTGATTATACTCTTCGGTCTTCTGTATAATCTGCCGCACTGTGAAGATGTGGTATATGGTTCCATATCCTCCTTGAAATCCGGCCTGCTCTGGCGGTTGAAATTCGTCAAGTCGTCGCGCAAGGCGGTTTGTGATGACTCTTGAAAACAGCTTATAGACGTGGCTTAGGAGCGAAATGGGTCGGTAGTTCTTCAGTAGGGTCTTGTCACATATGCTATTACACAGTGAAGGAATTTCTTACTGACAAATCTTTGGAACAGTTTGGACATGTTTTTTGCACATAGCAAAGAAATTGTTGTAAGGGTAGGGGTTGGAAGTGACATTTATTGCTTTACATTTTACAGTCTCAATTAATTAATTTATTAGTACTAAGAATTTTTCGTTTATAAATATAATTATTATTCGAATTTAATGACATCTTTAAATTATTTGTCTGAGCAGTAAGTGACATAATAATATTGTATTGAATTTTATATAAATTGTTAATGCATTATTATTATTTTGTGATTGATTTATTTAATATTTGCCATTTTTTTTAAACTTTTATTTGTATACCTTATCTAAATATAAATATATTGTAATACTAACCTACATACATCACAAATAAATAATTCTGATTCTGTCTTCTTTTTTGAAGAACCTAACAGTAGGTACGACAACACTCCTGCTCCACGCCTCCGGAGTTCTCCCATCGAAAAGAACGGCGTTAAACATGTTTTGGAACTCCTTTATTACTGGTTTACCGCCTGATTTGAAGAGCTCAGATGTAACACCGTCTTCGCCAGGGGCTTTTCCGTTTTTAAGCTGCCTAAGAGCCATCTCAATTTCACCTAGGCTGATTTCTGGCAAGTCTTCGGTAAAGTGGCAGGTCAATGTGGCTCTGGTATCCTCATTTTCGGGATTACGTTGAGATAGATGCGATGCGTATAACTGGCTGTAGAAGTTTTCAATTTCTGAAAGAACCTCTGGCCTCGAGGCAACGACTAGGTACTCCACTAGCCGTAGTCAACTTCGTCAAGTGGCTTCTCCCAAGAGACTGGACAAACACTTTCAACCCCCGGTTTTGCTGAATTGCTCGTTCAATCGAGCGTGTATTGGAGCATCGGAGGTCGTAGCGCACCAGTTTACCAATCTTCTTGTTAAGAGCGCGTTGTTCGGACAAAGTGACAGGTCGCGTCGTTTCCTCATGAGCCTAAGGGTTTCTTCCGAAAACTTCGACTTCTTGCCTTTAAGCTGTATCTTGCAAAATCTCATACCTTCCTCCCTGAGGATTGCGACCACATTTTCGAGGGCCTGGTTGACATCAACTGTATTTGTGGTTTCCACGGCAACGAATCGGTTCTCCAGGTTTGACTAGAACGTATCAGATCCTACGATAGTTTGGAGCAGGTTAGGACGGAGCCTGGACTTCATCAAGCGGACACGTTCAAGCTTAAAATTGATATTCAGAGAGCCTCGGACAAGTCGGTGATCACTGCCGGTATTAAACCTGTTGGTATTTTGAGACGTTTCTGAATATATGCTTTTTGTCCGTCATGATAAAGTCGATCTCATTTTTAGTCATAGTGTCGGAGCTTTGCCATGTCCACTTTCTTTGGGGCTGTTTATTAAAGAAAATATTCATCAAGAAAAGCGCCTCTCCTCCTCCCTCCTTCCTCTTTCGAGGAAGTTGACAAGCATATGCCCCCTATGACATCTGCTGCCAAAACCAGCAGGTAGTAGGATCACATCCTACTACCGATTCGTGGCGATTCTGTACTTCCACTTTAGCGTTTAAGTCCCCCATGACAATGTTGTAGTGGGCCTTGGTGGTAAAGTGTAAGGCCTTAGATATTTCCCCATACATATCTTCCACTTTATCGTCCGAGTGTGTTGAGGTCGGTGCGTAAACCTGCACTACCTTGAGGCTATACCTCTCGGTTAGCTTAATTACGAGGTACGCAATCCTGTTTGACACACTCGACACTTCTACTACGTTGTCACAAAGGGCTTTGTTTACCAGGAACCCTACGCCACCCTGGGATAGCTGGTCTCCCTCTCGGTAGTACATAAGGTGACCTGATTTAAGGTTTACAATGTCCTCCCCCTCTCTTCGGACTTCACTTAACCCAAAAATAAGCCACTTTATATTCCCGAGTTCCTCTATGAGCTGCGCCAGGTGCTCATCAAGCCGTAACGTGCATCCGTCGTACGTTGCCAGGGTCATTTGTTTTTGGCGGCCTTCCATAACCCGGGGACTCTTCGCACCCCTTGCCCTGCCGTTACCGTGACCGCCGCCGTGATCAGGAATAGCAGGGCGGCCGGGTACTGGGGGCCGTGGTCTGTTTCGTATCGCCATTTGGAGGGTTTGTCCATAATTGCCACGCTGGGCATGCGGGTTGGCAATCGCAGTGCGTAGCTAATCGCACCAGTGTCGCTGCTGCCCGACACTAGTCTGTGCACTTTGTGCTCAGGCTCTGGCGACCGACCGATCGGTCGCCAGAGCCTCGTCTGTTGGTCGGCAGGGTGCACCACGCGTAGGAAAGGTTGGCTTGGGCCCCATATGGTGTAGGTTGGGACCCCTTACACCCCTTTCATCTGACCTGATGTTAAGTGATGAAATGCCGCGGGTGGAAGCGGAATCCTCAACTACCGAAGCGCTGGCTATCTTAGATGTACATTGTCGTAATAAATATACCTATAACACCACACGTCTGGCCCGTCTTCCGAACTGCACCATAGTTACAATCTTAATGTTAGGTAAGTATGTAGGTACCTACTTTAAAAAACCGTAATTAAAGTTTTTCAGGACTGACAAGTAGCCGTAAGGTGGCGAAAAAACCACAAACCATAAGCTGATCTGAGGGCCTCGATGCCTCTGCTACGGTATAAAAAAATGTCGAAAGCTTTAAAGAAAGCGTGTCCTATATGAAAAAGCTTTTAATGAAACCTTGATATTTTTTAAGTAAAGAAGTTTAGAAAAAGGTCACTCTGAAATGTTCCGATCTTTATAGCAGCGTCCCCGCCACAGGGTTACTGGGCGGCGCGAGCGCGACGGGCGGCACGCCGCTGTGGGCGGCGGCGGCGGCGGAGGCGCTGGCCACGGCGCTGCTTGTGGCGCTGAGCTGCGCCGCGGCGTGCGCGCGCGCCGACCGCGCCGACCCCGTGCACGCCGCCCTCATCGCAGGCCTGATCGTCGCCATGCTCGTACAGGTAACACCTCTTTTTACAATGATAATACCTATCAAAAACAAATGGACAAACATCGGGACAAGTGAAACTAAATAAAAGCTTGTAAAAAGAAGCTCTGCGTAATGATAAGTTAATAACGAGCCGGACCTTGTAAAGGGACAAGGGTATACGTATTTGAATGTCTAAAATTAAAAAACCGAACATAAAATAACCTACGTTTAAAATCACTAAAATCTAAATTGCCTATGTTTTAAGATAGGTACCTAAGCAAAATACCTACCAACGAAATATCTAAGATTAAAATACCGATAGGACTAAAAACGTAATGTTTAAAATGTTTATAGTTATTATAACACCAAAGCTTGATATACCAACAATTTAAATACCAAATGGTCAAAATACCTAAAATAATACACCACTTGCGAGTTATTTCTTTGAAGTAGTGGATCAGATTCCGCGAGCGTAAAAGTAGGTAAATTGAGGATACTAGCTGCCCTACTCCTGTCCGGTCACGTGATAGGTTAGAAATTAAAGACAATCGCGAAACGCAGCAGGCAGCGGCGCGATTGTCTTGAATTTCGAGGTTATTTTTTTTATTAGACAACAGGGAGCAAAAATTACAAAATTTAAACTCGAGGCATAAAAAATATTGGTAAGTATTATCTATTTGGTGACAATAAGTATAACATATTTGGTCTGAAATGCCGTTAAAAAGGTATTCACGTATTTTTAAGGCATTTAATAAAAATATAAATTGTATCCTTTTTATAGTATATTAGGAAACACAATTTAGTGATCATTTGGTGATCACCTTCAGGCAATTATATGAAAAATAAGGTTATATGGGGTGAAAGGGATGCAAGCCAGATCGACGCCTATAGTAGAAGTTGCACGGAGGGCCTAAGAGAAATAAGATTTCCCCAAGAACTAGGCTCATGCTGTGATGGGATGCGTGAGGATTCGGAACACAACAAAGTCATAGATAAGTTGTATGATAGAATTGTAAGCACGCTTAAGGGGGCTGCCGAGTTTAGCTGCGAAGAGGGAATCGTTAAAAACGTTGTCGTGTTGTTGCGGGATGGAATAAATTTGTTAAGGAAGCACACGGGAATGCTAGGCAAGCCTTTCTTAACTGGGCATGGTACGGGAAGCCGCGATCGGGTAGAATATATCAAAATATGTGTGAAACGCGTAGGGTATTCAAGGCAAGGTTGAAAGTGTGTCAACAGAATCAGGAGCAGATAAACCTGGATATACTTGCAACTCAACATGAAGCCAAAAACTTTTCCGAATTTTGGAAACAAACAAAAAAGTCCAGCCCATGGTCGGCTGCCCCTTTAAGTGTGGAAAGAGTGCATGAACCTAGAGATATAGCAAACCTATTTAAGAATCATTTACGTGTCAAATCATTGCCCCAGCCGAAGGAGGGGAGGTGTCAACATGTGAAAAGTTTCGAAAAATAGATCGTAATGTCAGCACCTCAAATGTCACAATCATAAATACAGTAAGTGGTACTTACTGCGTTCATAAATTGTGCGGCAGAAATTTTGTCGACTTCGATTCATTTGTTGTTTACCCTAACATGTACACCACGACAGAGAAATATCTCGTCATGACCATCGGCTTGTCGATCCGATAAACCAATGTTGCCGTTTAGAGACTTTTACTCCATTAAAACGGTTTTCATTCCTTTCCATAGCTTTTCATTCGTTCTTTTCTTCATGAACGCAACCTTTTTTTATGGACGCTGCCATCGCTAGTCCATTTGATGCCGATTGTTGTCAGTTACTTTGAAAATTTAAAAAAAAAATAACTAGTGAGTTTTAGATTAAATATGAATACAACAACGCCTACGACATCGTGTGCCAAGAAAATGTAAGTAAAGTGTAATGTAAAGGTCACTACATATTCTCAATCTCAAAGATTAAATAGATTCTTCATCATCAGCTCATTTAACACCCCACTGCTGGGGCACGAGCCTTCCCTATGAATGGATAGGGAGAACAGGCCATAAACCACCACGTGCGGATTAGTGGTTGTTAACGACTGCTAATGCAGCTAGGGCCCAACGGCTTAACGTGCCTTCCAAAGCACGGAGGAGCTCGAGATGATAAATTTTTGGTCACCCATCCAATGACCGGCCTTTGCGAAAGTTGCTTAAACTTAGCACTCGCAGACCGGGCGAGTTAACCACTGCGCCATCGAGCTCCCCTCAACAGATTCTTATTTTATATATATTCTGCGACGATTCAGGAATCGAAGCACTAATTATCCTCCGGTGTTGTACGAAAAATACAAACAAAAATATAAGGATATACCGTTAATAAATAGTTAAAACAAGGCACTGCCATGATGAAAATGAAAATAAAAATAAAAATTTACTTTGTCGCGGACCGTCTTCAGTGAGATACTATGGCGATAAACATGTCGATTTTAAGTGTCAGAATTCGACAAAATTATGGCGCTCATGTTAGAGTCTGTCGACAAAAACAACAACAATCACTACAAATCACGATTTGACAGAACGAGTTAAGTTTGGTGGGCTGCCATATTAACACCCATAGACATACAGACATATCTCTATTCTGCCGCACAATTATGAACGCAGTAAGTACCACTTACTGTGTTTATGATTGTGATTTTGAGGCGCTGACTTTACGATCTATTTTCTCGAAACTGTTCACATGTTATTTACTGCGTTCTTAAATGGCGTGGCAGTATTCTGCACGAGATAATGCGATGACAAATTATGTTGTGGCGTTCCCCGACGACTAATGAATCCACATCGACCAATTTTCTCGTCTCGTCCACGACATATGTCGCGGCGTACATCTTAAAGAAAATACCTACATATAAACTAAATATATATTATACGGATAAAGTATTACATTATAAAGGAATGGATAATAAATAACATTAAAGTGACAAAGATAGATAGTGCTCCTTAACTTGTTGCTTAAAACTACCCGAGGATTTTGCACTCTTGACTTTTTCAGGCAATGCATTCCACAGACGGACAGCATGAACTGAAAAGGATTTGTCAAGGAATTTTGTGGAATGCATTGGTATCGCCAAGTTCAAGCTCTCCGATGATCGCAAAGCTCGTGAGTGCGTGTCGTGAAGGTATTGGAAACGTTTCTAAGACGGTCAGAGGGGATGAAACAAAATATTGTAAAGCAGGGAAACAATGTGCGCATTTCGGCGAAGGCGAATTGGCAACCACTTGAACTTAGTACGAAAGTCAGATACGTGATTTTGCGTAGTCCGAATATAAATCTAATACTGAAATTTTGGAGACGCTCAAGTTTATTCAGTTGCTCTTCAGTAAGATCTAGGTAGCTGACATCGGCATAGTCCAGGATGGGCAGGAGAAGGGATTGTGCTAGCGCAGTTTTCATATCAGTGGCAATAGGAAGAAAATTGCGTAACCTTTTCATGGATCCAGCTGCAGCAAACATTTTCCGACACTCTTTTTGCAGTTGAGGCCCCCAATTCAGGTTTCTATCAAAGAGCACACCCAAATTTTTCACCGTGTCACTGGGAGTTAGGGTAATACCATCAAACGAAATAGCAGGTAAATGGGACCAGTTAATTCTATTTGTAAACGAGGAGCGGCCAATGACGATGACTTGGGTCTTGGTAGGGTTTACTATTAAACCGTATGACCCGTTCCAATCGCTAATCATTTGCTAAGTCATTGTTTATTATATTGATAGCTTGAGAATATTAAGCCTATTAAGCTCCTTGATACTGCTCTAATTAAAGTGGAGAGTTTTAAATATTTGGGGCACGTTGTGACTAAGACCATGTCAGATGACCCTGATATAGAGCGAGAGCGGAGAGCGTTGGCAGTCCGATGCAACATGCTTGCCCGCAGGTTTGCCAGGTGTGAAAGACAAGTAAAAGTAACTCTATTTAAAGCCTACTGTCAGAGTTTTTACACCTGCAGCCTGTGGTGTGATTATGCGCAAAAGACTGTCAATGCACTCCGCGTTCAGTATAATAATGCCTTCAGGATGCTGATGGGGCTCCCCAGATACTGCAGACTGCAGTGCGTCTGTCATGTTCGCAGAAGCCGCTGTGGATGACTGTCGGTATTTGCCATTTTGGTCTTTTTGAGTCTAATTGATTGTGAGGTAAATGAATTTTAGGGACTTTGTACATACTTAGGTATTTCAAGTTTTATTATTATGAACTTCAGTAATATATCCATTTGACATTTTAAGGTTTTGGTATTTTCAATATAAGTCAAACAGCCATTAGATATTTAGATTTTAATGATTTTAAACGTAGGTTATTTTATGTAAGGTGTTTTAATTTTAGACATTCAAATATACGTAAGTAAGTACACCTTGTAAATCATGTTGTAGAAAATAATATAAGTAAATGGACCACCAAGATCTTCTTCACGGATGTCAGGGAAGCCTACACCACCGTCAGAAAAATAAGCCCTGACAACCACACCAGAGTGAACTCTGACCACACTTACACAAGCACTGACTAGACAGACACGACAGGTTCTCCGATTATCTGCCAACGATGAGACCATACAACATTTGATATTCGATTTCCCTGAAATATGACTTAAATAAATGTTTTTATTATTATTATTATTAAAGCATTTAATAGAGGGTCTCGTCAGTGAAAAGCCAGTCATTAAAAGTATACGTATTGTGACGTAAGTGACAAGTCACATATATTAAGAAATATAGGTAGTATATAGGTAGGTACTAGAATATTTAATAAGATAGCGAGTAATTAAAAAAATCAAAGGGCTGTATTCTGGTTTCGGTGGTTGCAGTGCTTCGACCACATCTCTGGCGCGATGATGAACCCGGCGGTGACGCTGGCAGCGGCGCTGCGGCGGCGGCTGGCGTGGCGCGCGGCGGCGGTGTTTGCGCTGGCGCAGGTGGCCGCCGCCGCCGCCGCGCCCGCGCTGCTGCCGCTGCTCACCCGCGCCGCGCCCGCCGCCGCCGCCGCCGCCAACGCTACCCGCGTCGACCACGCCGCGTGCTGCCTCACGCTGCCCGCAGACGACTTTCCGCCATACAAGGTGCAATGTTAAGGCGACGCATTGGAAATTTACGTGGCGGGGATCTTAATTTTTCCCAACAATTACAAAACATATAAAAGTGATATTTGATGACATGATTTTTCATTTAATTGACTTCATTTTGCTAGTTGCAGAAACACGATTTGTCAACTTTTATAACAGAGAAAAAATATCAAAGCAACCTCTTTTAAAACATAGATTTGCATTTTACAGGCTAACCAGACCGATTTAAGCATCTAAAGGAGGTCATTCGCGTTTCATACAAGTCTGGGCCCAAAAGTCAAAGTGCCGGCCAACGAAAAAAAATGGGTTATTATTGTTGGGGGAGTAATTCCGAACGTTTTTTACTATGACAGTAAACCTCAACAACTAGTCCTAGTTCTGATAATTGAATCTGATATTCATTTTACTGGCGTAAAAAGTAATGGGGTGAGGTTGTCGGTGGATTTTCAAAGCTAAATAAAGGAATACTTTGCAGTTCAATCTTTTATTAACATAAACATCAACAAAGCTAGCTAACTATATGGGAAAAGAAGAATCGCCGTGACCCTGTCCTCGGAGCTCAGCTTGTGGTACCACGGCACGACCGTTGCGATGAGGAGGGCTTCATCAAGGTGGAGAAGAAGAAGAAGAAGCCAGCCACTCGCAACCTGTGTGGCACCGCACCGACGGGGCCGAGGCACCTGCTGCGTCCAGCGATACCGACGACGCTGCTGTACGTGTCCCGACTTCATTACTCTACGAAGGCGGAAGAGCTCGTAGAGTACATGCGAGTGAAGTCCAACGCCACTCTGAGGGTCGAGCGGTTGGAGTCCCGCCACAATGTGAATTTTAATTCATTTGTGGTGAGAGTATCGACCGACCATCTGTCGACCTTCATGAAAGAGGACTATTGGCCGAAAGGTGTCATATTCCGGCGGTTCCGAGGCCAGCTACCCGGACACCACGCTGCGTCGCACATCGCCATTTTTACGTGTAGCATAGTTTTTAATTTATATAAGTATATTATATGTATGTATGTCTGTAAGGTATCTATTCTATGGGCCTCTTTGTATTTTACCATCTTGTACACTGTTCTGTTGCCTGAAATAAATAAATCTATTCTATTCTATATAATAACATACATAAAGAGATGGATTACATCACAAAATAATTACGACTTACATAAAAGTAACATGAAAAATTTTCGCGTATCCTTAAGAATACGGCGGAGCTCTAGAGGTATCCCTAAATATATCTAAATCTTCGTTAAAAAGAAGAAGATTATGAAAATTTATCCCTATTTACCTTAGACGCGCGCGCTTTAACTTGGCAACGACTTTAGTAGAGATATGTTCTAATAGTAAAAAATGCTCGGTCTGCCCACCCCCCCCCCCCTCCCCCTCCCCCCCAATAATAATAACTCCTTTTTTTACTGGCCGCCAATTTGACTTTTGGGCCCAAAATCAATGAACTCCTTTTTTTAGTAGATTAGTCATAGCACACATTTCAATATTGTAGTTCATTTTTATAAAATATTTTGTAGTTTTAATTTGAAGGAAAAAAAAACAGTTTTTCTTATGGTACGGGGCGCAAACGCTCCGTAAGAGATTTATTATTTAGCGGTGCGGCGCCTTAACGATTAACTCAACAATTAATTCATTATTATTTATTATATTATTTATTATTTTTTTATTTTTTTTATTTTATTCATTAGGAAAACTTACTGCTACAATACATAATACACAGTAATTTACATGAATAACCATGAGCTAATAACAAGTTTCCACAGACAATAATGACGTCTCTACATGTTTTAAGTACGCTAAAAACCCTTTTATTTGCCGATGATATGAAAATTGTCAAAGAAATCACCAGTGAAACCGATTGTCTCTTGCTACGAATTGGAAGGACCTTGAATAGGTTTAAAGCTTATTGTGATGCGAAATGCGAACAAGCTCGATCTAAATAGGTACTTACTACTTAGTAAATGTTTCGCGATGTCATTTTCACGTAAGCATGGCGATTTACAATATCATTATTCATTACCACTTAATAATCAGGCTCTTACTACCTACATTACTCACATGAAAGATCTTGGTGTGGTCCAAGACTCCAGGGTACGGTTTAATCAATATGTGGATCAAATTGTTAAACAAGGCATCAAAAGCTCTAGGTTTTTTGATGAAGATCGTTACTAGGATATCTTATTAAAAAAAATGTTATTGTAAATTCTTGAAAAGCCAAATAAATAAATTGAATAAATTTAAACTACAAGACAGTTTTTTCCAAATAAGAATAAGTTTATTGAAAAAACATAACCCTCCTTCTGACGCAGTCGGGTAAAAAAATGGTATTGGTACCAACAATAAAATAAAATAAGTATTATAAAAACACAGATCAAAATTCTTATCTCCTAGTTACCAGGGGTTCCCAAACTAGGCTAGGCCTGACCCTTGGGAAACCGTAATTAGTTAAGTATAATTAGTTTTGGCAGAGAGTGTGAAAGTGTTACTTATGTGTGTTGTGTGAGAGTGTATCAATTACTTTAATAATAATTACAAAACACAAAAAATTGGTTTAAGTTATTCAATTTTATTAAAATTATTTAAAGTGGCTTCAAAACCACAGTTTTCCTTATTCACCTTGATCATGTTTTTGTACTTTTTTTCATCGTTGTGCTTTAAAGATAGGTTAGATTATGCATACAAAATGTATTACAAAGGTATTACATTAACAAAACGTCATTTAGGTAGGTACTTAAAACCATGCTTATAACCAGTAACTAAAATAAACTTGTTATTTAATAAAAACATTTGATAACGTTATCTATATCTGCGTCATACAAAACAAACGTGAGCGAAGGTCTTGCAACATTTTGTAGTTCCGTCTAAACCGCTTACTTTTTAATTATAAACCTACGAACAGAACGCTATTTAATATAATTTACATACTTAATTAAAACTGACGATAGTTCGATGCGGAACAGACGCAACAGGCGGTGTACCTAACTACCTAGGTAGTAAAAAACACAGAGGCTTGCAACTCCGCAAAAGCTGAAATAATAAGTAGGTATTTATTAAAAGCATGTCCGTAGTGTGAAAATGCTTGAGTAATAAAAACGAGCACCGCGTACCTTTAGATCTGCCGAGCTTTGTGGCTGTGTGGCCGGCATAGGTGTACATGTGTGGTGGTTGCGGGCGCAGGCGGCGGCGGTGGAGGCGCTGCTGGGCGCGTGCCTGGCGCTGGCCAACTGCGCGTCGTGGGACGCGCGCAACCGGCTGCTGGCCGGCTCCTGGCCGCTGCGGGCCGGCGCCGTCGTCGCCGCAAACACGGCGCTCGCGGTGAGCGATACAACACTCATACTATACAAACAAACAATCCATTTAAGCAACATTTCGTCAAAGCTCCATTTCTAATTTTAGCACCGCCGCTGCCGCTAATGGTTTTTAACTTATTTTTTATTTTACTTTTTTCAACATTTTCTTTATTGAGTCGTTTAACTACACAGAATTTTTGCACAGCATATTTTCTAAGGGCCACTACAATTTGTTTAATCAAATCTTATTATGTACACATAAAATTAGATAAACAAATAACTAAAGTACCTAGCCACAACATGCAATCTATAACAATTATCAATATTACTTACTAAAAATATTTGTATAAGTTTTATTATTATTTTTTGTTGACGCAGGGCGAGCTGACCGGCGCCAGCATGAACCCGGCGCGCAGCCTGGGGCCCGCGCTGTGGGCCGCCGACCTCCGTCACCAGTGGGTCAGTACTCCAGAACATTTCACTTTTGTTTACTTTATACAAGGAGCAGCAGGGAAAATCCTGACCACAAGACTAAGTGCTTTCTAGGTCGACACCAACATATGCCGTGCTCACACCACACAGTTTCCCGTTCCTAGTTATGTACGTTAGATATAATGTTATATTATTTTAAGGTACCCTAAATCAACAATCATAAGAAAAATAATTACTAAGCATATAAATACATATATTATACATAATGTATAATATATATATTTATATGCTTAGTAATTGTTTATGGTTTTATGTTTGACTTATCGGGAAAGGTACCCAAAATAACTGCGACTTTACCTCGCAAAGCTATAACAAGACTCTATGATAGCTGCCAGGTTGGTTTAGATCATTGAATAGAAAAAAACCTTTAGTTGGCGTGGGCTGCCGATGCCGTGGGCTAGGGTCCCAACTTCAAAAGGAACGAAGTGATAAGCGCAGACGGCACGACAGTATTTGAATAAAATAACACATTTATTTATGATTAAGGATAATATTTAATATAACTTTACTAACTTCAATATAACTATAGTAGGTAAGTACCTAGCGAGGGTTGTGTGCGCAATCTCGGGTTATTAATTGACGAAAATTTAAGGTTTCAGCACCACGTCCGTAAGATAGGTAAATGTTTTGGGGCATTCAAAAAACTGTATCAGTTTCGGGCATACTTAAAAAGGTAAGTATACGAGTTTTGTTGTGTAATAGTTGTCAAAATTTGGAATGACCTCCCGCCCGCCGCCAGTTCGTTCAGGGATTAATCTCTCGCTACCAACGTTTCGCGGGAGTTGTCGCAACTGGCAACTTCATGAGCAGTCGCTGGCACTAGATAATTGCAATTATAGGTAAATAATATATAGAATATTGTAAGTAGATTAAATATTGTAAGTATATAGCTATTAATTTAATTAATAAAACGACGGGTTGCACTCCGGGAGTGCCGGCAGAAGTGAAAACTTGAATATTAACGTTGTGCATTTTTGATATTTTGGAATGGTTAGGGAATAATTTTGCACGAATTGCTTCAATTATCAGTATAAAAGTACTATCATTTATGTGGTAGAATACAATATTTATTTATTGCGATATCGTACACAAACATGACAATTTATATTACATTAAAAAGCACTCGATCATTCGCGCAAGCGCCCTGCGCCGCCTAAACGAAACAGCAGGCATACATTTTCGCCGCGAATTTAACATTTTTTACCCATTACAATAATAATTAATTAATTAATTAATTAATAATAATTAATTAATTAATTTATGTTTTAGTTCATGTATAAATTTATGGCTATGGCAGAATAATAGGGTTTGTGGGTCTTTTGCAAACGCTGAGCCATAGACCTTTTTGTCTATGTATTTTTGGCAAATTAATATACTTATTATTATTAATTTCCCAGAAACATTTAAAGTACCATGGCATTTTATACTATTTTTTATCCTCCGCACTAGGCTACGCCTGGCCAGTGGAAGTGTGGTACGTTTACAAAATAACTTTTTAAGATACGAGTATACCTATATTGGTACTAAGTTCACATTTTCATAAATAATTAACAAAATTAACAACTTCCAACTAGCGTTGTGGTAGGTGAAATAAGGGTTTTTTTTACCCGACTGCGTCAGAATGAGGGTTATGTTTTTCGAGTGTATGTATGTATGTAAGTATGTATGTATGCATGTTATGTATGTCTATTTCTTTGGCACGCCCTACAGCCCAAACGGGATGGCGGATTTTAACATATGAGGTGTCGTTAAATTTGTTTTGACTGTAGGGGTGACATAGGCTATAAAAAAATCCGGAATATACTTAACAAAAAAAAGTAAAAAGTTTGAAATAAAACACATTATAAAGACAAAACAAAAGAACCCGACCGCTAAAACAACTATGTATAACAAACAATTGTATAGGTACTCGTAAAAACCGGACTAACATAAAAAATAACTGCAAAGAAAAAAAACTGAAAAGAAAAAACAAGCTCTACGATCCCAGAACTCAATTTGAGCAATGTTGAATGCAACATGAAATATTTCCTGTTTTTACGATGAAACGAAAGTGTTTCACAAAGAATAAAGCCTTTTTAAATTATTGAACAATCGCCAATAAAAACGATGAACCCCTGAATATGTGAAGTCCGTGCCGCAGGTGTACTGGGTGGGCCCGCTGGGCGGGTCGCTGGCGGCGTCGCTGCTGTACGGCTGGCTGTGGCCGGCGCCCGCCGCCGCGCCGCCGCGCGCGCACCCCGGCCCCGCGCCCGCGCCCATCCACACGCCGCCGCCCGCGCGCAAGCAGCGGCCCGTGTGACCACCGTGCCACCGGGTGACAGGGTCATCCAAGACACAACACCGTAAAAGCTTCGGCCGACACGGCAGACTTCCATTTCCATCAGAGAAACCTCTGAAATTAAATATATTATGTCAAATAAACTTTTATTTATTCGATCATAATATTGTCTAACGAAGACTAATCGAAAAAAACGTATCTTTGTGAAAATCCTATGAATATCTGTGAAAAGCTGTTATAAATAATTTCGTAAGTAAAAAAGGGCGGACGCGGCGCGCGGCGGCGGCGGCGGACGAAAGACATCGACGCGCTCAGGCTTGTTGTTCTTGTGTCACGTTGATATGATATTATAGATAAACTCACCTGTATTATTATAGACTTTCATAATTATAACCATTTGTATATCTTTTTAAATAGGAATAGAACAGAATAATGTTTTTTTTATATAAAACAAAAATCTTAAGCAAAATAAAAACTGTTTCTTAACAAATTGGCCTCCGCTTAGGTTATTATGGAAGTGCAACTGCATAAGTTTTCGACGGATGTCGAAGTTTTGAATAATATACATGGCGCATCACTTTCACGTAAAACAATTGACGTTCGTTAACATCAAATGTATATTATAGTTAAAATACATACAAGTTACAATTAGCCTGTATTATCCGACGGTATTATCGGACGGACGGCCTGTATTATCCCGAGGAATGGGGGGAACGTTATGGGCAAAAGCCCCACGTTCCCGTCACTTCTCACGATTTCGCTTCACTGTTTGCCAGTCCCTCTCAAGACGTCCAGCTCGGCCCAGCATCGCCAGGCCCCCCCTGCGCGGTCTGCCACAGTTCATAAGTATACAAGCTTTGGTAAGTGTGGTTGTTTAGAGCCACCCGTCCTCGACGCCCGGCAGCCGGGCTTATTAGGTACCCATCGATCTAATCGTAGCAAATAGGATCATTGTAGATATAAAGGTCTATCTAAATCTATCTTTAGTTATTCTTATGACGGATGTGGCGGGGCGGTATCTCGCGCGGGTTATCGCGCGACACGCAGTAAGTGACCCGCGGCTTGGCTCGGGAACTATCACACGCCGCCGCCGCTACTTCTACTACTATATACAATAACTATTCATAACATATACCCTTGCAGCGTTACTACATTATTACGCTAAAGAGATTGTCCTATAGTTAATTTAAACTTTACAAGAGTGGCGTTGCCTCGCTTGGAGTATGCGGCATACTCCAATAGACATACTTGTGGCATACTGTATGCTCAAGTGCGTCATAATATTGTGAAATGGATGCGTGTTTGTGAAGCACCAGCCGCCGGTCGCCACCTCGCCGGCCGCGCCGCCAACTTCGCCGATAACAGTTATCGCTTGTTTGTCGGTGCTCGCGATACTCAAACCAAACACCAAATAATCATATTTAATGCATAGTGCATCTATTGATTTATAGCTACAAGATAGGATCGCCAGTCACGTGCACGTCTTTGTAGATCAAACAATACAGCGAGCGGCGTGAGATAGATAATGCACAATTCATATTCAATAATTAATTAGGTTATGGAACATAAATTATCATAATTATTCGTGCTGATAGAGTAGTACCGCAGCACCTAAATGTAAGAAGGCGTTTTATAATATAAGTATATGTATAAACTTTTATAAATATTATAACATTTACTTAAATAAAACATGAATTAGTATCTCAAGGTCTCAAGGTCTCATTAATTACATTGTTTTAACTAGAGCATTTTACATCAACCATGGCAGCAACATTCTATTCAGCGACGGACACAACAAATCTTCAAAATAAAATCACTACGCCCGCCGAGCCACACCGAGCTGCGACTGCTACATTTAACATTGATCTTGGATCTCACAACTTTGGCTTCCCTACCGGCACATCGTATCAAGAACGTTTCATCGACTAAAGCAAAGAAAAAAGGTACTTACTACTTACTTACTACCAAGAAAACAGTGCAAGATAGAATATGAATAGAATATAATACTATCGATTTAATAACTGTACACATATTATTATGTTATCAATTGTGCGGCGCAGTGAACACGCAACAATTTCCGACGCAGCACTTTTCGCCGTTTGTGCTACGCCTGCGCAAGGTCAAGATCACTGCAGAAAGAACACGTCATGTTACTTATTCATTAGGTACCTTAAGGAATTTGTTAACTGTAATGAAAAATTAAACAAAGGAAGAATTTTGTAAAAAGCTGTGGATTTTGCTATAGATAAATAGAATCTAAAGAAAAATAAGTATACAATGTTATTTTTAGTTTATACGAAACCTGAAAACTGTTTGTTCAGAAGCAGTAAAAGAATCGATTTCAATATTTTTTATACCATGTTACATTTTGACCAAATAATATTAACAAAATCTCAAATAAATTATACCCTACTAAAAACACACAACGGGGCAGCACAAAAAGCTTGTAACATCGTGTTTTCAAGATTTTTTTTTTTGTGCTGATTCTTTATATGAAAATATTGGACCCGTGTTTCGGTTTTCGTATAAGCTAAAAATAAGGTTGTATATGTAAGCATACAACGAGTATTCACCTGTTTAACCGCCTCACTTTTACCGACTGGCAAAGTGGTTTGAGGTATGTTATCCATACTTACGGGAAGAGATATTTAGAAGCATTATTTTACCATTGTTATATTTTATATATGAGAGTTACGGATAAAGAGTAATTTACTTAAATGCTACTAGCTACCTCCAGTGCGAATTGATTTCTCCGGTTATCTGACAAAGAGCTAAGGAATATGCCAGTCTGAGGATAAATATGAAGCTATAATGAAGTACTCAAAATGAAGATATAGATATAACAAGTATTTTGTTCCTCTAAGAATACAAGGAAACAGCTCTCATCAGCAGCATTCAGTAAGCCAGCCAACCTCAAGGTTCCATCGCAGCAACACATCTGGTTCCTCGGCATCACTCGACGGCCAAAAAAGTACCGTCGCACTCCTCCACACGTCTCGACTCACCGCAAACGTGGTAGCAGGCGCTCGTCTCGACTCACCCTAGACTGGAGAACGCTCATCACGACTCACCGTAGATTAAAGCACTACTGGCATTTGCTAACGGAAAACGCAAAAGAAGCTGAAGACCTGAACGATTTTTTTTTCTTTTCTAGAGGGGGAGTACTGTGGCGGCCTGCGGTCGCCACATAATTTCTTACTTCTTCAAAAAAGGAGGAGGTTTCTCAATTCGACTCGTATATACTTATATATATTTTTTTATGTTTGTTCGCGGATAACTTCGTCGTTTATAACCCGATTATGATGATTATTTTTTTGTTGGAAAGGAGATATCATGATAAGTTAACCAGGATCCGATGATGGCATTCCAGAGAAAACGAGGGGAACCTTCGAAAATCGTAGTGGAGACTAGTGCGTTTGTTAATGTTTTCATTAAGTATTTTAAAGCACTACGATTTAATGAAGGTCTGGAGTCGATCTGATGATGGAGCCCAAAGACAGTCGAGGGAACTCCTCAAACGATTTACAGCAATTACATGGTGTTTGGGCTTGATTAATTTGTATTGATTAGAACTTTACACCTAGATGGGTTGTGACTATCATTAGGGGTCTGATGATGAACACGAAAGACAGTTAAGGGAACTTCTCAACGTTTTGTGTTGTGTCTTAATTCATTTCTATTGATAAGAACTTTGCACCCATATATGGGTTATAAGTGCCATTACAGGTCTGATGATAGAGACCATAGAATAGACAGTCGAGGGAATTCCTCAACGATTTACAGCAGTTACCTTTTGTGGGCTTACCTACTTCATACGATTCAATTTTCCAAAATGTTCAGTTCGTACAAAAATAATACCTAATTAAGATTGAAGTTTTACATAGTAATACCACTACATACTGGGCCGTCGTTTCCTCATCCGAGAAGCATTCTTATTAGGTCTACGTCTACCCATCACTAAAAATCGTAAAATAAAATATTTTTTTACAAAAAAACACCGACTTCAAAAAACAGGAAACTTAAAAAGTAAAAACAGCTTTAAAAAGCAATAAATAATATTAAAATCATATTATTAATTACCTACATACGCATGCCAGTTTTAAAAATGTCTACTGAAGTCGGGTGGGGCTTTTACAATAAAAAAGTGGAGATAATGGAACAACTATAAAAGTTTAAATGCAACAAAATTGTCCCCCAGCCGACCACCAACCACCCGACTTCAATAGACATTTTTTTAAACTGGCATGCGTATCTAGGTAATTAATAATATGATTTCAATATTATTTCTAGCTTTTAGAGCTGTTTTTAATTTTTTAAGTTTCCTGTTTTTTTAAAGTCTGTTTTTTTTTAAATTAAAAATTCCTTTTCATTTTAGAGCTAAGCTTTTTAACGATCTTAATAGTTCTTTTTATTTATTTATTTAACCCAGCAGCCAGGAGCTCGATGGCGCAGCGGTGGTCAACGCGCCCGGTCTGCGATTGGTATGGTTAAGCAGCGCAACGCAAAGGCTGGTCATCGGATGGGTGACCAAAAATGTATCATCTCGAGCTTCTCCGTGCTTCGGAGAGCACGTAAAGCCGTTGGTCCCGGCTGCATTAGCAGTCGTTAACAACCACCGCACCGCACAGGGCCCGCATGTTGGTTCATGGCCCTTTCTCTCTATCCATCAATAGGGAAGGCTCGTGCGTGCCCCAGCTGGGTTGCCAACTATTTTTCAGGAAATTAAAGTAAATCTATCATTAACCAGTATAAAAAAAAGGATTTAAAGAAAAAAGAAAAAAAGTATTTTCCAAATTTATTTAAGCGTTGCATTTGTTACGGTAATAAAGTATATAGGTAGGTACTTTATTTCCGACTAATGCGTGCGATTGAACGGAATATTCCTGTTGACTTAATTTCTGAACTACTGAATGATACTCTGACACAGGCGAAGTGAAACGAAACACAACGCTTAAATAAATTTGGAAAATACTTTTTGGAATTATTTTAATAGAATATTCCATACTTTATTTTTATTAAAAATAATAAAGTATGGGAATGGAAAATAACTTAGGATAATTATGTTATTTCAAAGTATGGTTGGCAACCCTACAGCAGTGGGGACATAAAATGAGCTGATGATGATGATTTAACCCAGTATTTTTAGCATTGTAATAAATAAACAACAAACCAAATTTATATTATTATAATATAATTATGTCACTTAGCCTGTATTATCCCATTGTTGGGCAAATGCCAATAATAATAATACATGTACTTATATATTACGTACTTCTGCGTCCGGGGAGACACAGATGGTTATGTATGTGGGACTCTTCCCGACCCCATGTCGGTACCGAACTACTGCTGCACAGTCCGGACGTACGTACCAACGTATCTTCTAAGTGTTTGTTAGTTAGTTGACTACGAAAACACTTCGGATGACTACGGCTGGTTGTGTTGTTTTGTTGCTGCCGTTATTCAGTGTTCAGTGGAGTACCTATGTTCCATCAAGTGATGTACAGACATCACTTGATGGAACATAGGGCTTGATGGAACATAGTAACCACAGGGTTACTTATGTTTTATTTTCTAAAATGTGACTTATGTCGAATATTAATGTGAAATAATGGTGAGTTATTTATCATTATGTGTTCGTGAACGTGCATGAGCGTTTGCAAATGAAACAGAACAGAGTGCAACGTCAACGCATACTTATGGTGGCACTTCACATGGCAATTATT
Organism: Eudonia lacustrata; assembly: GCA_947562085.1. Taxonomy (NCBI): domain Eukaryota; kingdom Metazoa; phylum Arthropoda; class Insecta; order Lepidoptera; family Crambidae; genus Eudonia; species Eudonia lacustrata. Next base: position 25,935,388 of record OX387314.1, read on the forward strand.
TGCCATATATGGCAAATACGCGAATACAAATAGCCATGTGAAGTGCCACCATTACACGAGTAGGTGCAACACTTTTTATGTTCTCTCGAGAAGTTCGGTGAGGTGTTAGTTTAGTAAAGCGCCACATCTTTAGTGAGATACTCAATAGGTTAGGGGGTATATTATTTCTCACTTCTCATTTAAAAATAAAAACATTTATCATCATCATTAACACAGGAAACATTGTCTTAACTTGTTAGAAAATTACTTTGACACTGGCTAAATACTTACCGCACGAAGCCATCAACTAAGAAATAAACCAAAATCAAAAACCAAAATCTAAAAGAAGATGATGATGTATGAAGGCAGTATATAGTTCGATCTCTAGTAAAAATATGAAATCAATAACTAAGTCATATTTGAAGCGTAAAAATTGACATTTGAGCCAAAACTACAAAATGGATTGAAAAGTTCTTGCAAAGCGAGTGTAGACGCCTGGTATTTGCCAACAGCTTAATCCAAGCAGGGGAAGAGATAAGCACTCAACACCATTTATTTCCTATAGAGCATTGAGATACGATACAGCGAAACCGACCGATAGGATAAAGACAAGCTAAAAGCTTCGAATAGCTAAAAGATATTTCTCTTCTATTCGTCGTTGATGGGGTTTCACTTTCGCGGACAAGTATCGAGGCACGGGTAGGTCGGATGTTTTCGTGATCAGTATGCAAAACTTGTGGAAAACTATTGAAGAATACGACGTAAGCTTAATTATGTAATAATTACATGTAGGGACATGTAGGTACAACACAATTGAGTTTATTTGTCTTTTGTTCAAAAAATATAAGTTATAGAAAGGCAGCATATTATAACTAAATGTGCAATCAATAATTATAGTCCTATTAACCTATTCACAAAGTACGCTTGTGTTAGGAATGAGCTTATGTCGCGTCAGCACTATAATGCAGAATGAGGGAATATTCTTCATCAGATTAGCCCGGGACTCTGCCATCCATAAATTATAATGTATTTATTGTTAATCAATATATTTGGTAATTAGTTGTCCTGTTTGTGAGTCGCTGCCCGCAAGCCGCAAGCAGGCGCGCGGCTGCAGCAGCGGCGCCGCCCGCCGTTCGTCGCCGCGCCCGCGCCGGCGCCGCCACCGGCACGCGCAGTCGCCGCGCGACGCCCGAGCCCGCTGCACGCGCACGCCGCCATGCCCGTACACGGTCAGTACACCACACACGCTGCCTTCCGCAGAGATCACATTATTTTGGATACGGTGCCGGTGATGCGGCGGTTGAACCAGGCAGCTCGTGCGCTCTATCTAAATTAATGGTAGGTACTTCTGATTTAAGTTCATTCCGAGATTGCCGAGTTAAATTAATTTAGTAAATACGAATTTTTAGACAAATAATAAAAAGATTATGTATATAATGATTATCTTTCGAGCTAGAAATACTTATTTGCTATTTGAAAACTCAGAAGTACCTAGTAAGTACCTTCCTACAGATAGATATTGTAACTTTACTTTACTAGCATGGCTGATGGCTGTGAGCGAACGGCGAACCTACCTTTGCCTCGGGCCTGAGTCCAAAGTTTTAATAGGTTTCGTTTATGTGCAATCTTCATAAAACATTAAAAGAAAAGTTACATCATTATTTAAGAGCGATGTTAATAATTAATATTTAAGAGCATAGTACCTACTAACCTAATTATATTTATGTACAAAGTATAATGTTATCGAAACTTATGCAACATATAACTAAAATATAATTCTTTAATTAAGTACCTACCTCAAACTATTACCAGCTGGAAAACTGAGTGAACTAACTTTTAATTATATTTTTAGCCGTTAATCTTTCCCTAATCATCACATGTGGGCGACAACCATCGCGGGTCATTAACTTCATCCAATTAAAGAATGGGAATAATTAAACGTTTCACACGTTTTAGAATAAATAATAGTATTAGTAGTGGTTCATTTTGTATAACATCTATGTCTAATGTCTGATCATCTAGAATAATCTAGATGATTTACCAGTATAGCTTGCCCTTTAAGTTACCTACGTTTTCTCATTATTTAATAATCCACCATCCACACGCCCGCCGATATGGCAAAAAGCATTTCATTAAGCCGTCTCATTGCAAAAGTAGAAAACCCGTTAACAATACCTATTATGCTTACAAAGATTATTAATATTCATAGATGAGGTAACATAAAATACCTGCATATACTTACATTGAATAAGTAAATGTTGCATATAAATGCGAGACCGGTCATATCATTAATTAATTGTGATTTGTGATTCGTAGAGCAAGTCGATAAGTCTGCCACTATCGAATGAGTATTTAACGGGATTATAAACTCAGATACTGGGCTATTTCGGGACAAAGTTATTAGGTACCTATTCGAAAATTGTGTGTTGCAACATATTTCGGGCGGCCTGCGACGTGTGTCCGCGCGTGTCCGTCCGTGTGCGCGCGCCCACTACAAAGTAAGGAGACTGCAGAAGGTAAGCTTCATGCATACCGCGCTCGAGCGACTGAGCGACGCGCGGCCCGTCACGGACGCGCGATCACGCAACGGACAGATGCGCTCTGCCTGTTCCGACCTATTCTGACATGCAGCGTCCGCGAGGTGCCCTTGTATGAAGCTTAACTTCTGCAGTGTCCTTATTTAGTGCTCGCAGCTCGCCCGCACTCGCGGCCGCGGCTGACAGGCTTATTACCGAAAAAAGCAACCAGTTGTTAATTGTACAATTGCGAGGCGACTGATACCTAACAATGTATCAAACGCAGCCGGAGCAGTCGCGTTGCATTTGTGCTATTAACAAATGGTTGCTTTTTTCGGTAACAAGTCTGCGGGGTGCAGGGTTCAGCCCGCCGCCGCCGGCCGCCGCCCGCCGCCGGCCGCCGCGCCGGTAACTCGACTGTTACGACTGTTTGTAATAATTTTGTACCTTACCTACTTGTAACAAATTATTTTGGAATTGTTCTCAAATTTGTTTTGTGCATCTATAATTATCAGCTGTTATCTTTACTTGTAATAACCAATATATTTATCTTTGAACCCTAGACCCCTCTTCAATAATACAAAATTCTGATGGAGCGGTTACAGTGATCAGATCAGTCACCAGGGTGCCAGTGCGAGTTTCATTCGCCATTCGATCACATTACGAAAACGACAATTTGTATGACAAAACGTTAACTCCTCTCGTATGCCGCCAGGAGGAGCTGCTTCAATGCCATACTAATTATCGTTTTCGTAAAGGTAATCGAATGAATACGGATAGTAAACAAAACTCACACTAGGCCCCCTGATGTCGTAGTGCCGCAGTCGGCAACGCAAGCTGAACATCATCCTACAACTTACCCCGAATTATTTTTCGGAAAGAACGCAAACCTCAGAACACTAGTTTTATGGAAGTGATCCAAGCAAAACAAAAAATGTTAAAAATGCCCGTTTTAAAAGTATCGTTATTTATGTTATCGTTAAATGTTAAAAATGCCCGTTTTAAAAGTATCGTTATTTATGTTATCGTTAAAGTATTGTTAGTTCTCCACATTAGAGTAGGTTCAACCAATTCCAACCATATAACAAATTACCGAGTTCTTGAAATAATTACCATTTTTAAAGTTCGTGTCTTCTGTGTAAATAATAACTAAATAATAACTGATAACTATCCGAATGATTTAAACTATTTGTATGTGATCGATAGACGCCACAGGAACTAGTTGTGTTATCTTGCAGCTCTTTCAAATGTTTACCTATAATACTTATTACTTAATTTTCTGTTTATCTAATTCTCATTAATATTAACTTATCACATAAATATTACTTATTTAACAATAGCAAGTAAGTATAAAATAACTAACGATCGTTAAAAAAATATTTATTTTCAGTTCGTAGATATAATTATATTGTTTTATAGGCTGATGTCATAAAACCTAGAGCAACAGCCTACCGCTTGAGCGGGATCCCAAGAACTCTAAGAAGACGTTCACGACCCGCCACGGGTGGTCACCCTTTGGACACATCTCTTACTGGATCGCCTCACCCCCGGGTGCGAGGGGGATGCCTCTACACCTTGAGGAGTTTATGAGGGGAGTGTGGGGAAATTTTTATTTCAGACAGCAGACCTAAGATCATTTTAACTCTTAAAATTGTAACTCTCCTCGTTTTCGACCAGAAGGAAGGCTTGCATGCAATATCGTTATCGTTAACGTGAACGAATAGCGAATGGAAATCGCACTAGGCACCTGACTCTATTGCGCACACCCCGCACACGCAATGGCCGCCGCCGGGTAGTACACAGGATAACAAATCCACCATAGGTCCCTCCGGAACACCATTGTTTTTTGATTGAGTTTTTATTTTTATTTTTAGGTACCTACGTCTTTTGTTTTTTAGTTCTGTTTCTGTTCGTTCACGCCAATCAATGTTTTCCTTCTTCTTCTTTAATATCAACAAGTCATGCCGACAGTGAAATTAAACTAAACTAATATATTTAGCAAATTTGCTTCACCATAAGGAACAGTGTACAATAGTATTTAATTATCGATAAAATCGTATTTTATGATCGATAAAATCACATTTCATATTTTTTCTTAGTCAACTTAAAACATCAAGTCTCCATCAAGCAACGCTATCATGTTTGTTAGATATAAGACGGTGTAAAGTAACAAAAAGGTTGAGTTCATGGCTTGCTTGACTGCTTGTCGCGGCTTGACGTGCGTGCGGCTGCGATTGTTTACGTTTTACGTGATATTTACCCTCAGAACAATAACTTAGCTTTAGTTATTATTCTGAGTATTTACCAACCAGCGATACATGCTAATTATTATTCTGAGGGCTATATTTACCACAGAAGAAATACTAGTACCTACTTGCTTAGATTATATGTATATAAGGTTAACCTTGTTGTAACCTTATTTTTAGTTTATACGAAAATCGAAACACGGGTCAAATATTTTCATTTAAAGAATCAGTACAAAAAAATTAAAATAATATCTTGAAAACTCACAAAGTTTCAAGCTTTTTGTGCTGTCCCGTTGTGTTTTAGTAGAGTAGGTATACTAAAGTTGAGATTTTGTAAATATTATTCGGTCAAAATGTAACATGATATAAAACATATTGAAATCGATTCTATTACTGATTCTGAACAAACAGTTTTCAGGTTTCGTATAAACTAAAAATAACATTGTATACATACTTACTAAATGTACGTATACAAGTACGTACCTACTTGCTTTAGTATGCGTACGCATACTAAAGCAAGTAGGTACGTACTTGCTTGGCCAGGTGTACACCTGGCCAATTAAATCGCAATATAGGCTATAGGCACAGTTTTAACTATAGGTAAGGTATAAGGGTATTAAATGAAACTGAATCAGCAACTTTGAGCATTATTATCAAAAATTATTAAAATTGTAGTAATTACTCGTACTAGCAGCCCAAGTGCACAAAATATGCAGGCTGCAGAAGATGACAACGCACACACATAAACCGTCTCACGCACACGAAAGGTCGGAACAGGTCGGAACAGCCGCGCGCAGCTGGCGCGAGATTCCGTGTCCGTGAGAGGGTGTCTATGGTCTATGCGTGCGTCGCTCGCGCACGTTTGTATGAAGGTTGCCTCGTGCGCACAGTCTCCTTGTTTTGGGCCAAGTGACCGTGCTAGTGGTATAAGGCAGCCACTGCACATGGGACTGCAGTCGTCACTTCAGCCATTGGTTATACCAATAGCAATATCCAAAATAACTAGGTAAGTATACTACCTACCTAGGTACTAAGTCATTTAGTTAGTTTTATTCAAACCCTTTGCTGGGTCCGTGACCCGTGTCACGGGAGGTTTTAATTGATACTTAGATAAAATGATATTCTAATAAAATGATATAATCTAGATTCTAGATTTTTAAATATATAAATATTCTGTGCGTGTGTATGAAATTGAACTCCTTCTAAACGGCTAGACCGATTTGGATGAAATTTTTTGTGTGTTTTCAAGTGGATTCGAGAATGGTTTAGATTTACAATTGAACCCGGTAGGTGGCGCTGCTATAGGGGTCCATCGTAGGATACCAACTGGTGTTCTTAAGCGGACGAATGATTTGTTTGTTTTGTTGTCATGGAAACTGTCAACGTTTTGTTGACTTTGTTGTCATGTAAATTGTCAAAGCGAGCGGTACGAAGTCCGCCGGTCAACTAGTGTATAAATAAAATCAATCGCTAAAATGTTGCTTTATGTTGCAAAGCTCGAGAACGGCTGAACCGATTGGGCTGGTTTCTTTTTTGTTGTGTTTGAAGTCTGAGGAAGGTTCTTATGGAGAGAAAAAACGTAAAAAATACGAGAAAAATAGTAAAAACAACAATTTTCATTTCCCATACAACCCACTGCCCATCTCCCCAGCAGTCAAACATTTGACGTCAATCAAAACAAAACAAAGGCGCGTTAGGATTATCTTTGGTATGCCTTCAAGTTGATTAGAGGTCAGATTTATTTGTTTACGCGCCAAGTAATCAAACAAAAAATATCGTTTACCTTATGGCATTACAATAAAAATATCATCACATTAGATATTACTAAAGTCTTTCAATGTAATTTTATTTCTATTAGACTGCGACAGGCTAATAACTTTTGATAGAACGAAATCTCTCGGGGCAGCTATTAACATTAAAAAATCAATGTAACTTTGTTTTAGAGAAATAGGGCAGTACAAGGTCTGCCGGGACAGCTAGTAATATATGCCTGATGATATTAATGCCTGAGTAAATCGGTTATGTAGCATATTTACTAATCTAGTGTAATTGGGAACAGTCAAGTTTCAAGCACGCTACCTTGTGGAACGCCACATTTAATTTATATATTTTTCGCGCCCGCAAATGTTTGTTTTTTTTGTTTGTATTTATTTATTTATTTTATATTATTTTACATGCTAGTTTACAGATGTAAAAAAAATAAAAATAAAATATTTATTTCTACGAAAACGTAAGAGGTAAGCGTTGCTTTTCGTATTTAGCTTCGTCGTGTAAAAAGAACTATGTAGCACTCACCAATATTTTAGGCTATACGTTGAAAAAAAAATTAAAAGCTTGATATAAATAAAAAGCTCCATACATTGCCACACCAACACAAAAATATATTTTTTGGATTTGCAGACGACTGATAATATGTGAGCTGTCAGAGTGCCCGTCGTGTGAGTTTTGTTTACTTTTTAACTCATCTGGTATGTCGATGCTCACGCTAAGGCACGGCGACCCGGGCAGGAGGCGCTGCTCAATGTCATTTTAGTTCTATAAATGAAACTCACACTAGGTTTCGCTGAAGCAAATTTCTTCCGGACTTTGCATAAATTTGCATTTTAATATTGTAGCTTATAAGTGATGTGTAAAACTTACTTCGAGGATAGAGGCGCTGTATGCTGAAATACGGGACTGACATCCCAGTTCGGTAGCAGATGCTACAATTGTATACAAAATCTACATACCATTAGTTATAGGCTCTAAGTTGGTGTTTATATTTTGTAAATGTTTCTGGTAAATAAATAAAAATATTATATTAAATAAATAAAATAAATTAAAAGAAGGTAATTTGTCACATAGAGAGTTTTAGCGCGGCGGGTTGGCTCCGCCGGTGGTGGCGCGCGCTGGTGGCGGAGACGCTGGCCACGGCGCTGCTGGTGCTGCTGGGCGTGGCCACGATAATGACGACGGTGCCTACGCCGCTCACGAACCCGGCGCTCGGCTTCGGGTTCGTGGTGGCCGTGAACGTGGAGACGTTCGGACCCGTGTCCGGCGCGCACATGAACCCGGCCTTGACGCTGGCGGCGCTGGTGTACGGGCGCGTGAGCCCGGGGCTGGCGGTCGCCTACGTGGTGGCGCAGCTGCTGGGCGCGGTGGGCGGGTTCGCGCTGCTGTGGGCGCTGGCGCCGGCCGGGCTGGCGGCGAGCGCGGGCTGCACCACCACGGCGCTGCCGCCCGCCGCCGCCGCCGCAATCGAGGCACTGCTCACGGGCACGCTGGCGCTGCTGGCCTGCGCGCTGTGGGCGGCGCACGACGACCGCCGTCCCGACCGCACGATCTCCATCAAGTTCGGACTCGCCGTCGCCGGCCTCGTCTACGCGGGGGTGAGCGCTTTCACTTTCTTTTTTAGACTTCAAAAAAAAACCGACGTCAAAAAACAGGAAACATAAAAAAGTTAAAACAGCTCTAAAAAGCAAGAAATAATATTGAAATTATATTATTAATAGGTACCTAGATACGCATGTCAGTTTTTAAAAATGTCTACTGAAGTCGGGTGGGGCTTTTACAATAATAAAATAAAAAATAAAATAATAAAAGTTTAAATGAAACAAAATTGTCCCCCAGCCGACCACCAACCACCCGACTTCAATAGACCTACTTTAAAACTGATATGCGCAGGTATCTATGTAATTAAAATATGATTATAATATTATTTCTTGCTTTTGAGAGCTTTTTTTACTTTTTAAGTTTTCTGTTTTTTGAAGTCGGGTTTTTTTTAACTACAATAGGTAGTTGAAGTGGCATCTCTCAACTTTCGGTCGTTTGATATTTATCGTTCGTTGCAGGGTGCACTAACCGGTGCCAGCCTCAATCCCGCCAGGAGTCTGGGACCAGCGCTGGTGCAAGGGTTCTGGGTCAACCACTGGGTGAGTGCTAGCCGTTCATCGTCAGCTTATATTACAATCCTGCAGCTAAAAGATAAGGCTTTCCGAAGGGAAAAAAAGGAAAAGCTAGGCTCTGGGAGATCGCACCAGCTACCCACTAGCCCAGCGCGCTGCGGTGGATGTTCACGAGATTTTTGTTATCAAAACACACACAGGTGTGGCGCCGGCGTTGGAGTTAGTCCTTGATCAAGTAGAGCGAGAATTAAAATTGAGCGACCGCTCCACTCGCTCTACCGGCGGCCGCCGCTGCAAGTACTTGGTAGGTGTTACCTAGCTACTACCTTGCTATTAAGTAGGTATTGTAATATTATGAACATCTTCCACTAGCTTTGGTAACAAGCTTCACTCTCACCGTTAAACCGAGATTAAGGGCAGTACCGGATTAACCTACGGGCCCCTCGGTCACCGGTTAATCCGGCTTCGCTCATGAGGCTCAATCATCTCGTTTCGAGTCATTAATGGTTTTGCCTTCTCATCTTTCGACGTCTATAAATTTTACAGTAGAAAGAGATGCGAAGCGATTTGTATATTGGACCGCAATATGAGATAGCTGTTGCATCGGTGCGGCGAGAGCCCTCAGTGAGGTCGTGCGTGCCCGCAGGTGTACTGGGTGGGCCCGCTGGGCGGCGCGGCGCTGGCGGCGCTGCTGCACCGGTTCGTGCTGCGCATGCGCGCGCCCGCCGCCGCGCCCGAGCGCCTGCCGCTGCACGACAAGGCGTAGCGCGGCGCAGGCAGCCGGCCAGCCGGCCAGCCAGGCAGCCGGGGGACGAAAAACACTACCACGAGACGAGTTTTTACACCGGAAAAGCCGATTAGCGTATTCATAAGTCAAAGTTCGAATTTAAAACACGCAAGCCGCAATTGGCACTTTCCGCGACCTAGAAGACTAGAAATAAAAATAAACTAAGGTTGGAGTTTATTAACAATTTTTTTTATAGAATCATGGTAGAGGTTCGGTGCTTTTTCTGTCGAGTTTCGGTATTCACCTATTGAATTGACCGTGTGGGTCACACCGACATGCCGATCTTCTACGAGCTCATCTCTCAAGTCAGCTCTGCGTAAACTAAACACAGGTTCCCTGGTCTTTCAAGTAATATTCAAAAAACGAGGCCGAAATCATCGAGGGGCGGAGTGCGAGACTGCGTCAAAGCAGTTTTTAAAAACCGCGTATCTGATTTTTACAATTTTATAGAAAGATAATCACATTTTAGTCTTTGAGTAAATTGTGTAAAAGTAGATTTTTTTATTTTTTTTATTTAAAGGAAGGTATAGGATAAGTACGCTGTTTTTACAAATTGCTCTTACACACCATTACGCACGCCCACCGACATAATATACGGATCTACAAAATAACATTTAACAGCATTTAATACATTATAATCCTTGCTTTACTTGCGATTGTGATTACCTATACCAAGATAGGTATTAAGGCTTTTCAAGAAACTTTTCTTGATCACGAGACCGCCGACAGATAAGCCAGACATTGTGGTGATAGATCGATTAGCGCGCCGCACGATGATTGTCGATTACACCATTCCCCATGACGAAAACCTCGTGAAAGCTGAGAAAGAGAAACAAATCAAATATCTCGACTTAGCACATGAGGTTGTCGACATGTGGAATGTGGACTCGGCTGTCATCGTGCCGATTGTTGTTACGGCCAACAGCCTGATGGCCAAGAGCCTCGATCAACATCTCATGAGGCTCTCGTTAGGCGGCTGGATCAAGGGCCTGATTCAGAAGGCAGTTCTCCTCGATACGGCACGCATTGTGAGGAGGTTCCTGTCTCTGGAGCCCTAATCACCGGTAGTTTGGACCCTGGTCCCGATGCCGGTGGACCCCTACTTTTTATATTTTTAAATGTTTGTTTTGTTTTTTAGAAAATATTTAAAAATGTAAATTAATATGTAAAAAAAAAAAAAAAAAATTTTTCCATATCTGAAGAAGAAATATTTAAATACCTGTCTTCTCTTGATTGCAGTAAGGTCGCCGGGCCCGATTTGTTACCACCACTACTATTCAAACGCTGTGCAAAACACTTATGCAAGCCTTTGTGTGTCATATTTAATTGCTCTCTGAGAGGTAGGAACTTATCCATCGATTTGGAAGGCTGCGTACCTTACACCGATTCACAAAAGTGGGGATATCAGTGATGTTAGCAACTATAGGCTTATATCGCTTTTGTCAGCACCAGGTAAAGCTTTGGAGTCCTTTGTGCAAAGGTACATCTATAATCACGTCAAATGTTTTATACACAGTAATCAGCATGGATTTCAGCCTAGGAAATCAACGGCTTCCAATTTAATTGCGTACGTGAACGAGCTTTGCAAAGTGGTTGATGGGAGAGGTGAAGTTCATGCTGTATATACGGATTTCAAAAAAGCATTTGACCTTGTTAATCACGATATCTTACTTCATAAATTGGAGGGTGTGGGTATACATGGGTCGCTTCTGAGATGGTGAGAGTCGTATCTCAGAAACAGATCTCAGTTAGTATCAATACACGGATACAAATCAATAGTTAAGAGAGGTTCCGTCTGGAGTTCCTCAAGGATCCCACTTAGGTCCCTTATTCTTTATTATTTTTATTAATGACTTATCTTATAATATAAAAAGTAAATTTAAAATGTATGCCGACGATTTAAAAAAATATAATACAATTAATAGCCCGAATGATATCTGCTCTCTCCAGTCAGACTTGGATACGATCAACGTTTGGTGTGAGAACAACGGTATGAAACTTAATTTAAACAAGTGTTTCCACATAAAATTTAGCAGAAAATTACACTTAACAAATGCAACTTACTTTATTCAAAATTACGCTTTAGAAGAAATTACGCAGATTCGAGATTTGGGTGTCATTATGGATAGCTCCCTCAGTTTTAGATATCACGTAGATTCTATAATTAGTAAAACGTCCAAGCTTTCCGGTTTCATAACGCGACAGATGAAAATATTGCGAGAACCACAGCTAACTATCTGCATTTATAACTCCTTAGTCCGTAGTATCCTAAGAGTACTGTAGTGTAGTTTGGAATCCTAGTTATCAGGCCCACTCAAACAGATTGGAACGGGTCCAGAAGCGATTCTTGTACCATTTGGCGTATTCGGATGGCAGGTGTAAAGAACTATTAACTATTGTATTATTATTATTATTATTACCTTTATATTATTATGTGCGTAGAAAGGTGTCAGATATTATGTTTTTATACAGGCTGATCCATGTTCACATTGACTCTTCTGAGACTCTGGAACTCGTACAATTTACAATTCCTAGAGTTGGGAGTCGTGTGCACAACCGTAAAACTTTTGTACTTCCTTTATGTAAGACTCGACTCGGACATCACTCTCCGCTACACCTATGTGTTCAGGTTATAATTCAATTGGCACTGAGTTTGATATATGGGTCATGGGTCTGCGGCCTCAGCCAAGCATTCTTTAAGAACTATTTACTCGCACTATAGTATTTGGTTTTTATTATCTTTTTGGTATTTGTTTTTGTTTGTTTGTTTTTTTTTATTTATTTTAATTCTTATTAGTGTAATTAGTGCAGCCGAACTTTAAGTGTTACATTTTGGAGCATGATGTGCTTACATCTAGTAGGTCGCAATGTAGCATAAGCTTTTTTTTTACATTATTTATATGTAACATAGATAACGTTGCAACCAGTTTTGTAAGCCAAATAAAAAATAAATAAAATAAAATAATAAGAAAGATATATGAATTACATTCGAAAGAACTGTAAATACCTACTGCGTTGCATTGCAATCTAGACTTTTGTACAAATATATTTTAATGATTATACATGCCTACCAGTTTTTTTAAATCGATCAGAACCGACCTACCCTAAGCATAAGGAACTTATATCAACAACTTTAGAACCTATATAATATATCTTCATCAGAATGCGACTATAAACAAATTACAAAATAAGGAGACGGGACAAGGGAAGCTCCATCTCATGATGCGACCGAGCACCTCTCGCGGGCACGGAGTCGTGACAGCTCGCCGCAGTGAACGCAGTTGTCTAGTATGTTTCCTTCTGCAGTCCTCCTTCATTTGTGTTTCTGGTTACTTCTGGTGACTTGACTGGAGATGCAAGACAGTCCTTGAAGTCCTTAGTCCTAGGTATTTCATGAGACGACTTATTATTTGAAATGCATTATTGCCATTGTCTTTGACCCTAAAGCAAGACAATATGCACCTGAATTTACCGTCTCACCACAACAACTGAGATTAGTACATTTACAACAAAATGTTATTTCACTAGTTAAGAGTTTATTTAAATAGAACCTAATTTTACTTATCAAGCTTGATAAAACTAAGTTCCTGCTGCACTGTGAAAGAATGCAAAGTATGAGCAGAGTACTTTTGTGAATGCTTCAGTTGAACATTTAACAGCTGGGAAAACTTAAACGCGCTATTCGAATTGATAAGATTTATTGAACATGATAACAGACTGACACTTCACGGTATAACCTAAGTCGAAGACGCCTCGTAGCACACTCATAATCGCTTGAGAATGCGGCGGCGGTCCTTGTCCTTGGCGGAGGCGGAGGCGCGCGGCGCGGTCGCCGGAGCCGCCCCCGCCGCCGCCCCCGCCGCCGCCCCCGCCGCCGCCCCCGCCGCCCCCGCCGCCGCCCCTGCCGGCCGCCGCTCGCGTTTGGCGCAGGGCCCGTCCTCGGGCGCGGGCTCCAGCGGCGCGGAGGCGGGGGCGGCGGGGGCGGCGGGGGCGGCGGCGGGCGGGCGCGCGTGTATGTCGGCGAGCAGCTTGGCGCGCGCGAAGTAGTCGTCGTAGCGGTCGCGCAGCAGCGCCGCGGCGTCCGCGTTGAGCGCCGACTCGGGGTTGGGCGCGATGAGCAGGCACTTGACGGCGAGCAACGCGTGCTCCAGCCCCAGCTCGGGCCGCCAGTCGCGCTTCAGCGTGTTGACGCACACCTCGCCCGTGGCCGGCGACACGTTCGGGTGGAAGATGCGCGTCAGGAAGAACGCGCGCGGCGGCGCCGCCGGGAACTCGCGCCCGAGCACCAGCCGCAGCCGGAACACGCCGCCCGCGTACGGGGTGTCGGCTGCCAACACCGCAAACGATCAGTCAGATGCTCGTATACATTCAATTATGAGTATCGGTGCATCACTAAATGTTTATTTATTGTTAATTTTTATATTCATCATCATCAACTCATTTGTATGCCCCCACTCCTGGGGCATGAGCCTCCCCTATGGATAGACAGGGAGAACAGGTGATTGTTAATGACTGCTAATGCAGCTGGGACCGATCACTTTACGTGCCTTCCGAAACACGGAGGAGCTCGAGATGATAAATTTTTGGTCACCCATCCGATGACCGGCCTTTGCAAAAGTTGCTTAAACTCAGTACTCGCAGACCAGGCGCGTTAACCACTGCGCCATCGAGCTTATTTTTATATTAAATTTAACATATTTTATGCAACATTGAATGGAAGTAAATAATCATGTTGTGTCTATATGTAATAGGTTGCAGCTAATTAATTAATTGAGCTTGTAACCAGTTTTGTAGACCTTTAATAAAATAAAAATAAAAAAGTTATAAAAAATATTACTACTATTATTATAATTGAATGGGAGTGGCATACAATGATATTCGATAACACTGCGTTCCAAGTGCTTGTAAAGCAGCGCCATCTAGCCGAATAGCGGCTTCCAATGGAATGCGCTCACGCGCATACGAAGCAAATTCGCAAATACATATTAATAATACTGGTTCAACTATGTGGCCAGAGGGCGCTGTTGAGGTCATGCATATCAAAGGGGCGGACGACAGTCCGTGGTCTCTTTTTGGGTTCACTTATCCCTACAATAAACATCTCAAAAACATACCAACCAATCAACGTTTTCATTCTGGCACCATTTTACAGTGCTATTTGGACTGATCTGATTCTACAGAGTGTCTGACATGTGCAGAGGGGGAGTTGAACTGCTTAGAATAGAATAAAATAGATTCTTTATTGCAGGTACTGTGTACTAATTCGTAACAATCATCATAGTAAACTACAAACCGCATGTTGTTTTATTAATATTTAGGCCTTCAATGATGCAGGTTCAAGTCACACCTGAGACAAACAGTACAAGTTTCAAGTTACAAATACATACAACTTATACTTTACTAGCAGCCCGCCCCTGCTCGCATCTGTGGACATTTTGTTTATTTTTTTTTAATATAGCCTATGTTACTAATGTAGCATTCTAATGTAGTATTCTTCTAAATTCTAACTTTTTAAATTGGTCCAGTAGTTTATCCGTTGCAAACATACATACATACATACATACATGGGTACATATTTGAATGTCTAAAATTATAAAAACCTAACATAAAATAACCTATGTTTAACATAAAATCGAAATACCTAACGGTTGTTTGACTTATATTTAAAATACCAAAACCTTAAAATGTCAAATGGATATATTACTGAAGTTCGTAATGAAAAAACTTGAAATACCTATGTACAAAGTCCCTAAAATATATTTACCTCACGCTTGTGTTTAAACGCCTACCAAAAATTTATAAATTTTACTACCAATAAAATTGGAAACGCTCACCAAAACGGATAAATGATCACCAAATTGTGTTTCCTAAAATATTATAAAAAGGATACAATTTATATTTTTATTAAATGCCTTAAAAATATATGAATACCCTCTAACTGCATTTCAGACCAAACTTGTTATATTGTCACCAAATAGATAATACCAATATTTTATGCCTTGAGTTTCAATTTGGAAATTTTTGCTTTCTGTTGTCTAATCAAAAAAATTAACTCGAAATTCAAGACAATCGCTACGCTGCACTTCGCAATTGTCTTACATTTCTAACCTATCACGTGACCTACAGGAGTAGGGCAGCTAGTTTACCCACTTTTACACTTGCAGAACCTGATCCACTACTTCAAAGAAATAAATAAAATAAATAAAAAATAGCTCTAGGTATTTTGACCATTTGGTATTTAAATTGTTGGTATGTCAAACTTTGGTGTTATAACTATAAACATTTTAAACATTAGGTAATTAGTCCTATTGGTATTTTAATCTTAGATATTTCGTTGGCAGGTATTAGTTGCTTAGGTATCTTAAAACATTGGGTAGTTGGATTTTAGTGATTTTAAACATAGGTTATTAATTATGTTAGGTTTTTTAATTTTAGACATTCAAATACATACCCACATACATACATACATACAAAGGTTTCCTCTTTATAATATTAGTATAGACTAAGTA
Organism: Eudonia lacustrata; assembly: GCA_947562085.1. NCBI lineage: Eukaryota > Metazoa > Arthropoda > Insecta > Lepidoptera > Crambidae > Eudonia > Eudonia lacustrata. The sequence continues at coordinate 25,951,309 of OX387314.1, forward strand.
GTGTTCAGTTTTAAACTCATAGAATACTTCTATACATTATTTAATTGAAGTGAAAGAAGTGACAATTCACTTGGAACCAATAATTCTTTTGCAGGCGCATACATATATTGAACTAGCCCACAACTTATTGTTTCTTAAAAGTAGGTAGTAATAAACTGATAATTTTCCTTTGTTTTAACGTAATCAAATTGACTGATCAGTCAGTTTTTAAATAAAAATCAATATAATATTTTTAAAAAATCAATCATCATCTGATGATGAAGCTGAGCTGATGCTCAATTTTGTCCCCACTGCTGGGGCACGAGCCTTCCCTCTGGATAGATAGGGATAGAGCCATAAACCAAAAAAAAACAATACTAGAGAGGTATTACAAGCTCAAAGGTTAGTGCTACAATGGCAATTTGCCATGCTATGAATATGACACCTAAATTAAAAGATTTAGCCATAAAACTTCACAAAGCTTTAGTCTACAAACTGACCACATAGATTTAAGGAACTAAAAGCCAGGAGTGTTAAAAAACCGAGAGGATTCTTCAGGATTATGATCCTACATGGATGAAGATACAGACACCAAAGAAGTGCCCATAGACTACCCTCAAGTTATGCGTACAGCATCATAGGCAAAGTGTAATTACCAGGTCCGTCAATGTGCGCCACCACGTCGGTGAGGTCGTCCTCGCGCAGCACCAGCTTGACGCCGGCGGGCGGGCGCGCCGCCAGCCGCCGCAGCTCCCGCGTCACGCCGCGCAGCACCTGCGGGCACACGTTCTCCACATTCGACATCTCAATGACCCGCCGCGCCCACTTGCATCACTGTCGATTCATCACGCTCCGTCACAGAGTCCAAGAAAACAAGAAGATGATGCTTTCCTTTAAAACCTTCTTAACGACGTTGTCAATGTTGTGAGTTTATCAGCGTGAATCTGATGTGATGTGACCGTTTGGTCACTCACTCAGGTGCTCTAAAAATCCGTCTGAAGGTGTCCAGAACTAGTACTCCTAGTTAAAGATATCTTGTAACCGATTTATTATATTTATTTAAATTTATGACTTATCTATCACAAAAACTAATTAAATGTAGGTCTAAGTATTTTGCAGAAGCAGGTAAATTAGAAAATGCTTGTCAAAATAAAATCCATAGAGTTTTTTTTTTTTTAGTTGATGGCTTTGTGCGATTAGCACATTTAGCCAGTGTCAAAGTAATTTTTTTTAGAAGTAATACATAAATAAACGAAAAAGAAATGAGAAGTGAGAAATGACCAACTAATGACCCCCCAACCCCTTTGAGTATCTCAGTAAAGATGTGGGGCTTTACTAAGTCCCCATAGAGTAGATAGATAAAAACTCTAGTTATTCAATTCAATTCAATTTCTTGAAGAATGGCTCTCGCTACGATTTAGCCAGTATCTAGTTTTAGGGCAGGTTATTAGTGTTTTGACATTGTCCGTAACTCTGCTTAAGACTTTAATAGGCGTTGTGCTTGTACAAGAGACAAAATATCTAACACTGAGACCCAATTTTGAAGATACAGGTGGCTACTGATTGATTCTGTTGAGATACCTGAAACAATGACAAACAACCAACTAACTAAACGTGTTAGTAAAGCAAATAAGATTTATAATTTAATATTATTAGACATAATGTACGAACACAAGACATTCATAAAATCAGAATTTATATACGATAATATGGATTTAAAATTAGTAGGCCGCGGTATGTACGGAGGAAGGAGGGAATATAAGGAGGGGTTATTTTTGGGGCAATTAAAGAATATATGTTCTGTCCATGTTCTGTCGAACATTCTCTAGGGATGAGACGTATTTACTGGAATAAGTATTTGCTTGTACGTATAAATACTCAGTATCGATTCAGCGTCCAACGCGTACCGAGTATTTACAAGTATCGACTACGCATTCGTTGACAGTTACTCAAATACGCACATAAACTTCTAACGTATTATGTACTCTGTGCTTCTAATAAGTATCGAGTCCGAAACTCAAAGACGCGTTCTCGAGACGCGTTCGATCTTAGTGTGGGTGAGTTTATTCCCATGTATTTACGATTAACCTTATTGTAAGGTGTTAAAACCGCTTTTTGTATGCACCATGAGTACGCGTTCTCGAGACGCGTTCGATTTTAGTGTGAGTTTATTCCCATGTATTTACGATCAACCTTATAGTAAGGTGTTAAAACCGCTTTTTGTATGCACCATGAGTAGGTGTGAGTCTGCTGTATCTTGCTTTTTTGGGCGGTTGGACATTAAGACTGTATCTCATTAGAAATAAAGTCTATATTTCTTAGGCGGTGATTATTTACTTATTTTGTTGGTCTTTATGCTTTGAATTTCAGACAGTTATTTCGGCGTATTGTTTCTTTACGTTACGATTGTTAATCCTCGGATAAAAAATAGTTTAGTTAGAAGGTTTAGTACTTATGTGTATTATAAATAAAGAAAATACTTTTAATTACATGTAAGTTCAGATGATTTTGGTGGTCTTGGGATTGTCGGATTAACATAACGTTAATAAGTGCTTTCGCATTCGTTTTAACGAATGGTGGTGTTAGAACTGTAAATACATTGTAAATAAATATTAAGTAGGTAGTTATGGTACCCCCTGGCCCACATTCCAATCAATCAGCTCTTGCTTGAGAGGGCTGACATTGTAATTTCAATGAGTAATTCTTAGAAACTTAGCACGCAGTAGACATCCGCTGGGAGTTTAGATTATATTCATATTAATTAATTTAGGGCATTAGCGTCTCGACCTCAGTATCGGCCGGACCTCTTCATCTTAGTATTTAAGGCCTCAATATCGGCCATAGTAGTTTGTAAGGTCTCCACATTGACCACTATAGTATTATATTCCTTTTTAACCATTTTGTATAGTTTTTAAAAACAAATAAATACGTTCCCAAAATTTGACTGGCGCAGCCGGAGCGGATTTCTCAGAAATTAGTAAACTATACTATCGCGAATCCGTCGAACCAAACAAATTAGTCAAAGTGAAAAGAACGTCGAGTATGGGAGCTATCGGTTGGTGAGTAAAACTTTTTGCCTTCCTTTACCAATCCTGTATTTTTCATTTTAACGTTTATTATATTATATGTGTTAATATTGAGATAAGCCTTCTCTCATTTTAACGTAACCTACTACGAGTATATAACTACACGTAGTATAGATTAAGAAAAATATAGAAAGAAAATAAATAATTTTTGAGAATAAACCAAGTTATAATTAAAATTTTAAATATACTTTTAAAGTGAAATACGTAGGTATTGATAAATAATTTTATTGCTAAATGCTAAAAGTAGAATAAACCTTTTCAACTTTATAGTACATGTTAGTAATTAGTAATTATTGTAGTTTCATAAAATAATTAAGTGTGTTTCATTTATTTTAAATCGTGAATTTTTGTAAGTAATATATAAAATGGAGCCGGAAGATCCAATTGAAACAATTAGAATGATTCCAAGTGAAATGCTTAGGTTAATTCCCCTTTTTGGAGGAGATAAACGACATTTAAGTTTATTCATACGTAAAAGTGAATACGTAATTTCAAACTACAGAGGAAGCATAGCTCAAGACCTCTGTTTATTATGCGATAACAAGTCGACTCATCGACGAAGCCGCCGCGCTCTTATCGGAACGCGAAGATGTGACGACATGGACCGAACTAAAGCTATTATTAGAACAACATTTTGGAGATCCGCGTAGCGAGGAGTGTATCGCGCTTCAATTAGAAAGTTTAAAGATAAAAAGTACTGAAAGCTTTTTAGATTTTTGTAATAGAATTCAATCTGTCAGATCTAATTTAATGTCAAAAATTAATTTGTTAAATGATGATAATGAGAAAAAAGGTAAAATTATGATTTGTAATAGTAAAGCCATGGATGTTTTTATGTACAATCTTCCAGAGGAAATGGTGAGAATTGTAAGATTAAATGCACCTAAAACTTTAGAACTAGCCTTACAGATAGTTTTGGAAGAGGTGAACTTCCACGATCGTTATAGTTTACGTAATAAATCTATTAACATTGCAAATAAACCACATATGCCTAATAATTTTAATCAAAACTCTTTTAAATTTGGATTACAAAATAATAATAACACACCCTTACAATTTAAACCAACTTTACAACAAAAATTTGGAGCAATGCCCACACCTAATACATTTGGTCGTCCACAGTTTGGAGGACGTATTATTCCTTTCAATAACCGTAATAACTTTTTCGGTAATAATAATAATCAGATGCAGCAAGGGTTCCGTCTACAGTTTGGATATCGCCCTCAGTTTAATAATAATAATAATCAGATGCAGCAAGGGTTCCGTCCACAGTTTGGATATCGCCCTCAGTTTAATAATAATAATAATAATAATCAAATGCAACAATTTGGATATCGCCCTCAGTTTGGTTACCGCCCGCAATTAGGTAATAAATATGCAACTGCAACAGTTTGGTAATAAGCCACCTCAAAATACAGATGTGTCAATGCGTACAGCACCATTTAAACCATCTCTTAATGTGAATGAGTTATCCCTTATGGATATGAATTATGATAATAATTATTATGACTACTCTGATTATGATAATTTTTATGAGGAACAACAAAATTGCGACAATGAGTTTTTTAATACAGACCAAAATTGTGAACAAGAAACAAGAGTCCCCTCAAACTAGCTCACACATGAGTCATCTACCGCAGGATGAAAATTTTCACACAATAGCCTCTACGGAAAAATCGAAAAAAATAGAATTAAACTGTGACCCGACACTTAAACTTCCTTACATTTATATACCAGAAATAGATGCCAAGATGATGATTGATACTGGTAGTACTAGATCCTTCATGAGTCCCAGAAAAGCTTATAATTTTTTTTATAATTACATACGTTCTGAACCATTTAAAGTAGTAAGTACTCACTCTTCTAGTGAACACAGTGAAGTTATAGAAATACCACTTTTACCAATATTCAAAAGCAACAGTTTCCACAAATTCTATTTATACGATGTAGACGCACGTTATGATGGACTTATAGGTAACGATCTGTTACAACAATTGGATGCATTAATTGATTTAAAACATTTAATTCTGAGAACAAAAACCACTAGTATTCCTATAATTAATAATAATCTTGATTACACTATAACTCTACAACCACGTTGTGAACAACGATTAAAATTGCCCACAGACCAATTTTCATGGCGTACGAATGCCTAGCGCAATCGTTAACTGTATTAATGGCTATGCAGCAACGATTATTCAAAATACAACAAATAAAAAATTAGAACTTAAAGTTACACAGCCTTTTAAAGTAATAAAACATAAACCAGACGAGACCGACTTAAACTATATTGAATCCACTAAGCATATTGAAATAGATAAACTTCTTCTTGAGAATTTAAATAAACTCAGACTTGATCACACCAACGATGAAGAACGCAATAAAATCATTAGTTTATGTAAAGAATATAAAGATATATTTTATTGTCATCAACTGCCACTTACCTTTACTAACCAAGTAAAACATAGAATCAGAACAAAGAATGAGGACCCTATATTTGTGAAACCATATCGACAAGCCCCAGTACAAACTAAGGAAATCAACAAACAGGTAGAAAAACTTTTACAAGATAACGTAATAAAACCATCTCACTCTCCATGGAACGCCCCTGTGCACCTTGTACCAAAAAAAATGGACGCAACAGGCGAGGCTAAATTCAGAATGGTGATTGACTATAGACGACTCAACGAAATTACCATTGATGATAGGTACCCTCTACCTAACATAACCGATTTATTTGACAAGTTAGGAAAGAGTGTATACTTTAGCACTATCGATCTAGCATCTGGATACCACCAAATAGAGATTGAGAAGCAGAATAGAGAGAAAACCACATTCAGTTCACAGAGTGGACACTTTGAGTTCATCAGAATGCCTTTCGGGCTCAAGATAGCGCCCGCCACGTTCCAACGTACCATGGATAACGTGTTGCGTGGCCTCCAAGGCATACATTGTATGGTTTACTTGGATGACGTCATAGTTTTCTCATCTAGCCTAGAAGAACATATACAAAAATTACGCTATATATTTGACAGACTTAGACAGACGAATTTAAAAGTCCAACTGGACAAGACAGAATTTTTGAGGAAAGATGTTCTATACCTTGGACACGTTATAACTAAAGACGGACTGAGACCTAACAACGATAAAATTAATGCTGTAATAAATTTCCCGATTCCTAAAACAACCACAGATATAAAAAGTTTCCTTGGATTAGTTGGTTACTATAGACGCTTCATACAGGACTTTGCAAAAGTAACACAACCTTTGACAGCTTGTTTAAAGAAACGTAATAAAATTGTAATCGATTAGAAATATATAGATGCTTTTAATAAATGTAAAGAGCTATTGACTCATGCCCCTCTGTTGCAATATCCTGATTACAACAAACCTTTCGTTTTAACTACAGACGCGTCTAATATCGCTTTAGGCGCCGTGCTTTCGCAAGGGCAGATTGGTAGCGATAAGCCCATCGCATACGCTAGCCGTACACTAAGTGATACGGAAGCGAGATACAGCACTATTGAGAAAGAGTTACTCGCAATCATTTGGGCAACCAAACACTTCAGGCCTTATCTCTATGGCCAAAAGTTCTTCATATATACTGATCATCGGCCCTTAGCGTGGCTTAATTCCCTTAAAGACCCAAATAGTAAACTTAACCGTTGGAGGTTACGCCTACAAGACTTTGATTTCGAAATAATTTACAAAAACGGCAAACAAAATACAAACGCAGACGCCCTCTCTAGAGTAAAGGTTAACGCCCTTGATTCCGATGACGAAGGACAGTCAATGCAGGTTAACGTAGATGAGAACGAAATGAAACTTCAAGGACAAATGGCTGAAGTTCTCCAAAATATACAACAGCTGACTACTAATCAACGCCGACATGACTCTTCCACTATATCCATTTCAGATCAAAGTAGAACAGCATCATTGAGTCCTATAACCATTTCTGATGAAAGCATTCCTGAATACCCCATAAGATCACCTTCTGATGAAAGTAAATCACATACAGTACATTCAGCAATCGAGTTAGAATCAACCGGAATTCCTATTTTACGTGAAGCCATAGATAGCAAACCAAACCAAATTTTAGTACACTTTTGGTTTAAAAATGATATGAGTGTTAATATTTTGTCAAATGCGAAACAAAAGATTTTAGAAGTGTTTTTGCCATTGGATAATCCCGAATTAGTTAAAAAAATTCTTAAAGAATACATTAGACCAAAATTAAAGTATTTCATTTATTTTGAACATAAAAATCATCGTGCATTATTTAGTAAAGTTGTGATAGAACTATTTAAAAAGGATATGATTCAACTTTATGAATGCACAGAACGAGTAATTTCTATTGAAAATGAAAAGGAGCAAAGGGCTATAATTCTGAAACATCACTTAGGAAAAACCTGTCACCGAGGTATTAAAGAGACGTTAGTTAGCCTCAGAAGAAATTATTACTGGGATAATATGCCTGAAACCGTTTCAGCTGTTATCAATGCATGCGAAGCTTGCAGGAGACTGAAATATGACCGAAAGCCAATTAAACCCTTTTTACAACTTACACAAACACAAGATGCCCCCTTTCAGGAGTTATTTATAGATACATTTTCCATAGAAGGAAAATCATACCTAACCCTTATAGACGCTTTTAGAAAATTAGGACAGTGTATAGAGATAGCATCTAAATCAACCCCGGAAATATTACGAGCTCTTATGAAATACTTTTCCTTTTATGGCACACCTAGAAAGATTAGTTCCGACCCTGGCACTGAGTTCAATAATGAATTACTAAAAGAATTTTTGTGTTTACATAAAGTAGAGTTAAATATAGGCACTGCTAACAACCCAAATTCGATGGGATTAATAGAAAGGTTTCATTCCACAATAATAGAACTATATAGACTCGCAAAGTATGAACAAAAATGTACCGATGCAGCTTCAGTTATGATATACTCTGTGATGGCATATAATCATGCTATACACTCCGTAACAGGACTTACCCCGTTTGAAGCAGTTCTAGGTCACACAGACGCAGAAACCCCTTTTAACATAGATTTTGATAAAACATATATACAGCAAATAGTAAAAGATCATGTAGAGCGAACAAAATTCTTGTATCAACATTTAGCGGAAAAAATGAAAGCAAATAAGGAACGAATTAGAAAAGCAAAAGGTGGTGAAAGCGAGATGCAATTATCACCTGGGGAAACTATATTTGTAAAAAGCGTAAATAAGCAAAAAAGCAAAGATCAACCAAGATATGTCAAGGCTCAGGTTATAGGCGAAATAGATAGAAATATAGTACCAATCCAGATAGGCGAGCGAATTACGAAAGCTCCAATTAAAAACATAAAACGCCCTCCGCAGGTGGTGCTTTCTGACCCGGATCGTGACGCCGGCGCTGGCCCTTCGTCTGCAATCCCTTGATGGCAACTCTGGTATCCTGCCAGTGAAAGAAGGTCAAGCTTTCATAGAAATAGATAGTTGGAATATTTTAAAAACCATACGATTAGATAGCGTTTATAATGACCTAATTTTAATCAATACTAAATATAAAGAATTTACTAACTTACTAGAGTTAAATAAACCCTTCCCCCATGATTTTGTTAATATGTTCATGCATACAAATTATATTAGAGATATAACTATAAACAAATACCGCCAATTAGTCCCTCAACAACGTTTTAAAAGAGGAATAATAAATCCATTAGGATCATTAATAAAAATAATTACTGGAAATCTTGATCACAAAGACGCAGTTAAATATGACAAATTGATTTCAACACAAAATAAAAACCAAGTTGTTATTTCTAAAAGCTAACGTTAATCTCCAAAATTTTAGACAGTTTTATTAATACCACCGCAACAATTCACAATAATTCAGAAATTATAAATGCACGACTTAAGAAAGTTGAAGCCACACTTAAAGATTTAACTACTAAAGCAGATAACTCATTATTTGCTTCATACGTATTAGGACTTTATAGTCTTTTTATAAGTAATTTCCGTACTATATTTATCCAGTTGAGCGAAATTGAAACAGCGCTAGCATTTAGCAGAAGTTCTATACTGCATCAATCAATAGTAAACTCTACAGAACTTTTATATCATTTAAAGTTAATCTCAAAACATGGTAATTTGGTTTATTCTCCTATAGAGTCTAATTTAGTAAAAATAGAGGAAACAATCAAAGTAAAATCGTTCACTAAAGGACATCAGATTTCATTTATTTTGGAAGTACCGCTTATTGAAAATTACACATATAATTATTTTAAATTATATTCCTTACCTATTTTCCTTGAACCTGAAAAGAAAACCCTAGCCATATTTCCTAAATACCCATACCTGTTGGCAAAAGGCTCGAAGTACTTACCGATAGAGTCCCTGTCGCGCCCTCACCGCTGAAGATTCTTTCCTGTGCGCTGAGAATAACAAAGCCATGTATCCTGAACTTACCTGCGTGGAACAACTGATGAAATTTGACAAACCTGAGTCGCTGCCATCAACACCAGATTAAAATTGAAGACATAAAAATACAAAGAATTAACCTTGAGAATTGGATATTATTTACTAGACGGCAGATTACAATCATAAAACAATGCAATGTTGAAATAAGTCATTATCCTGTAAAAGGAACTTACCTTATAACGTTGGACGAGCCTTGTGAATTGAAGATCCAAGGCATACACATCAGCAGCCACATAGCCTACGAGGAAAATAATAGAGTTGCGCCGTTACCTATCATAAACCTACCGTTGCTACGAACTACGACGTCTACGAACGCAGCCTTATCGAGTGCACGCGTACTGAATATGAACGACGTGAACCTCGATGAAATTAAGTACATGTCGCGAGTGTTACAGCAAAGTGAAGTGATTGATAGTGCGGCTTTTAGAGAAAATGACTCTACATTTAGTACCTTATTTTATGTAACTTTTAGTTTAATAAGTTTAATTTTTCTTGTAATTTTAATGTATTTTTATAAAAAGAAAATTGTGCCTTTTATACAAAATTACCGGAAAAGTTCTGTTGAAGAAAATCGCGATAATTTGTTTTTTTTTTTTTTTTTTTTTTTTTTTTGTTTGTGTTTGGGTGTTCTCAGAGACGTGAAGACGTCGTTTTAATATGACACAAACACAACACAACACAAGTCGTTTTATTATGTCATTGCTTAGTTTGATACAAAAGATGATTGGAGTGTTTGCACATTTATTTATCTGACTTACGGGAGAATCTTGTTTTGCTATTTAGTATTAGTTCCTAATATAGCAAGTCTTTAAGCAATGTATGTTATTAATTCAGAATTTTATGCTGAGTGTACTATTTAAGTGTTCACGGACTTTACCGAAAAGCTTGTATGAAAGAAACTAGTACGTAAAAACGCTTACTTCTAAGTACTTGTGGAACAGGTTTCTGGAATAAGTATTTTTGTGTACTCGTACTTGCAAGACTCAGTACGCAATTCGCCTAGTACGTCTCATCTCTTTCATTTTTATCTCAGAATAATAACTAGATGATATGAGATGAGATGATGATGAATATGAACTGATGATGATGAATGATAATAGAAATGAGAAGTGAGAAATGATATACCCTCCAATCCCTCGAGTATCTCAGTAAAAATGTGGGTCTTTATTAAGTCCTCACGTGACTTCCTGAGAGAATTTAAAAAGTGCCGTTGTAATGTTTTGTTTCATTTGCCAACTCTCATGCACACTCACGAACACTTAACGGTTAATAATCCGCCATTATTTCACTTAAATATTCGACATAACCACGACATAACACAAATTTTAGAAAATAAAACAAAACCGTAGACATGACTCTTCACTTTCCCGCCAAGAAGTCCCAATTGACAGGTAAGACCAGTCAGTGTTGCCGAAGCTCAAAATCGAAAATCGGTAGAGAATTGAAATTACCTAATTACCTAAGAACTAAAGCCTTAAAGTAATTATTGTTTTGAGGAAATTCTTTTTCATAATCAAGTAGATTATAGAAAATCAGTAGATAGAAAAAACAAGTTTGTGGTTGTGTGCGATATTTTGAACACATATTCTTACGTACGCCCCAGTCACCCAGCTGCTTTCAGCTTCCAAGCGAAGCAAAGTTAACGCAATGGAATTTGGTTAAATTAATAATAATAATACTAGAACTTTCTAACGGGTAATAGATATTCCATACACCCAGATACACCCCAATTCCTATGTGACATATGTAGTTTTCCAGAATGATCACGTGTACGCCAGCTTGATCATCATGCATCATCATGATGCATCATGATGCCAGCACACTTAGAAAGGTCTTTATTTCTTAACTTAAAGAGGCACTAATTATTATATATATAATTATGCAGTAATTACGCTCTAAAAGATGGCATATAACAACAAACCTGAATTAGACCATGTATGTGTACGCCACCATAAAGTACACATTTATAGGTGATGAGTGCAGGTGCTTAGTGATTAGGAGTAAACTCGTGTGGACAGCGATTGATTAGTGCGAGTGATTAGTAATCAGCGTAGTAAAGTGATTAGACGCGGGTTCTATTTTTTTGCGAGTGGACTGCGAGTAGCCACGTCCCGCGCGCCCTCCTTTTCCCCTCACTCGCAGCCTATCTGCACTGCGCTGCACTACACACGTCTGGACAGCAGTGTTTAGTGAGCGTTTGGCGTCGGACGCCCGCTTGTGAATTAACAACTGAATTTACTAAACACAGCCACTTGACAAAATTGGACACTTCTTGCACTACACACCTGCACTATAAACACTCGCAATTACTAATCACCTGCACTCGCACTAATCAAAGTGAAAACAGGCCTAGCATTAAACCAATTATAATGCTCTAAGATCGTAGTCAAATATCATATCGTAGTATCGCAACAACAAGACCTTTGTACTATTCGTACACATCACACTCACAATTTTTTTTCTTCTTTTTTACATAAAAAGGAAGAACACAAATTAAAAATTAAGTACTGGCTGTATGACCTTGATCCCTTCCTTTTTGATTTGCTAGCAATTTGGAATTTGGATTGGATCATGGATGAGGTTGACAGAAGGGAAAAGTTTAGAGGAAGGAACGAGATGGGTCGTACTAGGTAAAAATACTAGATGCACCTGTTCCTAGTATTATCTAATACTCGATCCAGATACCTATTCTACCTAGTCCACCTACCTAGTATTAGTTAGTAGTTTCACGTAGTACCTGGTTAGACTAGACGTCGTCGACTAATGCTGACTTAATCCATGTAGTTAGTACCACCTACGGGCAGAGGCGGGACTTATTGCTTAAAATTAAAAAGTCACTTATGCTTTTAACTTTTTTTAAAGTTGCTTATTTCCTTAAAATAATTTAAGGCGTTCCTTGCTTAAAAAGTTATACTGCCAGGAGAACACGTAAAAACAAGTTTTTACCGGTTAGTAAACAAGAAACGAGCTGGATGACAAAACACATAAATAGTAATAGTAATTTTGTCATTCAGAACCTTATAAACATACAAATAGGACCTAAATTAAATTGGTTTCACACTCCACAGTATCACGCAATACTTTTAAGCACCGGATCTAGTCTTGTACTTGCCTACCTATGGAATCTTATTCCGTGGTGTTAAAGTCGAAAACCGTGAAATGAAATACTTGGTGTGCAACTGTGCACAATACGCGAATACGTGTACATGGGAACATTACCTCTAATGTTTTAGTATAAGGTCGAAAATCATGTAATTTACAAAAATACTAGGTGGATCATATATATTTATAAAAAAGTAGAATAGGTGCCGCCTAATATTGAAAAATACCTAGTGCGTGGATCTGTTCTAGTAAAAAATACTTCTCACCTCTGTGTCTGTCTGTCTGTATGTATGTACCTGTCTATAGCAAGAGCCTAGATAGCACTATAAAAATCAACAAGAATTAAAATTGAATTTATTGAACTAGGTAGGTACCTACCTAGAAAAAAATTATCTGCCTTGGTAAATATTATGTTAAAGTTAAAAGAGATGGCAGAGAAAGAACCTTCATTCCGAATAAGTGTTTGCTTGAGTCGTTTCTTCGATGATGTACGTGCGCGGTGCTACATGTCGGTGCAGGGAAGACGGCGGGTGCGCTGGTTACAGCGTCGGCTGCGGCGCATGTACGCGCTGCCGCGCGGCGTGTGCCTGTTGAGTCGCGGCCACCTGCTGCCGCCTGACGAGCCGCTGGCGCTGCTGCACCCCGACGACCCCGTCGAGTGAGTACCGGTCCCTCCTCCCCGCCACCGCCACGTATTCTGCCTTTGCATACGAATTTATAGTGGTATCACACATGTCTAAACATCAACTACAAATATACATGTAGTAGTTACTTAAACACAAACCTCTTTTGCTTTCTAGTGGATCAACCACTTAGAGCTTATAGTTTACGAGTCTTGTATGTAGTTATATGGCATAAAAAAAAACCAGTCTCAACCTAGATGCAGGGACCGGAAAACCCCTCTTTTGATTAAGCCAACTGTTAGAAACCCTATCAATACAGTAAACATTTCGTCACTTAATGCATCGAAAGGCTAACCATATTGATACAGTTGATTAGGGTAAGCACTAATCGCATCCAAAAACCCTGTTGAGGCTAACCCTATAAAAAAAGGGTTTTAACATTCTCAAGCAATTCAAGCTTCTACTTGCAAAGCATTAGACTTATTATTGCATTACCGTTTACGTGTCCTATCGACGCCGCCGCTGTCGAATCAATGCCACGATCCGAAGTTAAATACCGGTATGTTAGTAAAATTCACCAAAATGTGCGAAAACGAGATAGAACACATAAACGGTTATGCCATAATATGACTAATGCATTGCACGTAGAAGCTTGAATTGCTTGTGCATGTTAAAACCCTTTTTATAGGGTTAGCCTCAACAGGGTTTTTGGATGCGGTTAGTGCTTACCCTAATTAACTGTATCAATTTGGTTAGCCTTTCAATGCAGTAAGGCGACGAAATGCTTACCGTATTGATAGGGTTAGTGAAAACAAATATGAATTACCCAATCAAAAACCCCTTATATGGAAAGCGATTCCGTTCCTTGCCTAGACGTCCCGGATTCAATTCACTGTGGACACATTGGTAATTTTTTTTTTCACTGTATTTTATAATTTTTATAAATATTTAATTTAGCTTCAGTGCAGCAATTAGCACTTGAAAATAAAAAGTAAAAATTTATTAGTAAACTTGACTTGGTAGGTGGTAGGGCTTGTCTAAAGTCAACCTAGCTACCTACCTACCTACCTACTTAATTTAATCAGTTTTAAGTAAGTTTTTTTTAGCTAGTCGAGTTTTCTATAAGATTAATGAGAGAATGTGAGTAGCATTTTTGTGTTCTGATATAGATAAAATGCCACTTTCTCAGATATTGACATTCTGGCTGTTGAGCTTAACCTTAGATTTATGTTCGCTTACCATCAGGTACCATAAAGCCCAAGTGCTTACTGTGTCATTTAAAAAGCTGAAATTTACTGCAAAATTTTTGTCTTGATAATTCTACATTCTCAACTATTCCAAAATCTCCCTTAATCTATTTTAAGTAGGTACTCCATAGATTTATGTTTTTAATTAGCTAACATTAAATTCATCAATGCAACTTAGATCAGAAATATGTTGGCAATTAAATATGACTTTAATATGACAACTGTTGGTGCATATCTCATCTCCAAGTTACTAATTTTGTGACTATTTATTATTATTATTATAAATTATCAGGCAGGCAGTTGAAACAACTGATAAGTGCCTGTATTCTGCTATATACACCACTAGTTAACATATTATCTTTTACTTTAATTTATTGAGAATATATTTGTCGAGTCTATTATTATTATTTACTACTAACATTTACATAGACATAGAGTTAACGCTTTAAAGGGCTCTGTCGATATATTGGAAGATTTACATATTAATTTAAGGATTAACATAAGGTCGAAAACCAATGGAAAATTTGAACATGCTCTGCCTATTAAAGGGTTAACTAGAACTTCATTTTTCATCATTCAATAAATGTATGAGTGTGACTACTTCTGGTTAGACTTGTATTTCATCAAGGGGTGGTAAATTGAGTCATTTATTATTATTACACATATTTTACAGAGTTATGCCGCTGCCTGCTGGATGTAACTGGGTCTGTAATGAAGATATAACAACCATAGCTACTGACCCACCTGAGCTGAATGAGGTGGTGCTTCGTCAAGAAAGAAAAAAGCAGAAAAAAGAAAACAAGAAAGTAATTGCAACAGTAACTTGCAATGATGATGCTAGCAGAACAATGGACTGCCATGTTTCATGTCATAGTGGTATTACTAGTATGCCAAGTAAATGTGATATTACCAATGAGATGCTGTCTGATACAGATAAAGTAACCCCAGAAAACTGTCAATTAGATCAAATCAAAGAACATGCTTTAGTTCTGCTCAAATTCTATGAAAAGACTGATGCTTGCCAAAGCATTGACTTTAATGAACCAAACAGGGCTCCGCAACATCGCGTGAGGCGCCGCGTTCGACGTCGTCGCCCGCAATCATCAACGTCCGCTACGCCCGCTGTCACCGCTGCTGCTATCACTCAAAGCGAATCTTCGCCATCCTGTGAGCTGCAATCAAGCTTGTCTCACTGTCCCATGCCACCCACCTGTATCCCAGCCGCCGCCGCCGCTACCGCCACTGTCGCCGCCACCGCCACTGCCACCGCCACCGCCGTGGTGCGCAACGACGCGGCGAAGCCTCGCGCCGCGCGCCTCGTGCGCCCCCTCGACGAGGAGCCCTGCAGCCAGCCCGTGGCTTTGACTGCACTTGCTGCTGGCCTTTGTGCCCCTTAATATTTATGATTTCTTTGAAAACATTTCAAATTTTTATTCTTCTGCTACCAAAATGTTGAATGTAAAATCTATGTAAATATAGAATTTTCATTATTTAATAACTTTCAATTTTTTTCAATTTAATTCTCTACACAAAAACAAAAACCCAACAACAACTTCACAGTGTCGTAATACCACGGCTTGCAACGTAAATCACAAAGTACTAGAAAATGTAACGAATGTTCTGGCGTCTCGGTAGGTTGGTGGCTCAGCGCTTAGAATATTGGCCCGGTCATCCTAGGGTCGTGGGTTCAATTCTCATTCGAGCTTCCTAGGACTAGTTGATTTTTTCTAGTAAAATTTTATCTTGTTAGGTACAATAGGTAATCATAAAGATATTACAAAAGCACTTAAGTACGCTGTTTAGCTTTATCCATCCTTGAAAGGTTATGCGACATTCACCAATTACGCCACGGTATCACCAATGCCACTTACGCGCTTTTAAACTATCCACGACGATAAGGTACACAGGTACAACCATGACGTTACGCGCCTCTGAAAGTTGGAGATATCTTCATCTGTATTATGTACAAGGTGTGCTTCAAGCTGTAATCCTCATATTTTAAATCTCAATGAAAACGAATTTGTACCTCAAAAACCAATTGTCGTATTAGTGGGACCAACGGGAATCGTATAAAATATCCTTCCCGTTCGTCTCACCAATATTGATGGTGGGACGAACGGGAATAAAAATTAATTAATTTATAAAATTCCCGTTTGTCCTACTGGTGGGACGAACGGGAATAACCCAAAATTTGGGTTAAATGACATGTCTGTATAAGACCTATTTTTTCTTGCCCGTCGTGTTTTTTAACATAGTATTTTTTCTGTAATGCATATTTTTCGAGAAAATAAAAATTTAAAGTTTAGGTTAGGATATATTTTTTTATTTTTTTTTATTAATAAAACTACAAACCACAGACTTAGGTGTCCGTGCCTTTTTTTATGTTATTTTTTAATTTTAAATTATCTTACATTGTTTGTTAGTTAAAGATGTGTGCTCACATCTGCACCTATTAATAATGAAGACTACTTTATAGGTAATACTAAAAAAGGATTTTTTTTTTTTTTAATTTCCCGCTCATATACAGGGTGGAAACTTTCAGCGGGGCAGTAAGGGGAAGTACCTTATCCGTTGCAGCTACACGAAAATGGTTTTAGGAGACTATCCATAATTTTTTATGGAATTTTGATCCCCATTCAAAGATTTTCAAAAAAATGTACAGTTAGCAAGAAAATAGCCATTTTACACAAAAACATTTTTTGATGCCAATCGATCCTGTTTCAAATACTGATCAAAAACTTCTATGTGACCAACCATCGCTGGAGTACTCAAAAAGTCACAAATTGCAAAAAACTTTTCCCGTACATTTTGTATGAAAATTTTTCGCAAAAGCTTTTTAGTGACGGTTGAGATCTTTTTGTTGACTGAATAAAAAGATAAGTTTAAAAACAATTCAAATTTGGAACAAAATGGAATTGAATTTTTCATCCAAATGGCGGTCACTTCGTGCACTTGATATCGTAGTAGGGCAAGAAACAGCAAGATTTTAAATAATAATAACATCATCAAGTTATGTTAGTTAATAAAAAAAGAAAATTAATACGCCTTCTTTTTGATATCTGTAAAATTCTACGTGATCGTTTGTCTTTTATTTTATTTTTTGTATTTCAGTTAAGTACACAAATTCTTTACAAAATGTAAGGGAAAAGTTTTTTGCAATTTGTGACTTTTTGAGTACTCCAACGATGGTTGGTCACATAGAAGTTTTTGATCAGTATTTGAAACAGGATCGATTGGCATCAAAAAATGTTTTTGTGTAAAATGGCCATTTTCTTGCTAACTGTAATTTTTTTTGAAAATCTTTGAATGGGGATCAAAATTCCATAAAAAATTACGGATAGTTTTCTAAGACCATTTTCGTGTAGCTGCAACGGATAAGGTACTTCCCCTTACTGCCCCGCTGAAAGTTTCCACCCTGTATATGTATATAGGGTTAAAATATTATGTAATAGGTTTTTTTTTTTTAATTATTATTATTATTATTATTTTTTCTTGTTTTTGTTTTTTTTTTTTTTCTTTATTATTATTATTATTATTTATTTTTTATACTTACACTTACATACTTACATTTTGTTTCTTATTGCTATGTTAGTTTGATTTGATATAATACCTAAGGGGGATGGGAGTACAAAAGTATGAGAAATCTTAATAGTAACTTATCTAAATTGTACATGCTTATTTTGTTTTGTTTTGTTTTTTTTTTTTTTTCTGTTATTTTTTTTGTATTATTATTTTTTTTATTTTTTTATTATAATAATTATTATTTATAATATATAAAGGTTTCTCTTTTTTTTATTTTTTTACTGTTATTGTTTTTTTTTTTTTTATACATTAAATTAAGTATAGTTATGTTAAATGTTTATATAATTTTAGTTTATTTGATAATATTACAATTTTATAGATAAGAAAGGGTTGTTTATTTATTTATTGCGCTTCCTCCAGCATCGCAGATTTTCTCCATAACCGAGATGTTTCTGTCTTTTATGGCCATTGCCAAATTGTACTCAGTTATTTTGCTAGTGTTTGCTGCCTCAGCGCACGCTATGAACCTACCTATAGCATCATCGCTATTGTCCGTGTAATAGACGCAGGTTCCAGTGTGCCGTGAGACCGCAACCACCGCATGTGGTACGCTGTTATGGAGTTGGATGTTCCGAGTTGTTGTGCGGAGTATTATGACCGACTCAAAGGTTAGTCCTTGAGCTTCATGGATGGTGAGAATCCTAGAACCCACACCAGTCCCGTATCCGTTTTTTCCCCTTGCGTGTGGGTAAGAAAAAGGGTGTTAGGGACGGTTTTGGGTTTATCCTCACCGGTGTATTTTTTTAACCTTAAGGAATGTACCCGTGGTTTGGATGCGTATATGCCGCTGTATATGTTTCTGAGGGCATACGCAACATCCATCGGGTTCCTATGAGTGCAAAGTAACTCCTGTGTGATGCTGATGACTAGGTTTGGCCTGCAGTATTTTAATGGGAACAGGTTTTCCCTGTCTATATATGGTAGTTGGTTAATGTCGCCGACCATGACGGCTTCGCTGGCCCCGGTTGTTTTAATCGCCTGAACTATTGCTCCAAAGTGGTTCATGAGGGCCTCGTCGATCATGAGCTTTTTACAGCTCCCTTTCTCCGAGTCTTTTAGTCCATTTACTAACATTGAAGCTAATGTTCTCACCTTCTCCTTCATGGGCGTGTTGAACCGGGTTTCCAGCTTTTCCCTCAGGTCGTTTGCTGCCTCGGTGGTTGTAGTAACTATATAATCCCTTGGGGGTTGAATGTTTTAATTATCCAGGTGGATTTCCCACATCCGGGTACTCCATTAACCCATGATAGTTTTGGTAGTGACCAGCCCGAAAGATTTGCTTCGTCGGAAAGGTCTCCTGTGACTTTCGAGGCCATTTAGAGAATCCTGTCGTCCAGCATGATTTTCGTGCATTTCGCCACCACCACTATCGGGCTATCGGGTCTTCCGGAGGAGTGGTAAATTTAAGGATTTGTGGTGTTGTTGGTGTTGTGGTTGTGGATGGTGTTTGGGGCTTTTTGCCATCCTCCTCAACTGAAGGGACAAAACCTGCCGTTCCGCTGTATGCAACCATATATGACCCCGAGATTTCCCCAAATAATACCTCAGACTTCTCGTTGTCATAGACAGCCGCCTCCGCCTCCCTGAGCCTCAATTGCAGTAAGCCTTTGCTTCCCCATTTAAGAGAATGAAGGATGTCCCCGCAGATCTTCTTGCTGACTTCCCTCTTTGCCTCGGTTATTGCCTGAAATTCGAGGAATGCGTTAACTACGTGGTCGACAGGTTGTGTGATGGCCCTTAGTTTTGGACGTTCCACTTGGCCCATTTGGGCTCTTGTGAGTTGGCATTTGGTCCTCGGATGAGGTTTCCTTTTGTTTAATAAGAGGTATGATTGGCGTTGTTTCCATCCCGTGGTCCCTCTTTAGTTTTTTCGTCTTCTTTTTGACCAGAGATGGTATGGATTGGATAGCGCCACTCAGTGCTGTTAAAATACCTTTTATTTTGCTTTGTTTTTCCTCCTCTTTCTTCTCTTCTTCTTCCTGTTTTTGGGTTCGGGAGTTCTGCTCCGCATGTTTTAGTTGTAGCCGCTCTGAGCCGCTTTGCCCCGGGTCTGGTAGTGGATTACCCCAGTAATCGCGTTTACTGGTTTCTTCCTGGGGTTTTGGTGGATTAAGAAAGTTGAGGTTTTCGCCTCTATCTTCATATACGACAGTGTCGTGATACGCTGAGGCCCTCAGACTGCCCACATGATCAAAGGTTGATCCCCTCTGGAAGCTTACCATCATTGCGTCCACGCTGATGGTTTTTGCCACTACTGAAAACTAGTCTTTTTTTATTTATTTTTTAGATTGAGACATGTGTTTTTGTTATAAAATACTTACTGGTGTTAAATGATATTGGTTACAAACTCCAAACTGCTACATGATACTGATAAGGAAATAAATCAAAGATTGAAGTGATCCCAATGCCAGATTAGTTTTATTCAAATATACAATATTCTCACCTGTATAATTTTAGTACAACAAGGAATTATTTCCCTTAAATTCTATGGTACATAGCTTACACTGAATCTTGGTTGTTTCTTAAAATTTAGATTTATCCTAATACATTATGAGCATGTCATAAGACAGTAATCTTTAGCGGAGAACCAGTACCAATTTAAATTATTAAAAAATGTTATGCAAAAGACTATTAAACTCAGGGTCGCTAACCGAGTTCGCGTTTGTGATTAAACCAATCCCAAATTGTGGAACAAAATCTAAAGTGAATCTACTAACTTAATAAGACCATTGCGAAGAACACTGACCTGGTGAAATCCTACGAAGACCATCCTGTTACCTGGCCAGACTATCCCGAACCGTGGCGGCTCTGCGAGCTGACTTTTCAGTCTCAACGGGCAGAGCGTCCCCGGATCCGAATGAGGCACGGGTAGCTATCTTCAGACTCTCAGCATTCCAAGAGGAGAACAGCCTTCCTCACCCATGTGGATAGGGAGCGTTTATGACTAAGTGTCTCCTTACTTTATAACCTCTGAACGATCAGAGATCCAATGAAGTGTTGTAAAAGTGAACTCAGATGTTCATTAAAATGCAAACATCATTGTAGATGTAACTATAAATGTAAATATCAATATAAAGATG
This sequence comes from Eudonia lacustrata, assembly GCA_947562085.1. Classification (NCBI taxonomy): domain Eukaryota; kingdom Metazoa; phylum Arthropoda; class Insecta; order Lepidoptera; family Crambidae; genus Eudonia; species Eudonia lacustrata. The sequence continues at coordinate 25,972,479 of OX387314.1, forward strand.
AATATAAAGATCCCATTCTGAAACAACAACCATGTTGATGAGTATACGAATTACAACTATACCTTTTCAGATTTCAAATTGGAAATTTAGAAAATTGCTAACTTACATGCAGGCGTCGTTTGATCCTTCAAACTTATGCGGCTATTTCAAATTTCAGCCTAAGACATCCTGCAATTTCCCTCTCCTGACCCTGGAAGACACATGGCCATGATAACGAAATCTAACCAAAAAAATAAACGAATGAAATTTTCAGAAATGAACTTACCAAACTTTTAAATATTTTATCGGCTCATTTTGATGGAAATGAGGGCCGATGTGTAAGGATTCCCTTAAGCCCTAGTGCTTCACGTTTTATCAATCAACGGTGTCTCCTTTCCACACCATCGTAACAAATGCCATCCGGAGCTCGCTGTCTCCCTGACAGTTGTCATGTCACTCGACTTTTTACTTTTTAAATTATCTATACCAAAGACGACAGATATCGATCCATATCGAATCCCTTACATTTTCAAGACTGCTCGCGCCATCTATTGAGACACTTCGGAACTAAACTCAACAAAACTACAACGATTGTTTTGAAATGTATTTTCTGCTATTCTATAAATCTATAACGTTAAAATTGCAACGTTACCTACGCTGCCCTCAGCGTCAGTAAATAAAATCCTACCGGAGGAGCGTACAACATTGACTAAAATATTCCAAGGCAATGAGACCAAAAAATAAAAAAAACTAACCTAAGGGTTTGCCTTGGCATCGCCGGAGCTCCGAAGAGACACCGACACAACTTTGTGGCCTACGGCATGGTGGGTAAACAAAACAACTCACCAACTAAATCACCGTAGCCATAAACTCAAAAAAACATCTCCCTAACCAACTACGGTATGGTGGGTAAACAAATTACCGGTAAATTCACCACACACGGTAGTCCTCGAAAAAAAAAAACCCATTTTGAGAAAAAAAAACAGTTCCTATTTAATCCATTCCTGTTCTTCAAACCCCCACCCCGCCATCTTCAGGACTAATGTTAATGATCCGTCCGGAACTGCTTATTGATCCGCTTACAGGCTCCTTTCATTCATCTACTTTTTCCCCATCAACTATCTTAATTCCTTTCAAATCTTATCGAACATCCATCATCTAACCTAGTGTAGCAAACAAGTTTATTTACTTTTGCCACCGCTGTCACTAACCCCCAGAGTTTTTATAGGAGATACTCGTAACTCCATACTTTTGAAAATGTTGGACAAAATTTCCTAAGAAAAATGTTATTATTATTGGTACACCAATATTAATGAACTCATCAACCGTCTTCGGGGTAAACCCTCGAGTTGTGACAAAACATATTTTGTTTCCATCCAATTCAAATCAATCAATCCAAAAATCCAATTGTTGTTTTTCGGCTTTTAAAAATAGATGGTATGACGTAAAAAATCATATCATCTATTGATAAATAGCAAACTTTTGTTAGGTATTTTTTGGTATTTTTTGTGTTGTCGTAGGTTAGGTAGTTCTTTTTATTTTGATTTGTTTTTGGTTTTTTGGTGTCAGACATCCTGACAAACACATACAAATTTTTTAAATATTTTTTAGTTTTTGTATCTTTGGAGCCCCGTCTGGGTTCCTTAGAGGTTTTTTGTAGTCCTTAGTCGTAGGGTAGCATAGGTATTTTTAGTTTTTCAATCGGTCAAGTTTTGGATTTTTTGCGATTTTTTTCCATAGGAATTAATTTGTGAGAAATCCTAAAACCTCTCGCACTTGACCGATTTGTTTTTCGTAGTTTTCGTATAGTTTAAGGGTTAATATCTCTTAGTTATATTGGCCTAGGGTTGTGGTTTTTAGTTTCTAAGGGTAGAAGGGTTCTTTAGGTTTAGTATAGGCTAGGTTTTTTGGGTTTTTATTGGGTAGTTTTTTAGGAATATTTTTTTCCAAAAAGGGTGTTTTTGGTTAAAATTCTCCATTTTTCGTTAGTTTTTAATTTTTATTTAATTGGTTTTGGGTTTTTTCTTTTTCGTTTCTTTAGTAGTAGGTAGTCCGTTTGCTAACGCATCGGCCCATATTTTTGTTTTTTATTTTTAGTTTTGGGAATAGGGTTTTTAACCCCCCCAAAGTTGAAAGTTGTAAATTTTAGTGAAATTGACGAAATTTTGTATGGAGGATTGGACACCTTAGGTGGACTTTTCTCCATACTAAAATTTTTTCGTAAATTTATTTGAAAAATAATTTTTTTAAATAAACACTTTGGGGGTATTTTGGGGGTGTTAGGGGGTGCAGGGCGCCCAAAAAATTAGGTGTAGGGTTCGGTTAGTGAAGGGGTTAGGCTGGTTTCTCAGCTAGGTGGGTTTTTGTTCCGGGCGTTACTGGAACATCCCAACAATTGGTGAGGAACCCAAAAGGGTTCCAAACGATCAGTTGGGCGTTTCTTCGCCCAACTGGTCGCCGGTCATGTCCAAGAAGGGATATGCACCGGATGGGAGCAAACTAGCGGTTTTCGATAGTGATCCCGAGAGTTCTGACAAATTGGATCGGGAAGAAATAGAGTCGGAAACCGTAGATCTGGACTATCGGCAGATTCCTGAGACGATGGAAACTGTCAACCAGAGTCTGAAGAGGCTTCGTGGGGGAAGTAAGGAGAACTCCGAAGGCTCTGAATCTGAAGATATAGACGTAGAAAAGACGGGCCCTACGGGGAAAAAAAGTAGAGCCAAGAGGTTTGCGGGAGAGTGCGGTAGAGACGACGGGCAAAAGGGGAAGCCCGGGACGTCTATCGGCGTGGTGGCAGCCAAAAGGGATGCCCAAGACCCCTCGGAGGAGGGTGAGATAGATGAAGAGACATCTGCTCCCGCACCGACGCCGAACTCAAAGACGGCGTATTTGAAGGGAAAAGCCCCGGAGAAAGATAACACGAAGAGCGGTCTCCTGAAGGGAGCAAAGCTAGCGCCCATAAGGGCCAGGGTAAGGGGTGCAACCAAGGAAGGGCTTTTGGAAGAGATGCGTAAGGCGTCACTGGCAATTTACGAGCACGTAAAGAACTCTGGAAATGTCAAAGGACAAGTTCAGGGGGAAATAAACGACGAACTAAGGGCCGTATATGCCTGTGTAGAGACCCTGAAGGAAATGTCCGCAGATGAGGCATATAAAAAGATGGAGGCGGAAAACAAGAGTCTCCGCCATCAAGTGGAAATACTGCGGGCCGAAGTCCGAGCCATCAAGGAGGACCAGCAGGAACGAAGGTCGGCCCGCAAGGGAACGGAAGTGCAAAAAGAAGTGGCTATTTCGATGGACGACAAGCTGGAAGATTTCAAGCGCGAAATGTTCTTGTCCCTGGGGGGAATGCTCAATGATAGGATGGATGAGCTCAAGAAGAGACTCCCATACGAGCCCCCCACGAGACCGCCACTAGCGCATGACAAAAGGAGGGCTGAGGTTCAGGCCAACGGCTACGCCAACGCGGTAGCTGGACCCTCTAGGGTCTCACGAGGCGTTCCGCCCGTGGTTGCGCCTGCCCCTGTGAAAGTGTGGGAGAACCCCCCGCTGCCCCAAAGGGCAGTGGACAGGGGAGCGCCCCCTCCAATGCGCCCAATCCGTTCGGCCTCTCCCGCCCTGGCTGCGGCCTCTAGCACGCCGGCGGTAAAGTGGAGGCAGAGCCTCTCAAGAAAAGCCAGGAACAAGGCGGCCAAAAGAGCTACTGCCGCGGCCTCCAAGGCCCCCGGTGCGAATGCACCGAACAAGAAGGGTACGGGTTCTGCTCCCGCAAATGGGGTCAAGTTGGTACCACCACGTTCGTCGGTGGTAACAATAACGCTAAAGCCGGAGGCAAAAGCCAATGGCGCCACATACGCCTCCATAATGGAGAAGGTGGTGGACGCCATCGATTTGAAGGACCTGGGCCTGGAAGCGGTCCGTATGAAGAACACAGCGGCGGGAGGCCGCAAGCTAGAAATCCCAGGTGCGACTAGTGGGCCAAAAGCCGATGCATTGGCGGCAAAACTAAGGGAGGTGATCGCGCAGGAGGCTGATGTGGGGAGACCCGTCAAGAAGGCCGAACTTCGACTTGTCGGCCTATCTGACTACATCAACCAGGAAAGGGTAATGGCCGCAATCGTGGCATTCACTGGACTGGCCCAAAATGACATCTCTTTGGGTGAAATTCGCGTCGGACCCTGGGGCTCTAACTCAATATTGGTCCGACTCCCGGTTGCACAGGCCAAAAAGATGGTGGAGGAGGGTCGCATAGCGATAGGGTGGGCGCACGCACAAGTGGTTGCGCTCGAAAACCTCCCGATAAGGTGTTACCGTTGTTACGGGGCGGGTCACACAAAATACACGTGTGACTCAAAAGTGGACAGGAATGCTTTGTGCTTCCGGTGCAGTGCCCCGGGACATCAGGCGGGAACCTGCATTGCAGAAAAGCCCCATTGCGCCGTATGTGCTGAGGCCAAATTGCCTCACGAGCACTATTTGGGAGGGAGGACATGCAGACCTCCCATCACAAAACCGTAGATGGCCCCCTGGGTGAGGGGCCCTCCAGCGACGGTAGAGCGCAATGCGCCAATGGATACGGCGGATATACAAACGGGACCCAATGTCAGTTAGGCCCAAAACAATATTACAGGCGAACTTAAATAACGCTGCCAATGCCCAGGATCTCATGACCCAGCAAATGGCGGAGTTAGGTGTGGATGTAGCCATTGCAGCGGAGCCTTACTCCATTCCTGCGCGATCAAATTGGATAGGGTCTACCGACGAAAAAGTGGTGATTACAACTCTGGCCAACAACAACATGGCCCCGATCTCTCTGCGGGAAAAGGGCAACGGATATGTAGCGGTTACATGGGGGGACATTGCCCTCGTGGGGCTATATTTCTCGCCCAACCGCAACCGTAGAGATTTCGAAGAGTTCGTCGGTAGAGTTCTTGGAGTCGTGCGCAGATTAGCTCCGCTGCAGACTATAGTTGCTGGAGATCTAAACGCAAAGTCGAGATCCTGGGGATGCCCCGTGACCACCCTAAGGGGAGAGGCGGTCGAGGATTTTTGCGTCGAGGCCGGATTAGTCCTCCTGAACAGGGGGAATACAAGCACATGCGTAAGGTGGCAGGGGGAATCGATTGTAGACGTCTCGTTTGCGACCCCTGCCATCGCCTCACGCATTATAGATTGGAGGGTGTTGGAGCAGGAGACCTTAAGTGACCACTTATATGTGTCCTTCAGGATCTCCGGCCCCCCAGCAGCAGACCATGTTGTTCGTGCAGCGAAATTTAAGCGGTGGGCACTAACGCGTCTTAACCGTGAGGCCGCAGCTGAGGCCGCAATGATGGAGTGTTGGCGGCCACCACCGCCCACCGATATGGATGTGGACGAAAAGGCGATAGAGTTTCGCAAAGCTCTAATGCGAATATGTGACGCTTCTATGCCCCGCGTCAAAGACCGCCCGCACCAAAGGGCAGTATATTGGTGGTCTGCCGAAATCGCCAGCCTCAGAGCCGCCTGCATGTACGCGAGGCGGCTGTATCAGAGGTGCCGCAGAAGAAGGCACACAGCGGAAGAAGAGGGGGCCCTATATGACCGCCTCAGTCAAATCAGGTTAGACCTAAAGGTTATGATACAGCGTGCAAAGTCGGCAGCATGGGAGGAGTTCCTGGCCGACTTGGATAGAGACCCGTGGGGGCGCCCGTATCGCTCCGTTCGTAACAGGATGCGGAGTTCGGCGCCCCCCACCGAGTCGTTCCAGCCGGAACTCCTGACCCGGATTGTGGAGGGACTGTTCCCCAATAGGGTACACGAGGTGGCACCGTTTGTTGCCCCTGAATATGACGCGGGAGTGGACACTCAATCCATCCCGCGCGTAACAGATGAGGAACTGGAAGTGGCTGTCGACCGCCTTCGAAAAAAGAAGAAGGCCCCGGGTCCGGACGGTGTACATGGCAAGGTTCTGGCCCTTGCCCTGGAACACGTCGGACCGAGACTCAGGGAGTTAATGGATACCTGCCTCCAAAGAGGAAGAGTACCAGGCATATGGAAGAGGGGGAGGTTATGCCTCCTCAAGAAAGAGGGACGCCCAGCTGAATCCCCATCAGCATATCGTCCTGTAGTATTGCTCGATGAAGTTAGCAAGATGTTCGAGAGGGTGATAGCCTCTCGAGTTATTGAGCACTTGACTGGAGAAGGACCGGACCTGGAGGAGACCCAATTTGGTTTCCGCCGTGGGAGGTCCACGATAGACGCCATTTTAAAACTGAAAAAGGAGACAGAAGAAGCGATTGACAGAGGGGAGAGGGTACTGGCGATATCACTAGATATCGCCAATGCGTTCAATACCCTCCCCTTCAGTGCCATAAAAGAGGCACTGAGATACCATAGGGTCCCAGGATACCTAAGGAAAGTCTTGGAAGATTACCTGACCGATAGATCGGTATTGTACGTGGAGCCAGGTGGTGCACAAATTCGTGCTCACGGAATGGTGTGTGGTGTTCCGCAAGGATCGGTGCTGGGACCATTACTATGGAACGTCGGCTACAACTGGGTCCTGAGGGGAACTCTTCTCCCTAGGACGAGTGTCATCTGCTATGCAGATGACACTCTAGTCACGGCAAGGGGCCGTGACTACCAGGAGGTGTCACGAAGAGCGTCTGCAGCTGCAACTCTTACGGTGACGCGTATTCGGTTGTTGGGTTTGGAGGTGGCGCTGCCAAAAACTGAGGCCGTCCTCTTCCACGGTCCTCGGGGCAGGCCCCCCAACAATGCCCAGGTTCGGGTGGATGGTGTCCCCGTTAGAGTTGGGTCCCAGATAAATTATCTGGGGCTCACCCTGGATAGCCGACTGAAGTTCGAGGCACACTTTGCCAAACTCGCTCCGAGGGTGGTCGGAGCGGCAATGGCACTGGCCAGGCTCTTGCCTAACATTGGTGGACCGGGAGATGGTTGCCGAAGGCTATACGCCGGCATTCTTAAGAGCATGGCCTTGTACGGAGCCCCGGTTTGGTCGGACGCCCTGTCTCGGAAGAACGTCGCCTGCCTGCGTAGACCGCAGAGGACAGTGGCTATCCGAGCCATTCGGGGTTACCGTACCGTCTCTTTTGTGGCAGCTACGGCAATAGCAGGAATGCTCCCATGGGAACTCGAGGCCAAGGTGTCAACCGAGGTCTACGAGTTCCGAGTGGAGAGGAGAGCTGGAGGGGACAATCCCGCACACGCCGAGATTGAGGGAGCGAGGCGTGAGGCCTACGACATGGCAGTATGGCAGTGGGAGGAGGTGATGGCAACCCCAGAAGCCGGAGCCAGTACTGTCGAGGCCATACGCCCCGTCCTGCAGAAGTGGCTGGAAAGGCCCCATGGTGGAATGTCTTACCACTTGACGCAGATACTTACCGGACATGGGTGTTTCGGTAAGTATCTGCACCGAATAGGTAGAGAGGAGTCGCCGAGCTGCCATCAGTGTGGAGACGAGATGGACACGGCACAGCACACGCTGGAAGCGTGTAGTGCTTTCCTGCCTCAACGTCGCACCCTCGAAAGGGCATTGGGGATGAGAGGCACGCTAGCCCTGCCAGAGGTAGTTGCGGCCATGGTTGAGGACGAAAGCAGCTGGGCAGCGGTGGCGGACTTCGCCGCGGAATGCATGGGCCTCAAAGAGGAGGCAGAACGCACCCGGGAAGAGTCCGCCAACGCTGCGCCAGCCAGGAGAAGGAGGACAGGGAGGAGGCGACGAAGGTTTGCCGACCTCCATCCACCGTAAGGTGATGCCGGGCCGTCTGGCGTAGTCAGGTTCTGACCTGATGCGTCATGACGACCCGAGAAATTAGTTGTAGGAATAGTAATAGGATGTAGGAAATAAGTATTTATGTATTTATGTCTTAGAGTAGGGAGGAACAAAGGGAGGGGGGCATCGGTATGGCTATTTAAGTATAGCACCCCAGATGTCCCCGGGCTCCCAATGGAGCCGTGTGTCCTCATGTGTTGTCTTGTAGTGTCTTTGTGTTGTTGGGTGTCGTTGTTCTTTTGTTGTTGTTGGTTCGGTCGTGTGGTTGGTCTTTGGTCTCGAAGGTTGGGGTGGTAACCCGAAGTGGAAGGCAACTGAGTCTGGCTGACGCCCGGCTGTCTCAGGTCGACCACGGAGGGTTCCACCTCATAGGGTTATTGTGTTGTGGTGTTTGGAGCGGGGACTTGACATGGAAGCGACGAACGGTATGATGACAGCTGGTTATCTGCTGATTCGGAGCGACCACGATAGAGCCCTGCTTCAGACGACTATTTGTGATGTCCCGCATAGGTGTTGTTGTGTCCGCATACCCATAAGGGGTTATGTCTTGTCTTGGGTGGTTTGTGGCGTTCTGGTTGTTGAGTCCGCGTGCCCGCTAAAGGTGGGCACGTCTCTCTGGTCGTTGAGTCCGCATGTCCACGCAAACGTGGGCATGTCAGTCGGTTGGTTTTGTCCGCATGCTCACAAGGGGGGGAAGGGTGTGGGCATGCAGGTCTGGTTTCGTTGTGTCCGCATGTACACAAAAGTGTACATGCTCCATAACACGCCCTAAAAGTCTGGTCCCCCAGGGGTTTTTACCGGGTCGGCTACGGCCATCCCCGGTTAAACCCGTTCGATCAAGTTTTCCCCAGGGTAAAAAAAAAAAAAAAAAAAAAAAAAAAAAAAAAAAAAAGGTTAGGTTAGGTTAGGTTAGGTTAGGTTAGGTTGGGGTTCGACCTTATTCCTGATGCAGTTCCAGAAGTCTCCGAGGAGGAGATGGAGACTGCCCTGGACCGCCTTCGAGCTAAAAAGAGGGCGCCAGGTCCAGATGGCGTTCCAGGACAAATCCTCGGGCTAGCGTGTAAGCAACTGGGAGATAGGTTGCGGGGAATTTTCTCTGCATGCCTAAAGTCCGGGGAGTTCCCCAGGATTTGGAGGCAAGGGCGTTTGTGTCTCCTTATAAAGGAAGGCCGCCCACTCGACACGCCGTCCGCCTATCGCCCAATCGTTTTGCTGGACGAGGCGGGCAAGCTACTCGAAAGAGTTATTGCCGCCCGCATCTCCCAGCATCTCGAAAATGACGGCCCGGACATCTCCCCCCGGCAGTACGGGTTCAGCAAGGGGAAGTCCACGTTGGATGCGTTGACCGAACTGAAGCGGCTTTCGGAGCAGGCGACGGGACAAGGAGAGGTGCTGCTAGCTGTCTCGCTGGACATAAAGAATGCGTTTGGCAGCCTCCCCTACGCCACGATAGAAGAAGCTATGCGCTTCCACCAGGTTCCCCTGTATCTGCGCCGAATAATAGGCTCATACCTCAGGGATCGGAATGTGGTCTACATAGGGCCCAATGGTGAAATGGCTTCACGCCGCATGAGTGCCGGGGTTCCACAGGGGTCTGTGCTTGGGCCCCTGTTATGGAATCTCGGATTCAACTACGTCTTGCGGGGTATTCTGCTGCCCCGGACCGAGGTGTTGTGTTACGCAGACGACACCTTGGTTACAGCCCGGGGTAGTAATTATGAGGACGCAGCCAGACGAGCCACGGTCATGACGTCCCTGACGGTTAGCCGAATTCGAGAACTGGGTCTCGAGGTGGCCTTGGATAAAACCAAGGCCATCCTGTTTTACGGTCGCCGCGGCAGACCTCCGGCCGGTGCTCACATCTCCGTGGACGGGAAGACGATCAAGGTGGAAGGTACCCTTAAGTATTTGGGCCTTACCCTCGATTCCAAGTGGTCGTTCACGGAGCACTTCCGCAGGCTTTCTCCGCGTCTGGTGGGAATGGCTGCTGGGCTGGCCCGGCTCCTCCCAAATCTAGGGGGGCCAAGCGTCTCATGCCGCCGCCTGTACGCAAGAGTTATTGCAAGCATGGCGCTCTATGGTGCGCCTATCTGGGCCGGGGCTCTTAATGCTGCCAACAAATCCCTGTTGCATCAAGCACAGCGGATAACAGCAGTTAGAGCCATTAGAGGTTATAAGACCGTCTCTTTTGGGGCGGCCTGTGCCCTTGGAGGAGCCCCCCCCTGGGAGTTAGAAGCCAGGGTTCTGGCGGCTACTTACCAATTCCGGGCGGAGGCCAGAAGTCGCGGGGAGCGACCGGCCCCAGAAGAGATGGTAGAGGCGCGGCGCGTGGCACAAGAAACCCTCATGGCAAGGTGGACGGCGGATTTAGAGGCCCCGGTGTATGGAGCCAGAACGATAGACGCTCTCAGGCCAGTGCTCCAAAAATGGTGCTCGAGAAAGCACGGGGCATTAACGTTCCGGCTTGTGCAGGTGTTGACTGGACACGGGTGTTTTGGTCGATACCTGCATCGGGTGGCCCGTAGGGAGCGGACTGCTTCCTGTCACGAATGTGGTGCTGTCGAGGATACGGCGCAGCACACCTTGGCGGTGTGCGGCCTGTTCTCTCCTCAGCGCCACATTTTGGAGGAAACGATTGGTGGTGACCTCTCGTTACCCAGCGTGGTAAAGTCCATGCTGGAGAACGAAAAGTCCTGGAAGGCCGTGGTCTCTTTTTGTGAGGAAGTGATGACTCACAAAGAGACCGCGGAGCGAGGTCGTGAAAACGACGCTGAGGCGGACCAGATCCGCAGAAGACGGACAGGTGTCAGGAGGCGCCGCTTTACGCGCTTTCTACCACCCTAACATTGCCAGTGGACCAGAATGGTCTGCCTAGCACGGCAATGCACGTCCTTGAGGATTTGCCCACATATCCCGGGCATCTCCTCCCCCTGACGGCAAATCCGTTGAGTGGACTCGGTGACATGTAGAACACGATCTCGAGCCACTCCTGCGGTACGCGGGATATACAGAGGTTTTTAGTGGGTAGGCCCCTCCTTCTCCCGACCTGCGTCGGGAGCAGAAGGGGAGAGCCCCACTTAAACTTGGTAACAAGCTTTCCTCTGTCAAAAAAAAAAAAAAAAAAAGGTTAGGTTGGGGTTAGGTTAGGTTAGGTTAGGTTAGGTTAGGTTGGGGTGCGAGTCAGGTGACCTCCACGTTGGTGCACCCTGGGCAACGGCTGGTTCCAACAGTCTCCCGCTCTGGCGTGTAGTAGACGCTTGGACCCAGCCGGCTGACATCTGACTAGGCGGGGTCCCTTCTGGGCCTTGCAACTCCCATACGTGGCCCACTCTGGGTCGCATAACTCACTCGCTCCTTCTGAGCAGTGAGAGGAGCTTTGAGCGGCGCCCCTTCTGGACGTCGCTTACAAAGACGGTCGCCCCTTAAGGGTTGTTAGACCGCACCGGCCATGGTTGGGCACATAGACTGGTGGGGTATAGCAACCCGTAAATTGCTGGAACAACTCATGACAAGCAGACCTACAAAATTATTACCCCAGGAGGGTACCCGCAAGGCGGGAGAACCCCTCCTCGGGATCGGCAAGCCGGGCGCTAAAGCGTCCGACCTGTCGGCCCCGAGCAAGCCTCTCGTGTCTGGGGGAGGCATAGACCTGCATGGCGGAGTTTTAGGAGAAGGCGAGTGTTACTACTCGTCGGACGAGACGGTGGAGATGCGCGATCTGGAGAGTGACAGCCGGAAACGGGCTCACCCAGTCGTAGAATACGATTCAGACGACGACGAGTTTTTGGCCGAGAATGAGTACCCGGCAGCGGCTTTGTTGGGGGTTCCCTCCACAAGCCGGGGTCGTGATGCTTACCTTGGCACTTCCGTCGGCCTGCGTGAAGCTCAACAACAGCTGAGTCGGCTAGAGGAAGAGGATAGGAGCCTCGCTGGTGAGCGAGAGAAGTCGAGGAAGGAAGCCTTAGCGGAGAAAAGGAAGAGTGCCCCAAAAAAGGGTCCTGCTAAGAGCCGCTTGCAGTCCAGGGACAATACCATCAGTGTCCCCACTGCAGCAGAGGTTGAGCTAGCCACCCAAATAATCATCCCTTGGGAGGCGGAGCCGGGTGGACCATCAGCACAGGATGTCCACGAAGTTGGGATTCTGTGTGCTAGAGCCGTTAGGGAGGTGTCTAGGAAGTCGGGTAACATTAAGTCGACACTCCAAAAGACCCTCAATAACGCTGCCAGCACCATGACTCGGGTCATGTCCAACCTGTCGTCTAGGACGCTCAGCGTTGAAACCAAAGACCTGAGAGAGGACAATAAGAGACTGCGGTTAGAACTGCAGTCGCTTAGAGCGGAGGTTGATCTCCTACGAAAGGAAGTCGGCAAGGGGAAGAAATCCCCTTCCCGTAGTGAGGTCCCTTCTAATACCGGACCGGACCAAAATGCCTCTGGCATATTTGGCGTGATTCAGCGCTCCTTGAACGCTTCCATCGGGGAATTGAGTTCTCGCCTCGATGGAATCGAGTCAAGGCTGCCTGGATCCGAGAGGACCCGACCGCTTTTAGCGGCCGATCGCAGGCGATCAGTGGAATATCCACCTCTCCCTGCCCCGATTGTGACCAATCCGTCGGTTAGTCGACCACCGGCGAAAAAAACCTCTCGTCTCTCTTCGACAACAACACCTGTCGCCCGTCGTGCTGTTATGCCGACGGTTTGCCCATCAGTAGTTGCCCCTGCACCTCCTTCGGAGGCGCCGCAGGCGGTGACTCGTGGCAAAAAAGGGAGGCGACGAGGTAAGAGGAGGCGTAAAACGCCGCTTGCTGAGGAGGCAACACCATCTCGCCCCCAAGCGGCTTCAGGCCGCCATGTGCAAGGGCGGACACGCGGCAAGACAGTACGCGTAAATACGCCCAGGTCTGCAGCGATTATTATCACGCTGCGACCTGAGGCCATTGAAGGAGGCGTTACTTACGCCCAGACGCTACAAAAGGCGATAAGGAGCGTCCCACTCGCCGACCTTGGCATCACTGCTGGGGTCAGAACGAAAATGACGGCAACGGGAGCCAGACTTGTCGAGGTTTACGGGCAACAGAACCGCGACAAGGCTGATCTGCTTGCTGGTCGTCTCAAAGAGGTCATCTCTGATGTGGCCACTATCGTCCGGACCGAGAAATGCGTGAGTCTGCGCATCTCGGAACTGGGCGAGTCCGTCACAAAGGAAGCCCTCTTGGAGGCGATCGCGACGAAAGGAGGATGTTCACGGGAGTTCATCCGAGTGGGGAACATTCATATGGGCCCCAACAAGATCGGCGCGACAATTGTGAGCTGCCCAACAAAGGCTGCGAAATCTATTGTTGCTGCGGGTAGGTTACACCTCAGTTGGAGTGCCGCCCAAGTGACTGTCCTAGAGCCCCGCCCTATGCGGTGCTTTAGATGCATGGGAGTAGGACACACGCGCCCTAGGTGCCCCTCGGACGTCGATCGCACCGGAAATTGCTTCCGGTGTGGTCAATTAGGTCACCGAGCAGCGACATGCTCGAAGAAGGAGCCGCACTGCGCTGTCTGCGCAGCGGCAAATATACCACACAAGCATGTGATGGGCGGCCGGGGTTGTAGCCCCCCGGCCACCAGAGGCATACGATCTGCTTCTGGCCCCGAGACTATTGAGAGGGAGCTCGGCAACGAGCGGATGGAAACAGTCGAGGAGGTGGCGAGCGTTGAGCCGCTAGCGCCCCCCCCGACCCCACAGAGCGTAGCTAGTAAAACCGCCTCTGTGACGCAGGACGCAGTCTCCAAGCCCAGGCCCGCACCGGAACGCATTCCGATCGTGGTGCTTGAGCGTGAGCGTTGTTTGCGCGAACGCGCATCTTCTCTCCGGAGGAGCATGCCGCGTAGCGAGTTAGAAGAGGAGAGAGAGCGTGAGGCGCTCCGTGAAGAAGAGGGGAACGGTCGAGGTCGACCTTCCTTTCTAAGGTCGGCGGATGGCAAGTTCGCCAGCAAGAAGGGAGCCCCTTAAGGGCGGCTACACCTAAGTCGAGTGCCGCTTTGCACGTCTGAGGGCCAAGCGGCAATTAGCCAACGGCAGGTACCGCAAGGCCCTAGAACAGATCTGACTGTGTACGCTGTGTTTTTGCTCGGGTATGTCTGGTTGACCCTCTCTCTCACCCGGCGCTTTAGCGTAGGGAAAGGGAGACGGAAAGCCAGAAGAGTCCCAGACGATTTGAGGTCCACTTTGGGCCGATTATGTACTATAAAGGTTTTCACAGCGAGAAAAAAAAAAAAAAAAAAAAAAAAAAAGGTTAGGTTAGGTTAGGTTAGGTTCCAAAGGGGGCTGCCCTGAAGGCAGTGTAAATGTTGGGGCGATCCGTAATGCTCTCGGTGGTGACGGGTCTACATTGGTCCGGTGTCCAATGGCTGCCGCTAGGGTACTAGCCAGAGCGGGGCAATTTAAAATCGGGTGGTGTTTTGCCAAAGTAACGGCATTGGCGCCCCGCCCAATGCGCTGCTTCAGGTGCTTGGGCATAGGGCACGTGAGGGAAAGGTGTCCATCCCTAACGGACCGCAGTAGTCTATGTTACCGCTGCGGCCGTGAAGGGCACAAAAAGAAGGAATGCTCCCGAGAGCCAAAGTGCGCCATCTGTCTCTCTCACGAAAGACCGGCAGCGCACACGATGGGAAGCAGGAGCTGCGGCCCTCCGGCAACCCGGGGACGAGTTGACCCGCCCCTTGGTATTCCGACCGTAGAGAGGGGGCCTGAAGAGGCCATGGAAGAAGAATTTGAGATGCCAGAGGTGTACCTAGGTTTAGGTCGCGAGCCGGCATCTCTTGCCACATCTCCCGTTGCCGACCTCCCCAATGCCTCTCCTATGAGAGATACCGGGACGCCCGTGACGGAGGAGACCGAGGACGAGCCGGCATGTCCGGTCGTCCAGGCGCATATCGCTAATGATGAAGGAGCGTAGCGCTCCCACAACTTCCACGTGATAAAGCCCACTAGGGCTGTAAGCAAGTGGAACGCCATCGCGTTGCCGATAGGTTGTAGCGGGCTAAATCAGTAAATGGGTTCCGCTCAGCCTGAACGTCGGCCTGTCGATATGCACCCGGGGGTTTTAGTGGGTCGGGCAGACCATCGCCCAACCCCACATACCCCGACAACGGGTTGAGCACATTGCTCCCCGTGGGATGACTTGGTCGCAAGTTTCCCCCGGGTTAAAAAAAAAAAAAAAAAAAAAAAAAAAAAAAAAAAAAAAAAAAAAAAAAAAAAAAAAAAGGTTAGGTTGGGGTGCGAGTCAGGTGACCTCCACGTTGGTGCACCCTGGGCAACGGTTGGTTCCAACAGTCTCCCGCTCCGGCGTGTAGTAGACGCTTGGACCCAGCCGGCTGACATCTGACTAGGCGGGGTCCCTTCTGGACCTTGCAGCTCCCATACGCGGCCCACTCTGGGTCGCATAACTCGCTTGCTCCTTCTGAGCAGCGAGAGGAGTTACTGACGGCGTCCCTTCTGGGCGTCGTACCATAAAGACGGCCGCCTCTTAAAGGTTCTCAGGTCGCACGGGGGGAAAGGGGGCACCGGTGAGAGCGTTGCAACCGGGGTGTACGCCTACCCCGAAGCCGTTATCTGCCCTTTTGCGGCAACGACCCCACCGTTGGCGCCGTGGGTACGCTGTGTCTGGGCAGACCGGAGGCCAAACGGCCGCGGGAAGGAAAACCCACCAAGCCCCGGAGAACACCGGTAAAAACCTACGGACACCGCCCGTCCTCCGTAGTATATAGGGCGCCCTCGGCGTGTGGACGACGCGTGGGTGATATTTTTGGTCCAACGGGGAAGGGCAGCCCCTGAATTGCCATCGTTTGGGGGGGGATGACAACCCGTAAATTGTCAAAAACCACAATGAAGAGCAGCAATAAAAACGTGTTACCCCAGGAGGGTACCCACCGACAGGTGGGAGAACCCCTCCCCGGGACTAGCAAGTCGGGCGGTAACTCGTCCGTCTCGTTGGCCCCGGGCAAGCCCCTTGTATCTGGGGGGGGCATTATTCTGCGTGTGGAGGCGAAGGAGAAGGAGGGCTTCACGGATTCGGACTCTGAGTCCGTAATCATGGGAAGCGTTAGTGGTGGGCGGAAGAGGCCACTTGACTCCGACTTGGACTCCGACGATCAGTCGGGGAATGAGTCTGTGGTGTCGTCGGCCTCGGCCAAGGTGTCGTCTGCGAGGAGAGGACGTGCAGTCGCCGCCGTAACAAGAGAGGGGAAACGAGCCGATGGTCAGCGGGCCAGGAACGCCAAGGATGTCGCGAGGGATGGGCGAGAGGGGTTGTCCGAAGGACACCCGTCACCTCGCCCCGCCTCTGTGGACTCCTTTGGGGAACTTGTTGGGCTGACAAGCGAGGCGGCTCTTGAGATGGAGATTCCATTTATAGCGGAACCGTCGGACCCTTTAACGGCCGACGAAATTCAGGAAGTGGGCATCAGATGCGCTCTGGCCGTGAAAAGGGTGGCCCAGACGTCCGGACACCTTAAAGGCACGTGCCAGGGCACGCTGAACAATGCTGTTGCCGTGATCCGCCGATGCCTGTCCAACCTGGCATCCAGGACTTTGGACGATGAGTCCAAGCGGATTGAGGCGCAAAACCTGCGCCTACAGGAGATTGTGGAAGGCTTGAGGTCAGAGGTCGCCTCATTGAGGAGTGAGGTTGGCCGGAACAGTGCGTCACCGCGCTGGGCACAGAGCCCTCAAGCCGCCGCTTCCGAACCCGGACGAGACGACCCTCTGCTGGCGGCAATCGCCGGCATGAAAGAAATGATGGAGGCGTCCGCCATATCAATGGGTGCACGGCTGGACCGCCTAGAGGCGAGATCGGTGGCATCGGAGAGTGTCCGCCCGCCCTCTGTGGTTGAGAGCGAGAGATTTGGGGACTTCCCCTCTCTCCCTACTCCTGCAAGGGTGGCTGGGCGCAAACGAGTGTCTACCCCTCTACCCCGAGTGTCGCTCATCAGCGAAAAGACGTCGGCTCCTAGAGTCCCGCTTTCCCAAGCGGGCACTAGTAGAGCGCAGCCGCCGGAGCCACTCCCGTCTGAGACCTGGACGGAGGTGCCCCGTGGTGGGAGGAACCGGAAAGGCCGAAAGGCACCTTCCGTTAAGGCGAGTCCCTCCACTGGCCCACCACGGACGAGTCCGCCTTCGGCTTCGGTGCCGGATCGCGCAGCTGTGCCACCGGTTCACCCGGCAGCGCAAGCGGCGCCGAAAAAGAGGAAGCGCAGGAGGGCCGGGTTGAGGCAGCCGAAGACCGCGGCTATCGTGGTTCAGCTGCGCCCTGAAGCGATCGCGATGGGGATGACGTATGCCCAGACCATCGCGAAAGCCAGACAGGAAATCTCGCTCGCCGACCTCGGTATCGGGGAAGGCGTGAGATCGCGAACTGCCGCCACGGGAGCGCGGCTTATCGAGGTTCCGGGTGCTGGAAGCGGCCAAAAAGCCGACTTGCTCGCTCAACGGCTCGAGCAGGTGTTGTCGGAGGTGGCCACGGTTGTCCGGCCTGAAAAGTGCGCGGATCTCCGCGTATCAGGGCTAGACATCGCAATCGCCGCCTCCGACGTCGCTGCAGCCGTTGCTGCGAAAGCTGAGTGCTCCGTCGAGAGCGTGAGGGTGGGCCAAATAAGAGCTGGCCCTGATAATGCAAGATCCACCATCGTGCGCTGCCCCATACGAGCGGCTAAAGCGCTGGTGGTGACCGGCAAGCTGCTCCTGGGGTGGAGTACTGCCACAGTGGTTGCCCTCGAGCCCCGCCCAATGCGGTGTTTCCGCTGCATGGGCGTGGGCCACACGAGGCCGAGGTGCCCATCCGCCGTAGACCGCACCGGACTTTGCTTCCGGTGTGGTAAGCTAGGACACCAGGCGAGGGTTTGCACACGCCAACCACGCTGTGCAGTTTGTGCCGATGCCAGCAGGCCATTCGGCCATTTGATGGGTGGCAGGGGTTGTAGTCCCCCTGTCGTCAGGGCTCGTCCGGAGATGCCGGAGTCACGCCCTGATTCTGAGACTACCCCGAGGGAAGCCGCCCCGCCATTGGCGGAAGAGTCGGCAATGGAGACGGCAGAGGAGGTCCCAACGCCTCGTCCCACAAGCCCTGCGCCCGACCCTCCCAATGCCTCTGCTTACAGAGGTACCGGGGGAGAAGGTGTGAGGGAGGCAAAAGATCTGGGAACGAGTTCCGGCGCCTTGGCCCGGCTCAGACCCAGGTCTAAGGATGGGCGCTTCGTCGCCAAAAATCCGACACAGGAGGAGGGCCCCAAAGGGTCACGCTGATTGTGGGGCTCAATAACATTCAGCAGTGGGACGCCCGACAGGGCGTGGCTGGTGGATGGCGCGGACCACTATTATAACAGAATCCGCGTCAGCCACGGACCGGCGTGCCTGTTTCTCCCTGGGGTTTTTAGTGGGTCGGCCGAACAACATCAGGTCAACCCCACATACCCCCGCGGGTAGCCCCGACCCGCGGGATGATTCCGTAGGGAATTTTCCCCAGGGTAAAAAAAAAAAAAAAAAAAAAAAAAAAAAAAAAAAAAAAAAAAAAAAGGTTAGGTTAGGTTAGGTTAGGTTGGGGTGCGTGTCAGGTGACCTCCACGTGGTGCATCCTGGGCAACGAGTGGTTCCAACATTCTCCGTTCGGAGAAAGTTGGGCCCAATCGGCTAACATCTGGCAAGGCGGGAGCCCCTTCTGGGCCCTGCGACTCCTGTGCGTGCCTACTTTGGGCCGCACAACTCGCTGCTCCTTCTGAGCAGCTTTGAGGAGAGGAGTTACACAAAGACGGCCGCCCCTTAAGGGTTATCAGGTCGCAACGGGGGGAAAGGGGAGCACCGCGAAAGCGGTGTAACGGGGGCCTACGCCAGCCCCCGATCGTCGTAAACCACTGCGGTTCCTGCAACGACCCCCACTCGCGGCGTTGTGGGGTACGCGGGTTCCGTGGTGGAGCGAGGGCTTGCCTTAACCGGCCGGCCGCGTGAAGGACACACTCTAAAACCCGAGAGAAACCTCGTTAAAACCTGTCATTTTCCCCGTCCTTGACAGTATGTAGGGTTCCCCGTGTATGAGGCCACTGCACGGGGTGACCGTTATTTGCTCTCCACTCGTGGGATTAATGTCTAAGTGTTCAATTAATTTTTCTGACGTTTCGGTGAAGTCGGCGGAGCCTGATTCCAGGTCCGTCGTGGGTAGTAGTGGAGTGTCCGACCCCAAAGGGAAGGACGTGGACGGCAGCCTTCTGGCTGGGCCCGAGAAGGGCGGAGTTGAGGTGGAGACGGGCGGACTGAAGCTCACCTTCAGGTCGTCCAGGGCTGCTGGCAGTTCATCGCCAACCGCCGCGCGATCGCGCAGCGTGTCTGCAGTAAGGATGGAACGGGATGTCGACGTCGAGTCTGATTCATCGGCGGTTTCTATGAAATCGGCCGTTGACTCCGTCGCAAGTCCCAAGTCTTCATTCATGAAGAAAAAGGGGAGTCGTGCCAGCTCGCCGGCAGTGTCGGCTCGCAGCAAGGGCCTAGTCCGCACCTCCCCTTATCCTAAGCGAGGGCAAAAAGAGGACCAGTGCAGCGAGATGTCAGATGACAGCTCCATCAGCGTCGACACGCTCACTGGGTCGCTGAAGAGGAAGCGTCCCCCCAAATCATCTAAGGGGGGTAAACAATCGGAGGCTCTCTCGGACTCGTCTGAGGACAATCCGAAGAAGCCGGCACAACGTGGTCGAGGGAGACCCCCCACCACAGGGGAATACGTTGGTCTCGCCCAGGCGAAGCGCGAGCATACCGCTGCACTCCGCGAGGAGCAGCAGGTTGCGCTCGACCGGGAGGTAGCGGAAATGGAGCGCCGTGCCTACGAGACCAGGGCTGCGTTCTATGCAAGTAGAACGGAAGATGAGGCCCCTACACCCACAGATCCAGACCTGAAGACCGCCCTCGACATCGAGGAGGTGGTGAAGGCGGACTGTGCGGTTATAGTGGAGGTGGCTAAGAAGTCCTCGCACCTCCAGGGCCCCTTCCAAAAGGCCTTGAAAAAAGCTGCACAATCCATAATGGATTGTTTCCGCGAGGTGTCCTCGAAAAACATCACAGAGGACACCCGCATCTTAAAGGCGGAGAATGTGAGGCTGCAACAGCAGCTGGCAGACCTCACGAAGAGTGTTGCAGCTTTGTCTGCAGAGGTGAGGGATCTGAAGAGTGGAAGGAAGAGTATGTCCCCTCCCCTCACTCTCCCTGAGGTTCTGCCCTCAGTGGATGTTATGGAGACGGACTGCCCTCCTCCAAGACCTCTCTCGCCGACTGTCGTCGTGCAGGAGATGACTGGCCGCGGCAAAACCAAGGCCGCTTACGAGGAGCCGGGCGCCCTACAGGCTTTTGAAGCAAGGCTGGCCCGAACTTTCGGGGCCATGCTAAATGCTCGCCTGGAGGGTCTGGAGGATCGCCTGCTGCCGGCTAAGAGCCTGCGACCGCCGCTTGCGGCGGACCGCAAAGCAGCAGCTGCGCCCACGCCCCCTATTACCAAGGGGAAAGCAAAGCCGGCCATACCAACTGTGCCGGCTAAAAAGGGCAAGGTGGCGGCCAAAAAGCCGGACCCCCCGCCCAAGCAAGCGAAGAAAGCCGGTCCTCCTGCGACCGTCCCGTCTACCTCCCGGGGTGCTGCAAAAGCGCCTCCCCCGGTTGAGGCTGAAAAGGAATGGACGACGCAGGAGTCGCGCAAAAAGCGCCAAAGGAGAAGGAGGAAGGCCAAGGCATCGGCCCCTCCAGAGCTGGCCCCGCCCCGCCAATCTTACTCGGCGGCGGTAAAGCAGCAGAAAGCGCCTCGGCGGAGGCCTAACAATTCTTCAGCTCCGCCCGCTACTGCTTCTAGGAAGGCTCGTAAGACCGGTCGAAAGGCCAAGCTGGTTGCGCCGAAGTCGGCGGCAGTCGTAGTGACCCTTACTCCCGAAGCAGTTGAGAAGGGGGTCACCTACGCCGACGCGCTGGCCAAAGCCCGAGACTCGGTCGACATCGACGGGATGGATATCCCAAACCGTCGGTGCCGAAACACCATGACCGGGTCTAAGATCATAGAGATCTCGGGCGTGGCCTCAGCTGAGAAGGCCGACCAGCTGGCCGGCAAAATGAGGGAGGCCCTTGAGGGCATGGCAACGGTCATCCGGCCCACCAAAACAGCAGAATTGAGGGTGGGTGGTCTAGATGAGTCGGTGATGGAGGCGCACTTGGCCGCAAAGATCGCGGCCAAGGGTGGATGTGGCGTGGACGCCGTGAAGGTGCGCCCCATCCGCTACGGCTCTGACGGCTTTGGCTCGACAGTGGTGTCGTGCCCGGTCGCCGCTGCCAAGAAGGTTGTTGACGCCGGCCGCCTGCTTATAGGGTTCAGTGCGGCTAACGTCAGAGCATTGGAAGCCCGTTCTGACCGGTGCTTCCGGTGCATGCAGGTGGGGCACGCCAGAGCGAGTTGCCCTTCAAAAACCGACCGGAGCAACCTCTGCTACCGGTGCGGTAAGGAGGGGCACAGGGGCTTCGAATGTAGCGCGAAGCCCCACTGTGCCGTGTGTGCCACGGCCAAGCGACCGGCAGGCCACGTAATGGGGGGGCGTAGTTGTAAGCCTCCCCTGGCCAAGGGCAAATTGCCGGCGCGTCCAGCTCGCCAGGCCGCCCCCGCCACACAGACGGCGCCCCAAACGGGGCCCGAGGAGGTTGATATGGTGGTCGAACAATGTTAAGACGGCCCCATATCAACTTTCTACAGGTGAACCTGAACCACTCTACCAGAGCTCAGGACCTGCTACACCAGAGCCTGGCGGAGTGGTCAGTGGACGTGGCGGCGGTGTCGGAGCCATACTTTGTCCCCAACCAGCCCAACTGGATCGGGGACACGTGCGACTCTGCCGCCGTGATGGTGCGTGCGGCCCCAGGATATACACCCCCCTCAATTTATGAGCGGGGTGCTGGGTACGCGGCGGTCGTTTGG
The DNA here is from genome assembly GCA_947562085.1 of Eudonia lacustrata. Classification (NCBI taxonomy): domain Eukaryota; kingdom Metazoa; phylum Arthropoda; class Insecta; order Lepidoptera; family Crambidae; genus Eudonia; species Eudonia lacustrata. The sequence continues at coordinate 25,994,211 of OX387314.1, forward strand.
GAGGATATGGTCATTATTTCGACATATTTCTCCCCAAACAGACCGCTCGCCGACTTCAAGGCGTTCCTCGGAGTTGTCGGCGTAGCCATCCGGAGGGCGGCCCCGCGTCAGGTTCTCGTCCTTGGAGACCTGAACGCAAAGTCGGTCGTCTGGGGTTGCCCAGCGACCGATCAAAGGGGCCACGCTGTGGAGCAGTGGGCAGCCGCTGCTGGGCTGTCGCTCCTCAATAGGGGCGCAGCCCACACGTGCGTGCGGCACAATGGAGGCTCGGTGGTGGACGTGTCGTTTGCCACCCCAGCCCTCGCGCTCACGATCAGCGACTGGAGGGTGGTGCAGGACGTGGAGACTCTCTCGGACCATCGATACATCCGATTCGAGAGCTCCACCCTGCACCAAAGGCCCCCACAGCCCACAAGCTGTGACCGGCCTCCCCGCTGGGCATTAAGCAAGCTCAAGCCGGAGCTTGCGAACGAGACGGCGATCTTTGAGGACTGGTTCTCGCGTCCGATGTCCGGTCCGGACGTCGACGACTCAGCTCGCCGTCTCCGCGGCGCTTTGACGGAGGTGTGTCAGGCCTCTATGCCTCGGGCGCAGCCTCCGCGGGACCGCCGGGAAGTTCACTGGTGGTCCCAGGACATTGCAGTCATGAGGGAGGACTGCAGTGTCCAAAGGCGGGCCTACACTAGGGCCCGCCGGCGCCGCGTGAGGGACACTCGGGAGGAGGACCGCCTGTACGAGCTGTACAGGCAGTCGAAAAAGACCCTGCAGACTGCGATTGCCTCCTCAAAGGAGGTATCCAGAGAAGAGCAGTTGCAGGGTCTGGATCGGGATCCATGGGGGCGGCCGTATAAGCTGGCGCGCAACCAGCTGAAAGCGCGCGGCACGCCTCTCACGGAGACGATGGATCCTGACCTCCTGGGGTCGGTCATCGGGGGACTGTTTCCCCCGGCCGAGGACGGTTTTGTTCCCCCTCGGATGGCCCCGCCAGCTCCGGACGAGGAGCGAGAGAACGATCCTCCTCCTCCTCTTATTGATGAGGAGGAGTGGAAGGACGCCGTCGCCCGTCTGAAGGGGCGTAAGACGGCACCGGGACCTGACGGCGTCCCAAAGCGGGTGTTGGACCTGGCCCTAAAACATCTTGGGGCCAGGGCCAGGGAACTGTGCGACGCTTGCTTCAAGTTCGCACAGTTTCCCAAAGTATGGAAGGAGGGGTCTTTGTGCCTTATTGCGAAGGAGGGGCGTCCGGCAGACGACCCCTCGGCATATCGCCCCATTGTGCTGCTGGATGAAATCGGGAAGGTCTTCGAGAAGATCATTGCTTCCCGAATAGTCCAGCAGCTGGGAGGAGGGACAGGCCCTGACCTCTCCGAGGCCCAGTACGGCTTCCGGACGGGGCGTTCGACAATCGTCGCCCTGTCTGATCTCCGGACTCTTGTTCAAGAGTCCGTCGAGAGGCGTGAGGTAGTGTTGACGGTGTCGCTGGACATCCGCAACGCGTTTAATAGTCTCCCGTTCGGCGTCATCATGGAGGCTCTTCGCTATCACAAAATGCCTCCATATCTGCGCCGAATAGTGGGAGACTATTTGAGGGACCGGGACGTAGCGTACGTGGGACGTGGCGGCGAGCTTGGCCGTCACAGGGTGTCCCGCGGCGTTCCACAGGGGTCGGTCCTTGGCCCCTTATTGTGGAACGTCGGTTACGACTACGTTCTTCGGTGTGGCCTCCCCCCGATGGTGCGGTCGTTTTGTTACGCCGATGACACGCTCGTTACCGTCCGGGGGACGCGGCTGGAGGATGTCCAGCGCCTGGCGTCCGTGTTCGTCAGCCATATCGTGCGGCGGATACGGACGTTGGGCTTGGAGGTGGCCCTCCACAAGACCGAGGCCATGGTGTTCCATGGGCCTCGGAGACGGCCGTCAGCGGGTGCGTCGATCGTTGTGGAGGGCGAGAGGGTCGGTCTGAAGCCCCAGATGAAGTATCTGGGGCTGGTGATTGATGGGCGGTGGAGTTTCGAGGAGCATTTCCGACTCCTCGAGCCCCGGCTGCTGGGAGCAGCAGATGCCCTTGGGCGTCTCTTGCCCAATGTGGGGGGCCCGAGCGTGGCGTGCCGCCGACTCTACGGCGGCATCGTGCGCTCCATGGCGCTGTATGGGGCGCCGGTGTGGGCTGATTGCTTAAGCCCACACGCCATCGCCTCTCTCCAGCGGGCCCAGCGCGCAATGGCGCTGCGGGCGATCCGGGGCTACCGAACGGTGTCCCGGAAAGTGGCGTGCGCTCTCGCGGGGACGCCCCCGTGGGAGCTGGTGGCGGAGGTGCTCGCTGCGGCATACCGGCAGCGAGCGGAGGAGAGGGCCAGTGGCAATCGCCTGGCCCCTCAAGAGAGGCGCTCTGCTCTTGAGGGAGCACGAGAGGAAATGTTCCGCCTATGGTCCGAGGACCTGGGCGAAGGGGCCTCGGCTACGCAAACGCGTAGCCTGGAGGCCTTACGCCCCGTCCTCCAAGCATGGGCGGAGCGGCGCCATGGGTCGCTCACATACCATCTGGTGCAGGTGCTGTCCGGACATGGTTCGTTCGGACGCTATCTGCACCGGATCGGAAGAGAGCCGACCCCACAGTGCCACCATTGCGGGGCAGCGGAGGACACGGCGCAACACACCCTAACGGTGTGCTCTGCGTTCGATGTCCAGCGCTCCGCATTGGTCACTGTGATTGGCGCGGACCTCTCCCTGCCGACCGTGGTTCTGTCCATGCTCGGTAGCGAGGGGTCCTGGGAGGCGGTCAACTCCTTCTGCGTCGACGTCATGACGCGGAAGGAGGAGGCGGAACGGGCCAGGGAGGATGACCCCCTGGCAAATCCGTGCCGCCGCAGACGCCTCCTGCGGAGGAGGCGGCAATACCAGCGCCTTCTCCAACCGGTGGGAAACCAGCGCGGTCCGAGCCCTAGGGGGGGCTCCGACCGTGCATTGCACAGGTCCCCACTGAGGGCCGACGCCCCGCATGTCCCGGCGCGTCGGCGACCCGTCTTACCAAATGACGGGTCAAGCGTGTCCGCCCATCGTTTTCGAGGGCGGTCACCCGCCCCAATCAGGGGCGGAAGAGGGGCTCGCCCATCTACTGGGCGAGCAGTCACCGACGGGGTTGTGGAAGTGTCCGAAAGGGTTCCCATGACCTCGTCAGGCTCCACCATGCCGGCGTTCGATGCGTCCTCCTCAGATGAGGACGACGCGATGATCGCCGGTCTGCTGGTGCCAAGGTGACGAGAGGACATCGGAGTGGTTTTTACCGAGTCGGTCTAGACTCGCTTTCTCTAGGGCTTTGGCCCTGGAACAGAGTCTAGGCCATCCTCGGACAGCCAGCGGGACCCCTCATTCCCGCTGATGCGCCTGTTTGCAGGTTTTCCACTCCGTAAACAAAAAAAAAAAAAAAGGTTAGGTTAGGTTAGGTTAGGTTAGGTTAGGTTAGGTTAGGTTAGGTTAGGTTAGGTTGGGGTGCGAGTCAGGTGACCTCCACGTTGGTGCACCCTGGGCAACGGTTGGTTCCAACAGTCTCCCGCTCTGGCGTGTAGTAGACGCTTGGACCCAGCCGGCTGACATCTGACTAGGCGGGGTCCCTTCTGGGCCTTGCAGCTCCCATATGTGGCCTACTTTGGGTCACATAACTCACTTTTCCTTCTGAACAGTGAGCGGAGTTACTGACGGCGTCCCTTCTGGGCGTCGTACCATAAAGACGGCCGCCTCTTAAAGGTTCTCAGGTCGCACGGGGGGAAAGGGGGCACCGGTGAGAGCGGTGCAACCGGGGCTTACGCCAGCCCCGAAGTCGTTATCTGCCCTTTTGCGGCAACGACCCCACCGTTGGCGCCGTGGGTACGCTGCGATTGGGCAGACCGGAGGCCTAACGGCCAAGAGAAGGAAAACTCAATAACACCCCGGAGAACACCGGTAAAAACCTGTCGGTACCTCCCGCCCCCGACAGTATGTAGGGCGCCCTCGGCGTGTGGACGGCGCGTGGGTGACCTTTTTGGTCCAACGGGGAAGGGCAGCCCCTAAATTGCCATCGTTTGGAGGGGGATGACAACCCGCAAATTGTCAAACAAACCCATGGAAGGCAGTACTGAAAAAGAACTACCCCAGGAGGGTACCCGCCGGGAGGCGGGAGAATCCCTCCCTGAGATCGACTTGCCGGCAAACGCCGGGGAGCTGGTCTCAGGCCGCCCCACCGTTTCTGGGGGGGGCACAGAACTGCGCGAACGGGATGTTCGTGGCGTAACCGCCGCTGACGACATTGGTGACTTGGTGGCTGACTCTAGGTCGGAGGTAGAGTCTGCCTTTTTGCAGGATTTGGTGGGCGATTCTCGAAAGAGATCGCGAATTGTTTTAGATTCCGACGACGAACTGTCCGATTGTGATTCGGTGCTTTCGTCGGCTTCAAGGCCGAAAATCGGGACTTCGCGGCGCGGCCGTTCGAAGACCCGAATTTCAACTGGTCTCGAAGAGATACGGTTCAGCCCGATTGGCGGAGCCGATCTACGGGAAAGGAGAGTGCTTAGGGACATGGAGACGGCTGGCATGGAGCTGCCCCCGGTTTCCCCTCCTTTACCTCCGCCCAAGGGGCTGCGGAATAGGCCGCCCCCTAAGCGTGACGGACCCTCTGAGGAGGAAATACAAATGGCGACCAGGGTAAATATCCCCTGGGAGTCATCACTTGGCGGTCCCTCTGCGGAAGAGTGTCACCTAGTTGGCATTCGCTGCGCAGAGGCGATCAGGGAGGTGTCTCGCAAGTCCAACAACATAAAGGGGACTTTGCAAGGGACACTTAATAATGCGGCCATGACAATGCAACGTGTCATGTCCAATTTAACATCACGGACAGTCACGTCAGAGACGCATAAACTGCAGGCTGACAATGATCGCCTGCAGAGGGAGATGTCTGCGCTGAGGGCAGAGGTTGACGCCCTCCGCAAAACAGTTGGCAGAAGGTGCTCCACTGAGGTTCCCTCCAACACCTTCAAGGACCATCAAGTGATGGGCGCTTTTGAGGAGCTTAAACGCTCCTTAAGTGTATCCATCGGGAGGATTAATAGCCGTCTCGATGGACTGGACAATCTTGGTCCTGATAGGACTCAGGCGCGCCAGCGTACGCGTGCAGTGCCGGCTCGTGGCAGAAGAGTGGAGTTCCCTCCTCTTCCCACTAACGTGGATGCCACACCGGCACGCCACTTACGGGTAACCGTGACGGAGCCCTCAATAGAGGAGACTGGCGATGCCCCTCGTAATACTTCGTCCCGACCGTCCACCAGTCGGGCATCGGTACCATCAGCGCCAATGTATGACGCCTGGGCCGATGTTGCAAAGAGGGGCAAACGCACTAGACGTGGCAAGCGCCAAGAGCCACCCGTGGGGGCCCAATCAGCTCGCCCACAACCGACGACGGGCCAGGCGCCACTAGCGACGAGGCAGCCTCCTAAAAAGAGAGTGCGAATACGCACCCCCCGCTCGCACGCAATTGTGATACAATTGCGTCCTGAAGCGATTGCCATGGGGGTGACGTATCAAAAGGCTCTCCTCAAGGTCCTTGAGGAGATAAACCTGGAGGAGATTGGCATCACGGCGGGCGTCCGAACTAGGGTGTCAGCCACGGGTGCCAGACTGATGGAGGTGTCTGGTGGCGCCGATAGCCAAAAGAAAGCGGATGACCTTGCGCACCGGTTGCGGGAGTCAATCGGCGAAATAGCGACCATCACTCGGCCAGCGAAGAGCGCTGATGTGCGCATCTCTGGCTTGAATGAGGTCGCTACGCAGGAGAAGATTGCAGCAGCAATCGTGCAGGCTACAGGTTGTTCCCTGCAGCAGGTGAGGGTGGGCAGTATACGAGTGGGTCCTAGCGGTATTGGGGCCACCATAGTGAATTGCCCTGCGGTAGCAGCCAGGAAGTTGGTGGCAACCGGGACGCTCCTGGCTTGCTGGAGCATGGCTCAAGTGGCGGCTCTGGAGCCCCGTCCATTGCGCTGTTTTCGGTGCATGGGCGTGGGCCACACCAGGCCTTTGTGTCCCTCGACAGTTGACCGAACCGGTATATGTTACCGGTGCGGCCAAAAAGGGCACAAAAATGCAGATTGCTCAGTTAAAGAGCCCAAATGTGCTGTTTGTGCAGCGGCAAAGCGGCCTCATGGCCACGTGATGGGCGGTAGGGCCTGTAGTCCCCCTACCACCAGAGCTCTTGGCTCTGGTTATAGGACTACTCAGAGGGCACCTGAAGAAGGTGCAACGATGGAAGCGGAGATGGCGGAAGTGGTCGAGCCTAAACAGTCCTCTGGACTGAGATTGGCCTTCCCGGCTCCCCCTGCACTTCGCCCCGAGTCCCCAGAAGAACCCCAACCGGCCACCTCTCGGTCGAGAGGCACCGAAGTTGGGGAGACACTGGAGAAGGAGGACGAACGCCCTGAGGGGCGCGCCCGCTCTCCCACGTGGAGTCGCCCGCGGCAAAAGGACGGCAGATTTGCCCCTAAGCCGCGGAAGTAGACGTATAGTGGAGGTTGCCCAAAGAGGGCGTGATTCAGATTGGTGGTGCAACACACACTGCGGTCTAGGCGGAACAAACTATTAAACAGGCACCGCCTAGTCCATGATGCAGGCTGACTGGATCCCCGGTGGTTTTAGTGGGTCGGGCAGAACATCGCCCATCCCCACATACCCCGACAACGGGTTGAGCTTATAGCCACCGCTCCCCGTGGGATGATCTGGACGCAGATTTCCACCGGGTCAACAAAAAAAAAAAAAAAAGGTTAGGTTAGGTTAGGTTAGGTTAGGTTAGGTTGGGGTGTGTGTTGGGTGACCTCCTCGTGGTACATCCTGGGCAACGGGCAGCTTCAACATTCTCCTCCTTGAGAGGAGTTTGATGTGAGACTGGCCGGCTAACAACCCGACACAGGCGGGAGCCCCTTCTGGGCCCTGCACCTCCACGTGCGTGTCCACTCTGGGCCGCACACTCGCCGCTCCTTCTGAGCGGCTTTGAGAGGAGTTTTGACGGCGCCCCTTCTGGGCGTCGTTACACGGGGGGGAATAGGGTAGGTCGGCGCCCCTTCTGGGTGCCCTTCAAGCGTCTCCGTACGCAGTTTGACGTAACGAGGGTTTCATGCCAGCCCTTGTTGTTGTGTTCTGCAGTGCCGCGGGTTCTGTCCCGTCCGCCACAACGACCCCAGCCCTGGCATAAGCTGGGTACGTGGTGGTCTGGGTTCAGTCCCGCAGCCCATCTGGGCGCCGACAAGGAAAAGTCGTTAAAACCCCGCGGATACCTCCCGCCCTCCGTGTGTATATAGGGCACCCTTGGCGAGTGGGCGTCGCATGGGTGATCGTCGTTGCCTACTAGGGACCGGCAGCCCTTAAATTGCCAGGGGGATTACAACCCTAGAAAATTGTTTGGGTGACACCCCATTTGCTGTCAATCATGAGCGCGTTTTCGGAAATAGAACTACCCCAGGAGGGTACCCGCCGGGAGGCGGGAGAATCCCTCCCTGAGACCGGATCGAAAGATCAGGTTTCAGGCCGCCCCACCGTTTCTGGGGGGGGCACCAAAACGCCTTGTGATGGGAAGAGGAGGAAGGTGACGTCTAAGAAGGGAGATGTGCAGGAGATGGAGCTTGACTATAGCTCTGGAGGTGAAGGTAGTCCGGTGAGGGTTTCGGATGAGGCTTTCGAACCTGTCCCGGAAGACTGGCAAACCTGGGATCCGGTCACAGTTGGTTCCTTGAGGGCTGCGAAATATCGTTTGGGAGAGTGGAACAAAGAGGAAGAAATGCGTATCCAATACATGAGCGCGGCGCTGGGTATGTCTCTTCGGGAGGTGCTGACGAGATTTCGCAACAATGAGAGGAAAGGCCCGGATGTGGAGCACATTCGGAAAACTGTTGATAAGCAGATGATGGAGCAGATGATGAAGTTGTTGCCCCCGAAAGCGGAGAATGTGGATGGTCCCGCCATTGATATTGCGGGAAGATTAATCACGTCGGTGGCGCATCTTATCTCCGAATTGCCTGCGGAGCATGCGGTCGCCAAAAAGGCTATGACCGCTGCCATGGATTACCTCGCAGAATTGGTGAGATGCATCGATCGCAGGGGCATTAGTGCGTGGCGGGGACTGCAAGCGGGGCACGGTGCCTTGAGGAACGAGACGGATCTACTTACTGAGGCCAACAAGATCCTCAATGGTCGGGTCTTGGAGCTGACGGAGAAATTGAGGCTCTCTAAACAGGAAGCCTTGGAGGCGAAAGAGGCTGCGGTAAGGGAGAGGCGCCTTGCAGAGGCGAAGGTCGCTCCTCCTCCTCCTGTCACCGAGGTGAATGAGGGGGTCATGCGTGCGCTGGCGGCAATGCAGCGTACCCTGGATGCCTCCATTGGGCGCATTGACAAGCGGCTGGATGGGCTCGAGGCCAAATTGTCAGTGCCCGAGACCAGGCGGTACAGCTCGGTGGCTGCGCCCAGGAGTGCGGAGGAGTTTCCCGCCCTCCCCGCAAACACTGGGCCCCTGAGAGGGAAGACGCGGCCGAGAGCCCAGCCTGCTCCGGCTCTACCGGCCCCTGCTGTAGAGCGTACCGCCGAAGTCCGCAGCCGGAGGAGGAGGAGGGCTAAAGGCCCTACCCAGACGGGGGCACCGACAGTGCCAATCACGAGGCCGACGCCACTGCCAAAGGAGAGGGTTACCCTGAGGCAGCCGAGTTCCACTGCGGTAATCCTTCAGCTCAGGCCGGAGGCTGTTGCCTTAGGGGTGACCTACGCGGATACCATCACCAGAGCCAGAGAGGCCATCCGCCTGGAGGAGCTCGGCATCCCAGGCGTTAAAATTAAGACGGCCCAATCCGGGGCCAAACTGATAGAGGTGCCAGGAGCCGACAGCGGAGAGGCCGCTGACAAGCTGGCGCAAAGGTTAGAGGAGATTATATCCGACGTGGCGTTGGTTGCTCGCCCGGAGAAGCGGGCGGATATCCGCCTCTTCGACTTCGACATCTATGTCACGTCGGAGATGGTGGTCGCCGCTGTGTCGGCACAGGGAGGTTGCCCCCATGGGCATATCAAAGTCGGAGGCTTCAGGCCGGGCCCCGATGGATCTGCATCGGTGCGGGTGCAGTGTCCTATAAGGGTGGCGAGAAAGATCGCAAGTTTGGAAAGGCTCCAACTTGGCTGGAGCCTAGCAAAGACGGAGGCTATCAGACCCAGACCCATGCGCTGCTTTAAGTGCATGGGGATGGGCCATACGCGGCCGATGTGCCTCTCACAGGCGGATAGAGCGGGGTGCTGCTTCCGCTGTGGCATGCTTGGCCACCAGGTGGGAGCTTGCACCAAGCCGCCACATTGTTTGGTGTGTGCCGAAGCGGCATTGCCCCACGGGCACGTTATGGGCAGCAGAGAGTGCCGTCCTCCTGCTATAAGGATGAGGGACCCGGTAGAGCAGGAGAGGAGGCCTGCCACAGCGGAACCGGAGAGGATGGAGGTTCCCATTGTTTTAATCCCGAAACTTCCCGTCTCGCTACCCCTTGGCCCTGATGCCCCCCCAATCGCCTCTTCCTCTGGAAGGGGTGCTGGGAGGGTCCCGGGCGTGGGGGCGGCAGAGGTGGTGAGGGAACGGGAGAGCCTGAGGGAGGACGACGGGGAGCCTGAGCACGACGAAGATGTCGGGCGCGGTGCCTCCTCTACTCCGCCCAGAAGGAGCAGGCGGTCTGCCAGGCTTGCAGGGCAGCCACCTGGAAGAGAAGCGGAGTGCAGCTAGTGCCGGGTTCTGTCCTGGTGCAGGTCGCAGTCCCTTAACGGAGTCGTCGTTGGGGGGATGGGAAAGGTGGGAAATGCCCTTGTTCGCCACATACCGGTTCCATCGGCAGTGGCAATAAGGGCATTTTCAAAAGTCGTGCACTCTGTGCCAAATTTGTTGTTATTTAGAATCACATGCTGTGCGTTATCAGCACGTGCCCGTGTACCGGCGCGCGACCGTCAGGGCACATGTTTTCCGCGCAAACGCGGGAATAAGTGTGCGGAGGTGGCCGTAGGTTAGTACACGGGCGCAGGGTGGCAGCCGCGGGTTTAATCCCTCACGGATGTGTGCCGTGGTTGTCACCTTATTTAGTGCTCGGATTGTTGTCCCCCAGGGGTTTAGTGGGTATCCCCCTCCGTCTCGCCCTCCCAGCCGGGACTTCTTCCTGGCAGCTGACTTGGGGCTTCTCTCCTTGTCAGTGGGTGTGGAAAGGCGGACGGGCGAGTCCCACATAACCGGGTGCCTCTTCAAGGTCCGGTAGTCGTAATGACTTCCCCTGGGAAATTGTTAAAAAAAAAAAAAAAGGTTAGGTTAGGTTAGGTTAGGTTAGGTTAGGTTAGGTTAGGTTAGGTTAGGTTAGGTTAGGTTAGGTTAGGTTAGGTTAGGTTAGGTTGGGGTGCGAGTCAGGTGACCTCCACGTTGGTGCACCCTGGGCAACGGTTGGTTCCAACAGTCTCCCGCTCTGGCGTGTAGTAGACGCTTGGACCCAGCCGGCTGACATCTGACTAGGCGGGGTCCCTTCTGGACCTCGCAGCTCCCATACGTGACCCACTTTGGGCTACGTAACTCGCTTCTCCTTCTGAGCAGCGAGAGGAGTTACTGACGGCGTCCCTTCTGGGCGTCGTACCAAAAAGACGGCCGCCTCTTAAAGGTTCTCAGGTCGCACGGGGGGAAAGGGGGCATCGGTGAGAGCGGTGCAACCGGGGTGTACGCCAACCCCGAAGCCGTTATCTGCCCTTTTGCGGCAACGACCCCACCGTTGGCGCCGTGGGTACGCTGCGATTGGGCAGACCGGAGGCCAAACGGCCGCGGGAAGGAAAACCCATCAAGCCCCGGAGAACACCGGTAAAAACCTGTCGGTACCTCCCGCCCCCGACAGTATATAGGGCGCCCTCGGCGTGTGGACGGCGCGTGGGTGACCTTTTTGGTCCAACGGGGAAGGGCAGCCCCTAAATTGTCATCGTTTGGAGGGGGATGACAACCCGCAAATTGTCAAAACATGATGATAAGTCGCATTACGAATACTATACCCCAGGAGGGTACCCGCCGGGAGGCGGGAGAATCCCTCCCTGAGGCCAGCGGATCGGGTTCGCCCGGCACGCTTGCTTCAGGCATGCCCACCGTTTCTGGGGGGGGCAACGTGTTGCGCAGAGAGGAAAGGACAGTGGAGGCTGCGGGGGGCTCGGATTCGGACACTGGCTCTGTATTCCTGAGACCCGTAGGCAGCGTTAGGCGCAAAAGGCTGCACGACGTGGATATCGACTCCGATGACCTCTCGGGGGCCGAGTCGGTGATGTCGTCAGCCTCAGCGTCGAAATTCTCGACGGCTCGACGTGGGAAAACTCCCACTGTTGGCACGTCGATTGGCTTAGGTGCGGCTAGGGCTACCCTTACACGTGCACGTCTGCATGAGTATGAGGAGCACCTGGATAATGAGGAGCGGTTCTGTGAAGAACTGGGGGAGAGGCTGGACGCCGACCGACAACGTAGGGGAGTAGTGATACCCGAGGATATCGGGCGAGCGGGGCCGTCTAAAAGACGCCCGACACCTCGCCAGTACACCTCGGTACTTGCTGCAGAACCTACCGCGCGGGAAGCGCTGGAAGCCACCCGGATTATTGTGCCCTTCATCGCCGACCCGTCGGACCCTATGACGGCCGATGAAGTCCATGAGGTGGGCTTAAAGTGTGCCTACGCAGTGAAGGATGTGTCCCAGAAATCTGGGAACCTCAAAGGTACCTGCCAGGGCACACTTAACAATGCCTCCTTGACCATACGGAGGTGTTTGGCCAATCTGGCGTCGCGAACATCATCGGACGAGGCGCGCCGGACTGAGGAGGCGAATCGCCGACTTCGGGAGGAGGTGAATGCCCTCAGACGTGAGGTGGCTTCCCTCAAGTCTGTAGTTGACCAGGCGGGAACGGAGTTGAGTCCTCTCCTCCAGGAGCGTCCTGCCACAAAGGCCGGATCGGACCAGGTCCTTTTAAAGGCACTGATGGAGATGAGGCGAACGATGGAGGCGTCTAACGCAGCCGTCAACGCCCGTCTAGACGGACTCGAGACGAGTCGAGATGCGCCTGTGCGTGCCCGTCCACCCCGTGCGGATGACCGCGGACACCGGGGAGGTGACTTCCCGGTGCTTCCCGCGCCCGATAGGGTTGTTGGACGGAGGCTGGCCACGCCTTCTCGATCCTCGTCCGTCCTGCCTGAAGTGCGCCTCCCCACTCCTCGAGGGAGTGCAGCCCCGATTTCATCGGATCCGCCCCAGCCCGGATGGGAGACGGCGGTCCGAGGAAGAAGGAAGAAGAGGGCGAGAGGCGATCCCTCCACACGAGCGACAACCCGCCCGCCGACTGCTCCTGCCCCGGCATCTGCGTCTATTCGCACAGCTTTGCCGCCTCGCTCAGCGCCACAAGCAGCAACTGGTGCAGCCCCGGGGAAGAGGAGACCGCGAAGGCGGAAGCGAGTGAGGCTTAGGCAGCCCACCTCATCGGCGGTGGTAATAAAGCTGCGCCCGGAGGCCTTGGCGAAGGGCGTCACATATGCTGACGCCATCAAAAAGGCCCAGCAGGCCATCTCCCTGCCCGACCTCGGTATCGAGGCGATCAGGTCGAGAACGGCTGCAACCGGAGCGCGGCTATTTGAGGTCCCCGGATCTGAGAGCGGCGCGAAGGCCGATCTGCTCGCCCGTAGGCTGGAGCAGGTGCTGTCTGAGGTGGCCACGGTCGCCCGGCCTGAAAAGCACGCGGATATCCGCGTGTCAGGGCTGGGCACGTCTTCCACCACCGAAGACGTCGCCGCAGGACTTGCGGCGAGAGCTGGTTGCCCAATCGAGGCGTTGAGGGTGGGACGCATCAGGATGGGTCCCAATTTCGCCGGGAGCACTATCGTGCGCTGCCCCCTTCGAGCGGCAAGAGCGCTCGTTAGTAAAGGCCAATTCCTCCTCGGATGGAGCATGGCCCTGGCGGTCGCCCTTGAGCCCCGCCCAATGCGGTGTTATCGCTGCATGGGCGTGGGCCATACGCGGCAGAGGTGCCCCAGCGCGGTCGATCGCTCCGGACTTTGCTTCCGGTGCGGACTGCCTGGGCACCAAATGAGGGAGTGCTCTCGCGAGCCCAAGTGTGCGGTGTGCCTCGCGGCACAAAAACCGCACCATCACCTGATGGGAGGTAGGGGTTGTAGTCCCCCTACCGTCAGGGGCTGCCCTGATCCCCCCGCAACGCGGGCGGAGACTGCCACGAGGGAGCCCGCTCCAACGGAGCCTATGGTGGAGACCTCTTCGCCAGCGGTGTCGGACATGGAGGCGACGGAGGAGCCACTGTCGCCCCAGGTCGTTGACCCTACAGCCGACCACCCATGTACCTCTCTCCTGAGAGGAGCTGGGTTGGAAAGCGTTAGGGAGTTAGAGGATGAGGTGCGGGACGCAAGTCCGAGGCCCACCTCTCCTTCTCGGCCTAAGCCGCTGAGAGCGCCGGATGGGCGGTTTATAAAGAAACCCCCTACCACTAGACCATGATCGGAAAATCCTGCAAGGGTGTATGCGGCCTACTAGCAGGCCGCACAGAGGAAGGGCACCAACGTGCTGCTGGTGGGAGGCGCGGCTCACTATCTATGACAGATTCCGCGCCAACCACAAATCAGGCTGACTGCAGGTCCCGGGGGTTTTAGTGGGTCGGGCAGACCATCGCCCAACCCCACATACCCCGAAAACGGGTTGAGCACATTGCTCCCCGTGGGATGACTTGGTTGCAAGTTTCCCCCGGGTTAAAAAAAAAAAAAAAAAAAAAAAAAAAAAAAAAAAAGGTTAGGTTAGGTTAGGTTGGGGTGCGAGTCAGATGACCTCCACGTGGTGCATCCTGGGCAACGAGTGGTTCCAACATTCTCCTTTCGGAGAAAGTTGGGCCCAATCGGCTAACATCTGGCAAGGCGGGAGCCCCTTCTGGGCCCTGCAACTCCTGTGCGTGCCCACTCTGGGTCGCACAACTCGCTGCTCCTTCTGAGCAGCTTTGAGAGGAGTACCAAAAGACGGCCGCCCCTTAAGGGTTCTCAGGTCGCAACGGGGGGAAAGGGGAACACCGCGAAAGCGGTGCAACGGGGGCCTACGCCAGCCTCCGATCATCGTAAACCACTGCGGTTCCTGCAACGACCCCCACTCGCGGCGTTGTGGGGTACGCGGGTTCCGTGGTGGAGCGAGGGCTTGCCTTGACCGGCCGGCCGCGTGAAGGACACACTATAAAACCCGAGAGAAAACTCGTAAAAACCTGCCAATACCTCCCGACCTTGGCAGTCGTTAGGGTTCCCTGCGTATGAGGCCACTGCGCAGGGTGACATCTATTTGCTCTCCACTCGTGGGATAAGTGTTTAAGATGTCAAATAAAAATTCAGACGTTTCGGAGAAGTCGGCGGAGCCTGATTCCAGGTCCGTCGTGGTTGGTGGGGCTGCAGATGCCCGGAATGAGTCTGTCGGGAGCGCTTCAAGCGCGGAGTCCGGGAAGGACAAGGGTGTGGTGACGAGGCCCAGCAGATTGGGCAAAGGTGGCTTGTCCCAAAAGGACAGCGGAAGGCCCACTATGGGCAAGGTGATGTCGGTCTCGTTGACAAGACTCGACATGGCTCGATGTCGGAGCCGGAGCAACCGCCGTCGTGGTGAAGGCAACACCACGAAGGTGGAAGAAACGGTGTTTCTGTCGGCTGGGGAGGAGGACAACATGTCCGACTCTTCGGTGGCCACCGTTACGACCGAAGGAGGTCGTAAAAGGACAAGGACGAATGCGGATCTGACCTCTTCGGAGTCTGATCAAGACTCGGTCCGCTCTTCGTCCAAGATGTCGACAGCTCGCCGGGGTCGTGGTAGACCGCCCACCACCGGAGAGTACGTAGGTCTCGCTGCTGCCAAAGAACGGCACATCGAAGCCGAGCGGAAGGCCTTAGAACTCCAGGCCGAAAAGGAGTACGCTGAAATGGTACACGAGAGGCGTGTCACAAGGGCATCCAAAGCTGCCCTAATGGGTGGCCAGGATAAAGACGAGGAGGCCTGCGCTGAGGTTGTCGTCCGAGAGGTGGAGGACGACATTAAAATGCTACTTCATGTAGCCAACACGTCCGGTCACCTCAAGGGAACCTATGTGAAGTCCCTTAAGGCGATTGCCGGGTCTTATAAGGAGAACATAGGACTCCTGCGACACCGTACGGTCTCGCAGGAAACCGAAGCCCTAAAGGCAGAAAACCTCCGTCTCAGTGCGGAAGTGGCCAGTCTGAGGGAGGAAATGGCGACTCTACACGCCACGATGGAGTATTACCATCAGAAGAGGTTCTCCCCTGTAATAACACCCACTTCCGATGCGTGGGATGGGGAGATGACCGATGCCGTACCTCCGGTCGCACCTCCGGTCGCACTTGCAGCTCCTAAAGCGCTGGACGCCCCCATGGCGCAGCAAAAGGAACCGCAGACAAAACCGAAGCCGAAGCCTAAGGCTAAGACTAGAGCAGAACAACTGCCTCAGCCAGAGGTTGATCAGACCTTAATGGCAGAGGTAATGCGGCAAGTTGGCCTGATGGTCAATACCAGGATTGAATCCCTTGCCGCAAGGCTTCCTCCAGAGCCCCGTCTGCGTCCACCCCTTGCGGCTGACGCCAAGAATAAGGCTGGCAAGAGCTTTGCTTCGGCCGTGAAAATCGCACCGACACCAGCGCCCAAAACCAAGGGCAAGAAGGCTGCGGCCCCCGCTATATCTGTGGGGCCCCAAGAAGGGACCAGCAAGCCTAAAAAGGGAGCGAAGGTGGCCAAGACCGCCTCGCATGCCTCCCAGGCTGCTAAGACCCCTGTGGCTCCTGGCCCGTCCACCTCCAAAACATCGGAGGAGGGGGCATGGATCCCCGTGACCGGTGGCCGTAAGGCTGCAAGGAAGGCAGCGGCGAAGGCCAAACAGCAGGCCAAGCCGCGTGCTAAGAGGAAGCCTAAGCTCAAGGCACCCCGCTCCGCGGCGGTTGTCATAACGTTGCAGCCAGAGGCTATAGAGCGAGGCCTTACGTACGCGAACGTGCTACTCAAAGCCAGCGAGAGCGTGAACCCAGCAGACCACGGGTTTGAAGGTGTTCGCTTTAGAATGGCAGCAACCGGTGCTCGAATACTCCATCTCCCGAGCACCGCAACGGAGGAACAAGCTGACCAGTTTGCTAGCCAGATTCGGGATGCACTAGGGGAGGCAGTAAAGGTCACCAGGCCGACCAAATGCGCTGACCTGCGCATATCTGAACTTGATGACTGCCTCACCCCCGAGCGCGTTCAGGCGCAAGTAGCCAAAGTGGGATCCTGCTCGGTAGATTCCGTGAAAGTCGGGCAGCTCCGTAAAGGAGCTGGCGGCATGTTTACGGCACATGTGTCTTGCCCAATCGCCGCAGCCAAAGTCCTGCTCAAAACAGGACGTATGTTTGTGGGTTGGAGCCATGCCCGAGTGGAGGCTCTAGAGGCGCGGCCGCTAAAATGCTACCGCTGCCTCGAAAAGGGGCACGTAAAAGCTCGATGCACGAGCCTGATTGACCGCAGTGATCTCTGCTATCGCTGCGGTAAAGCTGGCCATAAAGCTGCATCGTGCTTCCTGGCACCACACTGCCCGATGTGCGCGGAGGCGAAGCGACCCGCGGCTCACATCATCGGCAGCAAATCGTGCCAAGCCCCAAGGCGGAAAAGGACCGCGGCCAAAGGATCGGCTGCAGACTCCCAAGGAGGCGCCCAGCAGACGCCTCATGCCGATGCAATGGAGATAGGCAATGTGTAGCACGGCCCCACTACGCCTTCTCCAAACGAACCTAAACCACGCTGCCGGCGCACAAGACCTCTTTGTGCAATCAATGGCAGCGTGGTCGATAGGGATAGCGGTTGCGGCAGAGCCGTATTATGTGCCTGACCGGAGTAATTGGGTGGTGGACTCCACTAAACTTGTGGCAATTGTTGGAGGGTCGTCTGACATGGCCCCTCCGTTTGTTTTTGTTGAACGGGGAGCCGGCTTCGTCGTCGTCAAGTGGGGAGGATTTGCCCTAATCGGGGTATATTTCTCCCCAAATAAGACCGTGGCGGAATTTGAGGCGTTTATTGGCCAACTGGGCGCTGCGGTTCACCGTGCCTCGCCCCTGCCAGTAATCGTCCTCGGCGACTTTAACGCCAAGTCGACGACCTGGGGCTCCCCGGCCACAGATCAACGTGGTGAAGTTGTGGAAGAGTGGGCCATAACATCCGGCCTGCTCCTCCTAAACCAGGGCAGCACAAATACGTGCGTACGACAGCAGGGTGGGTCCATCGTGGACCTGTCCTTCGCTTCGCCTGTCGTCGCTCGTCGTGTGTCCGGGTGGACGGTTGTTGAGGGGGTTGAGACATTGTCGGATCATCTGTACATCAGATTCGACCTCGCCCCCTCGAACGGTGTTAACATTGGCCGACCGCGTAACACGGGTCCATCGCCGTTCCCGCGTTGGGCGATAACTAAGTTGGATCGGGAGCTGGCTATAGAGGCGGCCATCGCTCAAGTGTGGTTTGCCCGCCGTCCCACTCAGTCGATCCAGGCGGATGAAGGTGCGAATTGGCTTGCCGAGTCCATGGCGGATGTTTGTGACGCGGCCATGCCCCGTGTCAGGCGGCGTCCTCACAAACGTGAGGTCTATTGGTGGTCGCAGGAGGTTGCTGCTCTACGTGAAGGCTGCATTGTTGCGCGTAGAGCCTACACAAACCACCTTAGGCGACGTAGGCGAAACGTGTCAGACGATGCGGCACTGCACACCGCGTATAAGGAGGCCAAGGAGGCCTTAAAGGTCGCCATATGCCAGGCGAAAGACCAGGCAAGGGAGGAGATGCTGGAGAGTCTCAATCGGGATCCTTGGGGGCGCCCGTACCGCTCAGTTCGGGGTAAACTCCGCAACATAGGCCCCCCTCTGACTGAGTCTCTCGAGCCGGCGCTGCTTGACTCCATAGTCCAGGCTCTTTTTCCAGAGAGAGATGAATTTGTGCCTCCGCGGATGGCCCCGGCAACATCAAACGGGGACGACACCCATGTGCCGCCGATAACCACCGGCGAGTTGGGGGCGGCCTTCCTGCGGCTCAAGGCTAAAAACACGGCTCCAGGGCCAGATGGGATCCTCGGCAAGGTCTGGGTGCTGACCGAGGAGGTGATGGAAGAGCGTTTAAGAGCCCTTCTCGATGCGTGTCTCACAACGGGCGTATTTCCCGCAAGGTGGAAAACGGGACGCCTTGTACTCCTCAAGAAAGAGGGTAGACCCCTCGAACTACCATCAGCCTACCGGCCTATCGTTCTTTTGGACGAGGCCGGGAAGCTTTTCGAGCGCGTCCTGGCTTCTCGGATAAACAGCCATCTAAGTAACGTGGGTCCTGACCTGGCGCCTTTCCAGTATGGGTTCCGGGAGGCGCGGTCAACCATCGACGCGATCCTCAACGTCAAGGCTCACACACAGGAGGCTGTTGCACAGGGAGAAGTTGTGTTGGCGGTGTCGCTCGACATCGCCAATGCATTTAACAGTCTGCCCTTTGAGTGTATTGGGGAAGCGTTAAAATACCATGGCGTACCTGGCTATCTGCAGCGGATAATCAACAGTTACCTGCGGAATAGATCGGTTGTGTACCTGGACCAAGATGGCAGGATGCGCAACAGAGCCGTGTCATGCGGGGTTCCACAGGGGTCGGTTCTGGGTCCGCTCCTGTGGAACATCGGATATGACTGGGCCTTAAGAGGTGCCATGCTGCGTGGACTCCGTGTAGTGTGTTACGCGGACGACACTCTCGTGACTGCTAGGGCCAAGGAGTTTGCAGATGCGGCCATTCTCGCAACCGTCGGAGTGTCGCATATGATCCAGCGAATTCAGCTGCTGGGTCTGAAGGTCGCGCTGGAGAAGACCGAGGCGCTCTATTTTTATGGGCCCCGTAGAAAGCCGTCTCAAGATGCCCATCTGTGCATTTATGGTGTGCGGATCCAAATCAGCCCGTGTATTAAATATCTCGGGCTGTATCTCGATGCAAAGTGGAGTTTTCGGGAACACTTCCGGCGCCAGTCACCAAAGCTGGTGAAAACAGCTCACGCGCTGGGAAACCTGCTGCCAAACCTTGGTGGCCCCAGTTCTAGCGCGCGCCGGCTTTACACTGGCGTCGTACGCTCCATGGCGTTGTACGGGGCACCCGTGTGGGTGGACGCCCTTAATGCCCAAAACAAAATCCTTCTCAGGAGGCCCCAGAGGGCTATGGCATTAAGGGTGATACACGGTTACCGCACTGTGTCCTTCGAGGCGGCCTGCGTACTGGCAGGGACTCCCCCATGGGAGCTGGATGCAGAAGTGCTAGCCTCTGTCTACGAGCAGAGCGCTGAAGTACGCAGCCTAGGCAGTAGAGCTATGCCTGAGCAGGTGTGCCGATGGCGGGAGCGCGCCCAAAAGATGGCATTGCGCCAATGGCGGCAACGCCTGGAGCATCCAACAGCCGGCCACTTGACCATCGGAGCGATTCGGCCCGTCCTGGAGCAATGGGCCGATCGCAAGGAGGGTGGGCTCTCCTTCCGCATCACGCAGGTCTTCACCGGACACGGTTGTTTCGGTGGCTACCTGCACAAGATCGGTCGGGAGCCTACGATGGAGTGCCACGAGTGCGGCGCTGGGGCCGACTCGGCTACCCACACGCTGGCACTCTGCCCGGCGTTCGACAGCGAACGCCAGGCGCTACTCGCCGTCATCGGACCCGACCTGACGCTAACGGCCGTGGCCAATGCCATGGTCACGAGCAGAAGGTCGTGGGACGCCTTCGCCTCCTTCTGCGAGGATGTCATCTCGCGGAAAGAGGAGGCGGAGCGGGCGAGAGAGGACGACCCGCTGTCGGTCGCGTCGCGACGCAGACGAACGGGTCGCCGGAGGCGGCTACATGGGTTGTTGCACCCATCGTAGCCCAGCGCGGGGGTGGGGGCCACCATCTATCCCCACATTCCCCGCGCCATAGCCTCAAGGTGGAAGGCGCCCCTCTCACATCCGGGAGGTATGGCGCCTTGGTGGGCCCTAGGGGGCAGCCGCGCGGACTGTGAAAGACTCCTCACAGAGTACTCGGAGTTCCGCAAAAGCGGTAGACGGATGTCGAGCGGTTTAGTGGGTCGGTCACAGCCCATCACGTGATCAACCCCACACACCTCCCGGGCCTGCAACAGCCCGGTTGAGAAGGTCTGGACGCAGATTCCGCTCGTAAAAAAAAAAAAAAAAAAAAAAAAAAAAGGTTAGGTTAGGTTAGGTTAGGTTAGGTTAGGTTAGGTTAGGTTAGGTTAGGTTAGGTTAGGTTAGGTTAGGTTAGGTTAGGTTGGGGTGCGAGTTAGATGACCTCCCCGTGGTGCATCCTGGGCAACGGGTAGTTCCAACAGTCTCCGCCTGGCTCGTTGTAGACGTTGGACCTATCCGGCTAACATCTAACATAGGCGGGGTCCCTTATGGGCCTTGCAACTCCCATACGCAGCCCACTCTGGGTCGCATAACTCACTAGCTCCTTCTGAGCAGTGAGAGGAGGTTTGAGTGGCGCCCCTTCTGGACGTTGCTTTACAAAGACGGTCGCCCCTTAAGGGTTGTTAGATCGCAGAGTTAGGTTAGGTTAGGAAGTTTCGCCGGCTTTCTGCAGCCGTAAGTCTTTTCGTCGCTTGCAACGACCTCGTCCTCGGCGATTACGAGTACGCAGCGTCGGGAAGACCCGGGGTGGTCTGGGACCGCGAGAAGGAAAACTCTATAAAACCCTGGAGAACACCAGTAAAACCCTGTCGGTACCGCCCGACCCCGGCAGTATATAGGGTTCCTTTGGCGTGTGGACGGCGCATAGGCAATTTTTGTTGTCCCAATAGGGAAGGGCAGCCCTGAAATTGCCGTCGTTTGGTGGGGGATCGTTTGGACCCGTAATTACCAACAAAACATGGATAGCAGGACCGAACACATATTACCCCAGGAGGGTACCCGTTTATCGGGAGAATCCCTCCCTGAGATCAGTTTGCCGGCCAACGCCGGGGAATTGATTTCAGGCCGCCCCACCGTTTCTGGGGGGGGCAAGGAACTGCGCAGTGGGGATGATCGTGGCGTTACCGCCGCTGACGACATCGTGGACTTGGTGGCTGAACCTGGGTCGGAGGTAGGGTCAGTCATATTGCAGGATGCGGTAGGCGATACTCAAAAGAGATCGCGAACAGCCGCAGTGAACTCGGACGACGATCAGTCCGAGTGTGGCTCCTTTGTGTCTTCTGCATCAAGACAGAAGACTGTGACTTCCCCGCAGGGTCGTGTTCCGATGAGTGGAACCTCAATCGCTTTCGCGGCAGCTCATTGTGAGCTCAACTGGGAGAACCTGACAGCTTTTGAGCGTCAGTGTGAGGAGGAGATGCGGACCAGTCCGACTGGCGCAGCACTCCGTGAGAGGAGAAGGCAAAGGGACATGGAGACGGCTGGCGATGAGTTGCCCCCGGGCTCCCCCTCCCCAGTATCTTTGTCCTTGCCACCAAGGCTGGCAAAGAAAGATCGGCCTCCAGTGCGTGAGGGACCTTCTGAAGAGGAGATTGAGAAGGCTACGCAGGTTAGGGTCCCCTGGGACTCGTCGTTGGGTGGTCCCTCTGCGGAGGAATGTCACCAAGTTGGCTTACTCTGTGCAGAGGCCATCAGAGAGGTGTCGCGTAAGTCCTCCAACATCAAGGGGACTCTGAAAGGGACGCTGAATAATGCGGCCATGACGATGCAGCGAGTCATGTGCAACCTGACTTCGCGAACAGTTACGTCGGAGACCCATAAACTGCAAGCCGACAATGATCGGCTGCAGAAGGAAATGGCTGTGCTGAGGGCGGAAGTAGACGCCCTCCGCAAAACTGTAGGCAGGAGGTGCTCCACCACTGAGGTCCCAACCAACAACTCTAGGGACCAACTGATGATGAGCGCCTTCGAGGAGCTAAGACGCTCCCTGAATGCCTCCGTCGGGGCGATTAACATCCGCCTCGATGGGCTGGATAGGCCCAGTTCCGAGAGAACTCAGGCGCGCTCGCGTGCGGTGCCGGCTCGTGGCAGAAGAGTGGAGTTTCCTCCTCTTCCCACGACTAACGTGGATTCCACGCCGGTGAGCCGCCGCCCACGGGCGCCAATGACTGAGCCCATAATAGAGGAGATAGACGGTGCCCCTCGCATCACTCCGCCCCGACCGTCGACCAGTCGGGCGTCGGTTCCAATGCCTCAGACTGACGCTTGGACCGATGTTGCGAAGAGGGGCAAACGCTCGAAGCGCAACAAGCGCCAAGAGCCGCCTGTGGGGGCTTCACCAGCTCGCCCCCAACCGACGACAGGTCAGATGCCAGAGGCGCCAAGGCAGCCTCTCAAAAAGAGAGTGCGGATCAGGATCCGTACCCCCCGCTCGCACGCTATTGTGGTTCAGTTGCGTCCCGATGCGATCGAAAAGGGGGTAACGTACCAGAAGGCTCTCCTCAGGGCGTTTGAAGACATTAACCTTGAGGAGATAGGTATCATGTCGGGCGTCCGCATTCGGGCGTCAGCCACTGGTGCCAGATTGATGGAGGTGTCTGGCGGCGCCGAGACTGCGAAGATGGTGGATGTCCTTGCGGAGGTGCTGCAAGAGTCCATCAGCGACATAGCGACCATCACTCGACCAATGAAGAGCGCTGACGTGCGCATCACTGGTCTGAATGAGGCCACTACTCAGCAGGATATCGCTGCGGCGATCGCCAGGGCTACAAGTTGCTCTCTGCAACAGGTGAAGGTGGGCAACGTGAAAGTGGGCCCCAATCGTGTAGGGGCCACGATCGCCAGCTGCCCTGCAGTGGCAGCCAAGAAGCTGGCGGCAGCCGGGAAACTCCCGGTCCGCTGGAGCGTGGCTCGAGTGGAAGCACTGGGACCCCGCCCATTGCGCTGTTTTCGGTGCATGGGCGTGGGCCATACCAGACCCATGTGTCCCTCGCCAATCGACCGAACCGGTGTTTGCTACCGGTGCGGTAAAATGGGGCACAAAGCAGTGGACTGCATTGTCAAGGAGCCTCATTGTGCGGTGTGTGCAGACGCAAAGCGGCCTCATGGCCATGTGATGGGCGGTAGGGCCTGCAGTCCTCCTACCACCAGAGCCAAAGGTTCTGGCAACAAGACTGCCCAGACGGCGCCCAAAGAAGGGCCTACAACAGAGGCGGAGATGACGGAGGTGGCCAAGTCTAGTCAGCCTTCAGGGCTGGTGTTGACGTTTCCGGCTTCCTCTGCACTCCGCACTGAGCCCCCAGCGGAGCCACAACCGGCCACCTCTATAATAAGAGACACCGGGACTGGTGAACCGCTAAGAGAGGAGGTGTGCCCTGAGGGGCGCTCCAAACCTCCAGCGTGGAGTCGCCCGCGGCAGAAGGATGGCAGGTTTGCCCCTAAGCCGCGGAAGTAGACGCTTGGTCGAGGCTGCCCGAAGAGGGCGCGATTTGGTTGGTGCTGCAATGCACACTGGTGGGCAGCTGTCGGACTAAATTCTCAAGGAGCCGACCTGCCCTCAAAACAGGCTGACTGAATCCCCGGTGGTTTTAGTGGGTCGGGCAGAACATCGCCCATCCCCACATACCCCGAAAACGGGTCGAGCCGATAGCCATTGCTCCCCGTGGGATGATCTGGAAGCAGATTTCCACCGGGTAAAAAAAAAAAAAAAAAAAAAAAAAAAAAAGGTTAGGTTAGGTTAGGTTAGGTTGGGGTGTGAGTCAGGTGACCTCCACGTTGGTGCACCCTGGGCAACGGTTGGTTCCAACAGTCTCCCGCTCTGGCGTGTAGTAGACGCTTGGACCCAGCCGGCTGACATCTGACTAGGCAGGGTCCCTTCTGGGCCTTGCAGCTCCCATATGTGGCCTACTCTGGGTCACATAACTCACTTTTCCTTCTGAACAGTGAGAGGAGTTTTTGACGGCGTCCCTTCTGGGCGTCGTACCAAAAAGACGGCCGCCTCTTAAAGGTTCTCAGGTCGCACGGGGGGAAAGGGGGCATCGGTGAGAGCGGTGCAACCGGGGTGTACGCCAACCCCGAAGCCGTTATCTGCCCTTTTGCGGCAACGACCCCACCGTTGGCGCCGTGGGTACGCTGCGATTGGGCAGACCGGAGGCCAAACGGCCGCGGGAAGGAAAACCCATCAAGCCCCGGAGAACACCGGTAAAAACCTGTCGGTACCTCCCGCCCCCGACAGTATATAGGGCGCCCTCGGCGTGTGGACGGCGCGTGGGTGACCTTTTTGGTCCAATGGGGAAGGGCAGCCCCTAAATTGCCATCGTTTGGAGGGGGATGATAACCCGCAAATTGTCAAAACAACTATGGAAAGCAGGACTGAAAAAGAATTACCCCAGGAGGGTACCCGTTTATCGGGAGAATCCCTCCCTGAGATCGACTTGCCGGCTAACGCCGGGGAGCTGGTCTCAGGCCGCCCCACCGTTTCTGGGGGGGGCACAGAACTGCGCGAAAGGGATGTTCGTGGTGTAACCGCCGCTGACGACATCGGAGACTTGGTGGCTGACTCTAGGTCGGAGGCAGAGTCCGCCTTTTTGCAGGATGTGGTGGGCGATTCTCGAAAGAGATCGCGAGTTGTTTTAGATTCCGACGACGAACTGTCCGATTGTGATTCGGTGCTTTCGTCGGCTTCAAGGCCGAAGATCGGGACTTCGCGGCGCGGCCGTTCGAGGAACCGAATTTCAACTGGTCTCGAAGAGATACGGTTCAGCCCGATTGGCGGAGCTGATTTACATGAAAGGAGAGTGCTTAGGGATATGGAGACGGCTGGCATGGAGTTGCCCCCGGCTTCACCCCCTTTACCTCCGCCCATGGGGCTGCGGAATAGGCCGCCCCCAAAGCGTGACGGACCCTCTGAGGAGGATATTCAAAAGGCGACCAGGGTAAAGGTTCCCTGGGAGTCATCACTTGGCGGTCCCTCTGCGGAAGAGTGTCACCAAGTTGGCATTCTCTGCGCAGAGGCGATTAGGGAGGTGTCTCGCAGGTCCTCCAATATAAAGGGGACTTTGCAAGGGACGCTTAATAATGCGGCCATGACAATGCAGCGTGTCATGTCCAATTTAACGTCCCGGACAGTCACGTCAGAGACGCATCAACTGCAGGCTGACAATGATCGCCTGCAGAGGGAGATGTCTGCGCTGAGAGCGGAGGTTGACGCCCTCCGCAAAACAGTTGGCAAAAGGTGCTCCACTGAGGTTCCCTCCAACACCTTCATGGATCATCAAATGATGGGCGCTTTTGAGGAGCTTAAACGCTCCTTAAGTGTATCCATCGGGAGGATTAATACCCGTCTCGATGGACTGGACGGTCTTGGTCCTGATAGGTCTCAGGCACGCCAGCGTACGCGTGCAGTGCCGGCTCGTGGCAGAAGAGTGGAGTTCCCTCCTCTTCCCACTAACGTGGATGCCACACCGGCACGCCAATTACGGGTAACCGTGACGGAGCCCTCAATGGAGGAGATTGGCGATGCCCCTCGTAATACTTCGTCCCGACCGTCCACCAGTCGGGCATCGGTACCATCAGCGCCAATGTATGACGCCTGGGCCGATGTTGCAAAGAGGGGCAAACGCACTAGACGTGGCAAGCGCCAAGAGCCACCCATGGGGGCCCAATCAGCTCGCCCACAACCGACGACGGGCCAGGCGCCACTAGCGATGAAGCAGCCTCCTAAAAAGAGAGTGCGAATACGCACCCCCCGCTCGCACGCAATTGTGATACAGTTGCGTCCTGAAGCGATTGCCAAGGGGGTGACGTATCAGAAGGCTCTCCTCAAGGTCCTTGAGGAGATAAACCTGGAGGAGATTGGCATCACGGCGGGCGTCCGAACTCGGGTGTCAGCCACGGGTGCCAGACTGATGGAGGTGTCTGGTGGCGCCGATAGCCAGAAGAAAGCGGATGACCTTGCGCACCGGTTGCGGGAGTCAATCGGCGAAATAGCGACCATCACTCGGCCAGCGAAGAGCGCTGATGTGCGCATCTCTGGCCTGAATGAGGTCGCTACGCAGGAGAAGATTGCAGCAGCAATCGTGCAGGCTACAGGTTGTTCCCTGCAGCAGGTGAGGGTGGGCAGTATACGAGTGGGTCCTAGCGGTATTGGGGCCACCATCGTGAATTGCCCTGCGGTAGCAGCCAGGAAGTTGGTGGCAACCAGGACGCTCCTGGCTTGCTGGAGCATGGCTCAAGTGGCGGCTCTGGAGCCCCGTCCATTGCGCTGTTTCCGGTGCATGGGCGTGGGCCACACCAGGCCTTTGTGTCCCTCGACAGTTGACCGAACCGGTATATGTTACCGGTGCGGCCAAAAAGGGCACAAAAATGCAGACTGCTCAGTTAAAGAGCCTAAATGTGCTGTCTGTGCAGCGGCAAAGCGGCCTTATGGCCACGTGATGGGCGGTAGGGCCTGTAGTCCCCCTACCACCAGAGCTCTTGGCTCTGGTTATAGGACTACTCAGATGGTACCTGAAAAAGTGCCCACGACGGAAGCGGAGATGGCGGAAGTGGTCGAGCCTAAACAGTCCTCGGGACTGAGATTGGCCTTCCCGGCTCCCCCTGCACTTCGCCCCGAGTCCCCAGAAGAACCCCAACCGGCCACCTCTCGATCGAGAGGCACCGAAGTTGGGGAGACACTGGAGAAGGAGGACGAACGCCCTGAGGGGCGCGCCCGCTCTCCCACGTGGAGTCGCCCGCGGCAAAAGGACGGCAGATTTGCCCCTAAGCCGCGGAAGTAGACGTAAAGTGGAGGTTGCCCAAAGAGGGCGTGATTCGGATTGGTGGTGCAATACACACTGCGGTCTAGGCGGAACAAAATATTAAAACAGGCACCGCCTAGTCCACGATGCAGGCTGACTGGATCCCCGGTGGTTTTAGTGGGTCGGGCTGAACATCGCCCATCCCCACATACCCCGACAACGGGTTGAGCTTATAGCCACCGCTCCCCGTGGGATGATCTGGACGCAGATTTCCACCGGGTCAACAAAAAAAAAAAAAAAAAAAAAAAGGTTAGGTTAGGTTAGGTTAGGTTAGGTTAGGTTCTCGAGGCCAAGGTTCTCACCGAGGTTTTCGAGTTCCGCACGGAGAGAGGAGCTGATGGCGAGCGCCCCACCATGGAGGAGGTCCTGGGCTGCAGGCGAATCGCTAGGGAGATGGCAATATGGCAGTGGGAGCTCAACCTGGAGTCCCCTGCCGCTGGTGCCCGAACTGCCGAAGCCATCCAGCCGGTCCTGTCGAGGTGGGTCGATAGACCACACGGGAACATGACGTACCATTTGACACAGGTACTGACCGATCACGGATGTTTCGGTAGGTACCTGTGTCGAATAGGTAAGGAGGATACTCCTGAATGCCATCAGTGCGGAGCTGCTGAGGACACGGCGCAGCACACTCTCCAGGTGTGTAGCGCCTTTACCTCGCAGCGACGCACGTTGGAGATGGAGTTAGGAGGAAGGGGTAGTCTCGCTCTGCCAGACGTTGTGTCCGCAATGCTGGAGAGCGAGAGCAATTGGGAGGCGGTGTCGCGCTTCTGTAGCGCATGCATGGGCCTGAAAGAGGGGGCGGAGAGGGCGCGCGAAGACGCGATCGACGCCACTCCTGCTAGGCGTAGGCGACGAAGGAGGCGGAGAGACGCGGATCTCCTCCCGCCGTAACTCAGGGCCCATAGCGCGACAGCGCGACAGCCGTAGTTGTATATAGCTTGTGTCGTAAACTATGTGTGTTGTAAATGTCGTTCATTGTATATATGTGTTAAGGTTACACTGTCCCCAGGGACTATGTAACCCTTGAGGTAACCTCCCCTGAGGTAAAGCCACAACACATCCTCGCGGGGATGTGATGTGGTGAATGACGTCGCGAACGCGTACCGCCCGTGTGGCCGCGCGTGCCGGCCCTAAACGCACTAAGTGCGAGGGGGCCGGCGCGGGCGATCACACGGGCGCCAGGGTGAATCCCGCGGTTCAATTCCCTCAGGACAGGCCCCGCGGCCTTCACCTGTTTTCGGAGTGTGGTCCCCCAGAGGTTAGTGAGTATCCCCCTCCGTCTCGCCCTTCCCAGCCTTGGGCCTTCCCTTGGCAGCCGACTGGAGACAATGGCGTCTCCATGATAGTCGGTGGGTTGTGGAAAGGCGGACGGGTGAGTCTCACATAACCTGGGGCCTCTTCAAGGCCCCGGGTACTCGTAATGAGTTACTCTGGGTTAAAAAAAAAAAAAAAAAAAAAAAAAGGTTAGGTTAGGTTAGGTTAGGTTAGGTTAGGTTAGGTTAGGTTAGGTTAGGTTTTTTTTTTTTTTTTTTTTTTTTTTTTTTTTTTTTTTTTTTTTTGCAGCTACTCCCCGCTATTTTTGCAGGTCTTTTGGTATCTTTTTTATTTTTTTCTCTCTTTTTTGGGGTTTAAATAAACTTGAGCTATAGGAGCTCGAATACTATTTCTTTTTTATTACTCTTTTCTTTTATCTTTTCTTTTATCTTTTCTTTTCTTTTTCTTTTTCTTTTACAATATCATTCTTATTTCTATTACAATTTTCTTCTTTGTTTACATTGTTTCTTATGCTAATACATTTCTCTTATTGCTAATACATCTTATATTTTCTTATATTAATTGTTTACATTATTTCCTTTCTTACATTCATATTTTTACCTCTTCCTTTTCTCATCTTACTTTGTAATTATTACATTTTTTATTTCCCCAATTACATTCCTGCCACTTTTGTGGTCTTGCTTTGCCATGACATATTTGACTACATACAGTTTTAATAAATTAAGTAACATTTAGTACTTAGTCGTCCTTGTTTCTCTTAGTGACTATATTAACAATATTTTTGGCAAAATTCATGAATAATCTCCTTTCCTTCTTTATGCTCATTATTTCCTTTAGGGTATCTTTACTCAGTTTCGTGTCAATTTTTTGTTGCAGAGTGTACCTATCGTGTATGTGTATTGGGCAGTCAAGTAGTATATGGAAAATGTCCTCGTCCGCCGTCGGGTCACAGGCACATGAGGGGCTGTCCCTGCACTTAAACCTGTGCAGGTATGCACAGAATCCCCCATGGCCCGTCAAGACCTGCGACGCGGTTCGGTCGATGGACATCTTCCTCACAGTGTTATATGCGTCCACCCCATTCGGGAAAAAGACCTTGGTGGTCGCGGCTGAGGCTTCCGTCCTATACCTGCTGTCCCACTGCTCGATTGTCCCCGCCCGTAAATGACGTTTGACATACGAGATGGGGCAGCAGTCATAGTCCGCTCTGGTCTTCAGTTTGAGGGCGGCCTCCTTCGCTAACTCATCCGCTCTCTCGTTCCCTCCCACTCCGACGTGGGCCCGTATCCAATAAAGAGAGACTAGTTGGTGGTTGTCTCTCAGGAATTCCAGGTTACCCTGTACCGCCTTCGTGATTGGATGCGAGGAGTCTGGATCCATCAGCGTCTGGAGAGCCGACCTCGAGTCGCTCAGAATAGCCGCTTCTTTGAATTTTTTGCCAATGATAATTTCAGTCGCTTGGAGGATAGCGTACAACTCGGCTTGGAAGACCGTACAGTATGGCTCCAGTCTGAATTTTCGGGTACACATCTCGACCTTCCCTTTCCAACAGGTCAGGGCGGCTCCGACTTTCCCCTCCAGCTTGCTGCCATCAGTGTATATCTTGACCAAGTCTTCTGCCAGCTCGCTATCCTCTTCCGCGTTTTCCAAAAGGGTAAATTTAGAATTTAGCATCCTACTGGGGTGGGTGTTCTCTGTGAATGGTGCGCGTTGCTCGACCCTCCTGCCACTCAATACTGCCTGGGGTTTCCCGCGCTTTGCCTCAAAAAGCCGGGATGCTTCTTGGATCCGAAGATCCAGCGGAAGCAGCCCCGACAGTATTAGAGCAGCGTTTAGGGAAACCGTCCTGTTGCTTTTTGTAATTTTCTGCGCGAAACCTCTCAATACAACATCGAGGGCTTTTCGGGAGACTGCCTTCTTCGCCTCCTTGGACCAGACGCTTGCTGCGTACAAGATCACGGGTTCGATAACAGCTTTATAGATCGTTTTAATGATCTCCGGGTGCAGTCCCCACGAAGCCCTCGCCGCTCTGCAAACTCCCTTATATATTCCTATCGATTTATTACATATATATTGTATATGCCTATTAAAAAGTAGTTTGTTGTCGAAAATGACACCTAAAATCTTTATCTCCTCAACTATCTCGATTTCCGTACCTCCCATCTCCAGACGGGGCGTGTCGAACTTCAACTTTTTGGTAATAACCATTGCCTTTGTCTTGTGTGGCGCGAAGTTGAGTTTGTTCGACTCGCCCCACTTCTGGATACGGGAGAGAATGGAATTAGCCCTAGCAGAAATTTCGCCGGCTGTGCTGCCCTCTATTATTAATACAACATCATCCGCGAAGGCTTGGCAGTATGCATTGGCGACGGTGAGTTCGTTGAGCAGGGGGTCTAAAATTAAGTTCCAAAACAAGGGCCCGCCAATTGATCCTTGGACGCAGCCCTTGTTGGTATTTTTACTGTACTGCTCCCCCGCATACTTCACCGTCACCTTCCTGTCTTTCAGGTAACTGTCCACTAGCCTTCGCAGATTCACTGGACACTCTTTCTCTTTTAACTGACATTTTATTTGGGGCCACCACGCATTATCGAAGGCCCCCTCTATGTCCAGCGAGATCAGAACCATAATCTTCCTTTCAGTAAGATTCTGTCTGATCCGCTGGGTCATATCATAGAGGGAG
Source organism: Eudonia lacustrata (assembly GCA_947562085.1). NCBI lineage: Eukaryota > Metazoa > Arthropoda > Insecta > Lepidoptera > Crambidae > Eudonia > Eudonia lacustrata. The sequence continues at coordinate 26,024,962 of OX387314.1, forward strand.
TCCTCGGTACTGCGCTGTGGCACGAAGCCATATTGGCAAGGGTTCAGTTTGGGCAGCACATGCCATCTAATCCGTTTAATGAGCAGCTTTTCTAAAATTTTACCTAAAATTGCCAGGAGCCCTATTGGTCTATATGATTTGGGGTGCGTATAATCTTCTTTATTAGGCTTCCTCAGCAGGATAATGGTTGCCTCCTTCCATGGCAATGGGAAGTGGGAGAGCTCTAGGCATTTATTGAAGATAGCTAAGGATAAATTGGAGTCGGATTTTATGGCCGCTGCGCATATATCAGCCGTAAAGCCATCTTTACCCGGGGCCTTCTTGGGGTTGAACGAGTTCACCGCTTGGAGAAGTTCAGCCTCCACGAATGGAGGGTCGCAAAGGTCATCTTTGCTTCCCTCATTCGCTTCGGCTGCCCTTCTCCTCACTTCTCTGTGTACCTCGTTCTCCCCCAATTCGGTGTCCTCCGGGTAAAAGCTTTCGGCCATTATGCGCACCGACTCCTTTGGGCTGGTGTTCTTGCCATCCTTAGCTATCGGCAGATCTTCGTACGCCTTTTTTGTTCTGCCTATCACTCTGTATATGCCCTCCCACATTGTTTCCCTCTCTTGCTTTTGACAGAACTCCTTCCAACTCCCGATCCTGGCCTTTTCCATTTCCTCTTGATATTTTTCTTTTGTTTTTACGTACTGCTCGACGACATGATCCAAACGGTTTGGCGCCGCCCATTTAATTTTTCTTCTCATCCTATTCTTTTCCTTCTTCATTTCCTCTAACTCCTCGGACCACCACGCAATTTTTATTTTTTGTTTCATCTTTTTTCTTTTTAACATTCTCTCACATGTTTCTTCTATACTTTCTATGTAGTTCTTTACTATATTTTCTAATTCACTAATTTCTTTTATTTTAATTATATTCTCTACATCTATTTTCCTCTTTTCATATTCTGTTTTACATGTTTCTTTAAATTTATTCCATTCAATTTTATTCGTTTTATATTTTCTTGTTGTTCTCGTATCCTCTATTTCTTTTATTTCTTCTAAATTAATTTTAAAAACTATCGCGTTGTGGTCCGAGGTCGTCATCCCTTCATCCACTCTCCAGTCTTGCACCAGTTTGGCCATGTCCTCAGAGCAGCACGTTACATCCACTGAGCTCTTGAATCTTCTCCCTCCACGCCAGGTGTCGAAAGTTGGAGTATTACCTTCGTTCATGATTTCTAATCCTAGTTCTGTAAATAGTCCTGCCAATTCCGCACCCCTTATATCGCTTCTTTCACTACCCCACCACTCACTCCAGGCGTTTGCATCCCCTCCAACAATAAGCGACTTACTACCTATCTCCCTGACCATTTCCTTCATGAGCCGTACATAGGATTCAATGTCTGTGTCCGGCTCAAAGTAATATGAGATTACTCCGATCGTCCACTCGGCAGTCTCCAGCCTGGCCGCTACCAGGTTGGTGGTTGTGAGGTTGGGGAATTGCAAGATCTTAATGTTTTTATTATTAATAAGTATTGCGGCTTTATTGCTTTTCCCAACCTCATGTGCCGCCTGGACGATCCGAGCTCCGGACACGTCACTCATCACTCCTTTGTTCCCTATGTACGGCTCCTGAATTAATGCGAAGCAAATTCCTTTGTTGGCTATTTCTGTTAGGAGTTCTGATGTCGCATTATTACTCCGCTGGAGGTTCGCCTGTACTACGTTATATATTTTACTACTTGTCTTCTGAGCCGACGCCATGCCCTTAGCACTGGTACGCTACCTTTGATCTGGCCAGCCTGTCCCACTTGGCCCTAATCGGGCACACCTCGTTAAAGGTGTTGTGGGACTTTTCTTCCAGGCCGGCTCTCTCACAATTAAGGCAGCGGGGGGGACTTAGCTTCTCCTTACACGTGGCGTACAAGTGGTTACCCCCACAGTGGCTGCAACTGTCCAGCTGCTCCTGACAGACCCGCTTGATATGGCCGTAGCCCAAGCAGCGGGAGCACTGGATCAACGGGGACTGATCTTCCACTCTGGAGACTCCCCATTGTAGTTGAAGAGTCCCCGCCTCTGTCAGTTGCTGCCAGGTTGCGGGGGCCACCTTGACCACTATGTGTGCCACGTGCGGATTTCGAGTTTTCTTCTCATATACAACTTCTATTTCTTCTTTCCCATCTTTGGTTTTAGTTTTCCCTACCTTCCTCCTTATGGCTTCCTCTACTTGCTCTTTCTTTTTGTCCCCCCTTACATATTTAACTATTACTAGCGGATTTTTATTTTTCGCTTTTTCTATTTTCAGGGTGCTCTCTTTTTCGAGTCTTTTGCTCAGCAACTCTGCATCCCTCTCTGATCCACACCCGATGATAACCTTCTGGTCCTTGGCCTTCCTGACCTTCTGGACCTTGATCCATTCTCCATCGGGATCAGACTCCGCCGTCTTCCTGACCGCTTCCATCACCTGGTCGCTGGTCAGATTCTGGTCGGAGGACGCCACAATGAGAGAATGGAGTGTCCTGGGTGTGGTCCTCAACCGTCCTTCTGCGGTTACCTTCGCGTACGATGCCTTCTGCGGCTTTTCTGTGCTTTCCTCCTTTTCTCTTGCCAACTCTTCTATCTTGTCTGCGATTTTTTTGTTGGTTTCTTCCTGCAGTCTTTCGCATCTCTCGCTAACCGCTTTATTTTCCGCTAGTAGTTTCTCTATCTTCTCCAGTCTTCTCCCGGTATCTTGTTCAAATTCGGTACTGTCCCTAACTATCTGCGTGTGGACAGTCCTTTCGTTTCCGATCTTTGGTTCTTTTTTCTTCTTCTCGATGTCTTCTAATCTGCCGACTAACTCTGCCACCATCACTACCAATTCGTTGGTCTCCTTTTGGATGGTGGCCTTGTCCTCTTTTGTCACCGACCGATGACCGGCACTTGTCTCCAAGGCCTTCATCACTCTTCCTTGTGCCTTCTTGGCGTTCTGTTTTATGTCGGTGCATGACATCCCCGGGAGAAGGTGCGTCAGCTCCAATTCCATCCTCGCCATAGTTGGTTTCATCTTCGGCTTTGGTGGTGGGGATTGGTGAACCATCGACTCCTCCCTACTGTTTACTTTAGAAATACGAGTTGGGCTCCTGGTAGTCATGTTTAAAATAATAATTTATGGACGGACGAATAAATTAGGACGGACAAAATAATTTAGGACGGACAGAATAAGTTAACACGTTAAAATTAAAATTGTAAAAGTTGTAAAATAAAACACAAAACACGTTAAAAGTAAAGTTGTAAAAGTTGTAAAGACCTATTAATTAAATAAAATTCCTAAGCTAATAAAATAATAAAACACGTTAAAAGTAAGTTTGTAAAAGTTGTAAAAAGAAATTTGGGACAAATTGGGTAAAATTGGGACACGCACAAGTTAAAATTTAATAAATATACACACTAACACAGAAAGACACACGTTAAAAAATTTGTATAAGTTGTAAAAGGGGACAAAACTAAACAAAAAGAATCTACCTAACTATTGACTAGATGAGACTAACTGTAAAATAAATAATAAAATTGAATTGAATAATTTAAAATAAAATGGGATAAAATTGAAAATTAAATAAATTAAAATTAAAACAGGTTAAAAACAATAAATTAATAAAATGACTAGTAAAATTAATTGAAAATTGAAAATTTAAAAATTTTAAAAAGGTAGGGCGGCAGATTCTAATGCTTGTTCTATTTGTGTAATGATGTTTTACTTTGTGTACTGTTGTTTATGTATGTGTTGTGTGTATGTTGTCAAGTAGCAAGACCCCGGGAAGCAGCTTTGTCGATATGATTTAAAAACACAATATGATTAAATTTTTAAAAGTTAAAAATTTAAAAAGTTAAAAAGTTTAAAAAGAATCAATAAAATTCTGTCTTAACCTAATACCTGGACTCAATAGAGTCTCAGGGTCTACGCTCACAACAAAAACAATAAAACCTAATCCTAACTAACCTAATAAAAGTTTGTATAAGTTGTATATAAAACCTTCTTGTCAATAATCAATCGAATAATTGGAATTAAAAATAAAGTCAAAAATTTAAAATAAAATAAAATAAAATAATAAAAGTCAAGTATTAAAATTGTCAAATTTAAAACCTATAAACTAAGCCTGCCCTCAAAAGAGGTGCAGGAGTCCTAAAACTAAAGTCAATTTAAATAAAATATAATATAATTGGTCAAAGATTAAAAAATAAAATTAAAATGTCAATGTTTAAAAACCTAAATAACTTATAAACTATGCCTGTCCTCAAAAGAGGTACAGGGGTCCTAATGCTAAATAAAAGTATATACTCAAACACAAAACGAAAATAAAACTGAATTTAAAAAATAAAATTCAGGTCTTAAAACTAAAACCTGGACTCAATAGAGTCACAGGGTCACAACACAAAACACGAGTAAATAAAACTTAAAACTAATGCAAAAACGCAATTGAGATAAAATGGTATAAAAACTGTGATTTAGCAATTCAAATTAAAATAAAATAAAATTAAAATAAAATAAAACAAAATAAAATTAGATTAAAATAAAACAATTCAATAATTAAATAAAACCTAAACTAAATCACAGTAGTCCTTAACCTAGACCTGACCTCAAAAGAGGTTCAGGTGTCAAAAGTATATATAAATGTAAATAAAAAAAACTTGATTTTAATTTTCCTCGGCTCTATGTGCTCTATGTAGAGTCGCTTTTCTTTTTCAGATGTAGAGCGCTACTCTCCGGTCCTGACGGCACCAATTTGGAGCCGATCGGGCCAGGGAGTCCGGAGCTATAGGTGAGTACCGGTTGGGGTGGAATTTAGGGGTTGGGGGTGGTGGGGTTTTGGGGTAGATGGGTAGGGTGGGATGTGGGTACCAAAAGTTTTCAAGGAAGCACCACTGTAAGTACTGTGCTTCCTGAGCTATAGAACTTTTGGTTTTTTAGGGGGATTTGGGTGGGTTTGGGAGGGTTGGTTTATGACAGGGTGGGGTAGGGAGGGTTACCACAAAAACTTTTTGCTAAGGAAGTACACCCGTAGAAGGTATACTTTCTCAGCAATTAAGGTTTTTGTGGATTAGGTGAATAGGGGTGGGTTTCGGGGGGTGGGTTTTTATTAAGGATTAGGGTAGGGTGGGTTACCACAAAAACTTTTCGCTAAGGAAGTACACCCGTAGAAGGTATACTTTCTCAGCAATTAAGGTTTTTGTGGGTTGGGTGAATAGGGGTGGGTTTCGGGGGGTGGGTTTTTATTAGGGATTAAGGTAGGGTGGGTGACGATAAGCACTTCTCGCCAAGGAAGCGCACCCGTAAAAGGTGTACTTACTCGGCGATAAGCGTCTTCGTTTGGGCTATTTTAGGGGTTGGGGGTAGGGGGATGATTTGGGGGGGGATGGGTAGGAAAGTAAAAGGTTCCCCGGTCCGGCGCGTAATGCACCACTGGGAGCCAAATTTCGATCCTTTTTGCTCTATCTCCTATAGTTTAGGAGATAGAACGAAGACCAGAAATTGGCTCACCCGGGAAGAACCTTGTACTTTTTTTGGGAAAATGGAGGGGTGTTTTTTGGTGGGGATGGATAGGGTCTGTGATAAGGAAGGATTTCTCCAAAGGGACTACTAACGGCAAATATGGGGAAATAGGAGAAATCGGGGATTTATTGGATTTTTCAAAATTTTAAAAATTTGGGGTTGGAGGTAGGGGGTTGAAAGTTGGGGGAAGGGGTAATAGGGGTGGAAACGCCGCCTTACAGGCCAAACTTTTCTCCGTTTTGCTCTATCTTTTATAGTTTAAAAGATAGGGCAAAAAAGAGATTAGTATGGGCTTCGGGCAACGGGGAATGGGAGGGATGATCCTGGGACCTTTGGGTGGGAAAAAAGGGGGTGATTTTGTGATGGGATCGGGTGAGGTGTGTGGTTCTGAGGGATTTGTTGGAAGAAACTATACCTGCCAAATGTATAGTTTCTTAGAATTTTGAAATTAAAAATCCGAAAGTTTTGAAATTTTAAATTTTTGGGTTAGGGGTAGGGGGTTGAAAAGTGGGGGGATGGGATCAGGAAGGCTCAATTTGACTTCGGTGTCCTACGGACACCTTAAAGCCAAATTTGGCGTCCTTTTTGCTCTATCTCCTATAGTTTAGGAGATAGGGCAAAAGCGACGGGGAATGAACCTGGGACTCTGGAAAGCGGGTGGGATTTTTTGATGGGGATGGGTAGGGTGGGTGATGGGGATGATTTTCTCCCA